>CM062612.1:64253561-64818561 GCA_025617555.3 Puccinia polysora
TTTCAGGATAATAGTGATGATGATTCTCTCTGGTAAGATACCATATGATCCCCCCCAAAAGGCAGGGGAGAGCCCCTCCTTATATGGACAGGAGGCCCTGTTAGAATATGTACAAGTGATTCTACAAATAGAGTGGAATTTTTTTTTTTTGATTTCAGATGGTCAAAAAAATTGATCATGCAGGCCGGTGGAAATCCAGCCTCCCTGTCTGGGGTGGGATCTTTCTCATCCCTTCACCTCTATTGCATCCGTCTGCAGACGGGCGCGTGCAACAACACCGGGATCACCCACCCCTCACCCAAAGGCCAAAGGGGTGTGAAAAAAGAAATGAACCAGACCACCTGCCAATGTCCGTGGGCGGTAGACAACGCTTTTCCACCCCCACCCAAAGATGGAAGGGGGGTGCAAATGATTTGAAGGAGTTGGGAGAGTCCCAGGAGGACGGTGAACAGGTTGGCCAGAGCCAAGCCTGAAAGGTGAAAAAGGGCCAGAAAAGGAGATCATGCCAAGGATCAAAGCGGGTTCTGATGGGCTCAGGTTGGAGATGAAGGAATTGGTACCGGTGATGCTTGAGCCGGATCAAGTCTTGAAGTGATGCAAGTTGTTCTGGGATGGATGATGGATGGTCTGAAAAGATTGAAGTCAAAAGATCATGTGAAGGAAGGATGAGGCGGAGCAAGAGGATCTAGTGGATTGGATCAATTTGAGGTTGAGGGATTTGGATGGATGGTTTGAGGGAGGATGATGGAGATTGGAGATGGATTCCGAAAAGGGGAGAGGAGTAGGATGGGGATTCAGGTAGGTTGTGGTTAAGCAATAGTTTTCATCATCCAATAGACCTTTGCGATTTACATTGGCAAGTTTTTGTAACCTGAGAGCAAGAGATTGAGTGATGGGATTGAGTTGAACAGAGGATGGTGGAGGAGGAGCGTAGGGAGGGTAGGAGAGGTATATGTTGGGCTGAGCGGGTCTCAGCTTGCGCCTTTGGCCAAAAGGAAGGGGGAACAAAGAGAGAAGAGATTGAATGCAATGCCTAGGTGATGAGACCAAGAGAGGCTGGTCCTAGACCACTGGGACAGAGGAATGTTTGGCAGGATAAGGAATTTGGCGGAGTAATACTAATAAAAAAAAAAGTCTGTTTTTTTTTCCAGAGAAATGACACCAAATGAAAGAATTGTAGAAAAAATTTTGAATTTTCCGCATCTGGTCCAGGGTGTCCAGATCTGGTCACCACACCGTGCATCCGTCTGATATAATTTTGGCATTTCCAATCCCTTCAGCAGTTGGCAAGGTGCTTTCCTTTCCATTCTGGATTGCGGTGTCATCCTCCTCCAGATTGATGAAGAAATTGACGGAGTTGAACATTGATTGGGAGGCTCCTGAGTCTAAGATGATGGAGTCTTTTGTCAGTTGTTGAGATTTGGTAATTGAAAAGGTATGAGAGAGATTGGCGGAAGCAGTCTTGGTGTTGGATGATTTGGCAGATTTGTTACTATCACCTGAGCCTTGATTTTGTCCTGGCCTCAGGTGTGGATACAACCACCAGCACAAGCTTTTTGGATGAGAGGACTGGGGATTGTGCCAGGTGGATCTGCACTTGATGATTTCTTGCCTGCTTTTCTTGCTCATCATGGCCAATTCATAGTTGGCGGCCGCAGTTTCATTTTTGATTTGATTCAAGTGTCAAAGCACCAGGTCACCGTCAATCTTGGATTCTCTCTAGTGAATTTGTGATGTTGGCTTTGAGGTGTTTGAGTTGAGGATGAAATTTGTAGAGGATCAAATATGCCACGATCTTGTCTTCCATCTGAATTCCTATTTTGTAGCTTTGAATTAGGCAGGCCCTCACATTGGTGATGAATTTTGTCAACAAACTTGGTGTTGAATTGGACATTCAGGAAGCTGAAGAAAAACCATGAACAATTTTCTGTCTGGGAGGAGGCGTAGAATTCTTTGATAGACTTCCGTAGTTCAATGCCATTAGTCAGATGGTGGTCTTTGACACAGTTGATGAAGGTCCTGTTTTCCAGTTTGGCAAGAATGTAACCATAAAGCTCAAGATTTACGTTGACTGGGCATTTTTTGGGTTCTGAGGGTGAATCCATCTGACTATTCCTTAGGGTGCAAAGATTTTCAAGAGCTTGGAGCGCCAGAGCAAGAACTTGGATTCAGTCAGAGTTGGTATGGAGTTGGCAAGGGTCTTTAGCAGTGATGGGGTTAGATCTGCTGGTCCAGGAGACGGGTCCATCAGTAATTTGAGTGGTTGGTGTGATCTTTGTTCTGCTTTTAACTGTGAAGAGTTTAATGTTTTGAATTACCTGAACCAACAGACTAAGAGGAAAGTTTCAACAAAATGATAAAGACAGAAGAATGAAATGAATGAAGAAAAAATGAATGAGTTTCTCACTCTGAGGTTCAAGGGACAACGGGTGACAATATGGACAAAAAATGACAGAAGGAATAGAAGGCAGCAGATGGAAACAAGTCTGGGAGCATAAAGTTACGTGAGCAGTTGAGTTTGAAGAAAATTTAAAACTTGGGAAATCTCACAGTTGAACAGAGAAGGAAGTAAATTGTAGTTTGATTGTTGGTTGAGTTGGTAGGGTGAGTGTTATGGTTGAGGAGAGCGGAGTGAGTTGAGGAGCACAGATGTGAGTTGAGGAGCATGGATCTGAGTGTTAAGCATAAGCGGAGGTCAGAGCTGATGATTGAAGGGGATAGGAGGAATAGAGGGAATGGAGCGGATTTGATTCTAGAATGAGATGGAGGAAGTGGAGCGGGGTTGATGATGGAGTGCAATGGGAGAAGTTGATTGGAATTGACAATGGAATGGGGTGAGAAGAATGTAGCAAGGATGGAGGAGCAAATGAGGCAAAGAGTGGAAGTGTGGAGTTGGAGGAATGGTGACAGAAGTTGTGACAGGGTGTAATGCTGGGCAGTTGTGTGGAGGACAGGGGAATTGAGGGACTTCCTTCCAACAGCAAGGGGGGGGACCAGATCAGTGGGGGGGATTTCATCACCGCCCCTCCCCACCTATCAAGAAAGGGGGGATTTCATCAGCCCCCTACTTAGCAAGCCAGGGGGGTATTTCAAATGCCTTCCCCACCTGTTGGTCAAAAAGGATGGGAGGAACCCTTTTCCTCTGGGCTACCCCCCCCCATAGTCACCTGGACCACTTTTGGGGTCTTTCAGCTCCAATTTGAGGTCAAACTCTACTATGAGGTGAACCACCTCACCCACCCACAACAACCAGCACCACCTGCCACCACCCACCAACACCCACCACCACCCACCTCATCCACCCGATCCAAAATAACCACCACCCCATTGGTAAGTCCCCCTTTATTTTTTTAAAAAAAAAAGGTATTCTTTGTTTGTATATATCAATTGTGATTAAATTGAATGAATGCATGTCTGGTAAAAATGGGTATGGTATTTAAACTTTATTCCTCAATATAATACATTCTTTTACAATACAATTACTAATTCAACTTTTGATTCTGCATTATTTTTCTTTGGGTTTTCCATTCATGTTGTGATTCCTGGGTGTCATCCTGAAACATGGTTTGTAGTTTTGACAAGCCTGGTGTTTCATGGATGCCAAGGAGAAACAACATGGATTGAAACCCCTTTTAGTTGTAAAAAGACACAAGCTACCAAGCTCAAATGTTGATAAGCTCAAATGTTAATAAGCTCAAATGTTAATTCTAAATCTACATCCCAAAGTAACAAAAATTTCAACCCTGCCAGAAGAAAATTTGAACAAGAATGTGATGAGCCAACATACTTTGTGACCCTTTGGAATTATCTTCCACCAAATCATGTTGTCTTACGACAACCTTTCCTTGCAATGCTTTTCAATGCTTTCACAAACCAGCAAATCCAGCCCTAATTCATTCTCAAATACCAAATTTTGAAGGCCCCCAAAATATTCCACAAACCAATAATTTGTGCAACATCATCTCCAACTTTTACCATATGGCAAAGAACCGCCATTCACTCAGAAAAAAAAACACAGCATCCTTAACTGGCTTTATTCATGATATTAGATTTTGTGCTGGAAGTTATAAAGTTGCCCCTGCGGGTTTGCGCAATTGTTTATGTTGGATTTTGTCCAAAAATTTAAGAAATTGACTCCATGTTGACTTCTAAACAAAAATAGGGGTCTTTTCTTGCAAACCAGGTTTGAATGAAGAGACTATCAAGAAGGATGAAGAAATGTGGGAGCATTCTCCTGCACATAAAACATTTTTCTTTGAAAGAATCTGATCACTGTGTACTTCAGCTCATGCTAAAAACAAGGAATTTTTAGATCAATATCTAATCCCAAACTTGTCTTCATCTGATTGTATGGAAACCAAGCAAGATTTCAGCATTTTTTCCAATGTGGTTGTGACATTTGATGATTTCTTAAAAAAGCTCCATACTGACAAGAATGATTTAAATGGTTTTACATGTGGGATATTTTCTTACATCAACGGATCTACAGGACAGCCTATCCTTCCTCCCGGCAGTTATTTGGTTCATGGTTTATCTTGTCCAAAACTTGGTTGTCTTTTTGAAATTTCAAAAGCTGAAGGCATTTTTGAAATTCTTTGGACTCAATTTTTTTATCATAAGACTACATTTCCTCCTCCTAATTTAGAAATTTCTTCAATCCACTCTCACTTTGGCTGCTCATTCCAAAGTAATAAAAATTAGCCAATTTATCTTTAAAACTAAAAAATTGCAGCCCTTCCAAAATTGATGAACAAATTTTGAGAAAGAAGGCCTGATATGGCTGATGTTGTTGTTTCTATTGTTTTTTTTTATTTTTGAAATTTTTATCTAAGTAAAAAACCAAATATATTTACAAGCCCAGTCATTGATCAATCTACTTGAGTTCCTCCACCCAACGGCATCTGCATCAATTGTGGACCAAGGAAGACCCAAAATATTTATCCTACTTTGCTGGTAGTTTATTTCTGCCAACAAATTTATGAATTTTGGGCTACAACAAAAGCAGATGGTTCCAGAAGCTTGTGAGATCCATGATGATGAAATCACACCAATGACCTGTCAAAGACTTGATTAGGGACAGCTTAGGTGCCCTGAAAGTTGCAAAGATAATCCAAGTTGGTAAATTCTGGCCAGGTACTGTTGCATTGCAGCCAAGAAATATGTGGATGCAATTTTCTTGTATGTTATCAGAGCTGGCTCCAATAGCATCATCAGATGATAAGTTAGAAAAAGATGAGATATGATACTTTTGCATGAGGTTTGGTTTTTTCTGAAATGGGACATGAGATAGTTGCTCAATTATGAAATGCTTTGGTGACTAGCCCTATTCCACACTCAAGTTCATTTTTTTTTCTTCCACAATGGATGCCCTCCTGCTCAGGCCAGAACTAGTTCAATGCATTTTTCTATTTTTATAAGTTTTACCTTCTCTTTTTTTTCTAAATTGCAGAAATATGCCTGCCTCTTGCCTTGGTGTCATAATTCTCCCTCAAAAAAAAAACCAGACCTTATGAAAAGAACATGCTCTTTCATCAACACATCAAGCAATTATGAGTATGTTGAATTTTTTTCCTTGCCATGGTCATTTGATAACCTTTGGATTAATAATTTGACCTTTTTCCTGTGGTAAAGACACATCCTCTCAAGGCTTAATTTTCATAAATCAATTTGTGATTGAGTGACACTTTCTTCTGAAAACAGGGCTGGTAGTCAACACATCTGAGGTTGTTGATTGCATGCCTTGTTAATTATCCCTATTCCCACACAACTTCATGTCTTTTTTTTTCTTCCACAATGGATGCCCTCCTGCTCAGGGCAGAACTATTTCAATTCATTTTTCTATTTTTATAAATTTAACCTACTCTTTCTTTTCTACATTGCAGAAAGGATCCCTCATCATGCCATGGTGTCAACATTCTCCCTCAAAAAAAAACAACCTACCATTTTGTGCAGACCAGGGATGGTGATCAACACATCTAAGTGAGGATATTGACTTTTTTTCTCCCTTCTTTTGTTCTTTATCCTTTCTTTCCACTCTTTGGTATTTTTTTTATCTTTCATTTTGACTATTCTTCATTTTTTGAAATTTTAACAAACCATTTTGGCTTGGCTCTCTGTATTTTCCCTGACGGAAAGTAGAAGTATAAAAATACAATTACACCAACATAGGTTATTGAATAAGAAACCAGAAGAAAAAAATCCATGAATGGCTGATTTATATAAGGAACAATTTGTCCAGTTTATGGGCATGGTTCCTTAGTATTATGCTAAATAAATTTTTAGGAATTTAATTTTGGGCAGTGAATAAGAGGGCTTACCCATTTTTTGACTAGTTAATGGAAATTCAAGCCTGGAAAAAATCAGCCTCTTTTGGAATTTTTGAATTTCACTTTGAAGGAATTCCCAAACACTAACTGCAGTAATTTTTGGATGATGTGTTGACTGCTTGTTAAGCAACAGATTTGCTCATATATAGCTTTCCCTTGACAATCTATTATGAAATAATTTGCCAGAATTTCAGCAATTGCTGATCTCTTGTCACAATATTTCTTCACCTGCTGAAATTTAATGATGTGATACAGCATCACATAACCCTGAGATATCAATGGGATACAGAAATTTCACCTCCATACAGGTGGTGGCCATTTTTCTGTGGTGATAGGAGACACATTCCAAGATATTGTTTGAGAATCTGATTGACTTACTTGGTTTGCCCATTGGTTTCCCAGTGGTAAGCTATTGATAAGTTGCAAGTGATCTTTAAATGCTGGCATAACAAGGTCCAGAAGCTAGAGACAAAAAAGATCCACAATCACTGACTATATTATCAGGGAGGAAATGTTTTCAAAATGAAAATTCTAGGAATAAATAAGCTAGGTCTTCCAAAGAGGCTTTCACAGTGCTGCAAAGGAAGAAATCCATCCTCAAGAAAAAATCTACTACTACCAAGCAAAGAAAGAAAGCAATCTTCAAGAAGCAATCTAATACTACTAAGCTAGCATCATAACCATAAGAAATAGGTAATTGCAAAATGAAATCCATCAAAAACAAGTGCCAAGGAATAGGAAGGATAGGAAGTTGCTGGAGAAGCCCATACTTCCAGTGTTTTGGGTACTTGTTACAATTTCAATCATAGCACACATTAAAAAAGTATTTTTCTTCCTTGGTCATACCAGGCCAACAGAATTCTCTTGCAATCAACTGGTATTTTTTATCCTGCTCATGATGACCAGTGAGCAGATAGTCATGTGGAGATTCAAATATATCTAACTTAATTCAAGAATTATCAGGTAATACTATACAATCTTTATAAAAATAAACAACTGTTATTGTCAATACAATAATCACTATCTAATAATTTTGCGCTCTTACAAATTTCATTA
This sequence comes from Puccinia polysora, assembly GCA_025617555.3. Taxonomy (NCBI): domain Eukaryota; kingdom Fungi; phylum Basidiomycota; class Pucciniomycetes; order Pucciniales; family Pucciniaceae; genus Puccinia; species Puccinia polysora. The sequence continues at coordinate 64,260,944 of CM062612.1, forward strand.
AATTTTGGATCACCAAGTTGAGCTTTTAAATGTTTGGAAGCCTTGTCTCAAAGGTGGCTTATGATTGAACATAGTTGGGTAGACTGATTTTAGCCAATAGTACTCACAGGGAAGCCCACTCGTTCTTCTTCTTTTAGTCAAATATCACTTCACTGTCACTGCTTGACCACCCGCAAACTAATCTCCAGCGCTTCTGGTCTGTACTGGGAGAGGGAGAAGATGCGGACGACAATCTATTTTCACTTGATATTGACTTCAACTTGACTTCAACTCTCTTCAAGTTTTTGCCTCAAAATCACCAAATATTTCTAGTCTTCTTTCTCTTTTTCTTTTGTTTCTATTTGTCTTTCTTTTTATTCATCTTCTTACTTTTTCTGTTTCTACTCCTTATTTTCAATATCATCTCTTATTCTACTTGTGCTATCCAAAACGCTCCCAATCATCAACTCTTCTATGTCTGGTAAGACAGTCACTACCTCTCTTCTTCAAAGGTCTTGAAATCTGATTCTCTTCTCTTCAGCCTGCCTTGACTTTCTTCCATGCCATGTCTTCTAGTCTGTCAGATGTCCTCATTTTTTAAGTCCTAAAATACTCTACGGTAGAAGCTTGTGCTTGATTTTTGTCTCTTTTATTCTTTTCTTGATCTTTCTTTCTGTTTCCTTTTGTTCATTGATCATTTCTTTTATTTCAGCCCTCTTTAAATTAATCAATTAAATTCAATTCAACCAAAATGGTTAAAATCCAAACTCTCAACAGCTAACCCCAATGGAGGGATCAAAATCAACTTTGTTCAATGGATTCACTCAAATTATGCTAAAGGCCCTCTTGAAGCAATTCTGATTCTCAACAAAGAAAATTACTCAATCTGGAAGGAAAAATTCTCAATTCTATTTGAGCTAAAGAATTTTAAAGTCGCGCTGGAAGACAAATCAAAAGAACTAATCAAGACAGAGGACATGGAAGTAAGGGTCATTATACTATTGAAAATCAATTTGGTGACGCATGCAAACGTGGTAAACGCTCTCAACGTAAACTTGGCAAAATTACTATGGAAGAGAAGCAAGGAAAATTTTGCCTCCTTGCAAACAGCAAATCAGGCAAGAATCTTCAACAAATTCCTGTCCCAAGAATTTAGAGCCAAAAACATAGCGTCTCTCATAACTCAATCCAAAATTCCATTAAGAAAATAGCAGATGTAGGAATTGACTTACCAGATGATATTGTGGCTTACTTAATCTTATTCAAATTTCCTTCCCAACTAAATCCTTGTTGACAAAAAATCATGCATTCCCACACAGACATGTCTGTAGAATTGGTTTTCAATCACCTAACCCAACTAATCAACAAAACCAAAGCAAAACAAAGCAACTCCAAACCTCTCAAGACTGCTCTAATTGTGTCAGATTGACAAAAGCAAATATTTCCAAAAGATCAAAGATGCAAAAGAGGATTTCATAATCCTAAATCACAAGATCATCCGGAAGACAGATGTTGGCATAAACACAAGCATCTAGCTCCCAAGTGGTGGAAGGAAGCCCAAGCGAAATGGAGAGCTCAATTCAAATCTAAAAACAAGGAAGTGGCACATTATCATGCACTGATCACTACGCGGATTGAAGATATTAGCCCCAAACATCAAATCATTCTTGAATCTGGAGCACTGTGTCATATTTTGAATTCCAAAGAATACTTCATCAAGTTCTCCAACCGCAAAGGCAAATCTATAAGTTCTGGGAAAGAAGGAGCAACCCTACCTATTCTAGGGAAAGGAACCGTCAAACTGAATTGGAAGTTGTCTGAAGTAATGCTTACAAACTGCTTCTTTGTCCCTAATCTGGTAGTCAATTTAATCAGTCCCAGCAAATTAGTAACTAACAAAAACTGTGTTCTACAGTCTAGAGGGCAATCCTTTGAAATCCCCAAAGGGAGAAAAGTGGCTTTCTCTGGATTTATCAAAAATAATGTTTTCATCCTCAACCTTCCTAAACTGATTGGTTGGGGATAAAAAATGTCTTACCTTAACAGAAAAGTTTTCTCTAATGAAAAACTCAAACATCTCCATCTATCGCTCTGCCATGCCAATCCCCATTTACTCAAGTTCTTATTTCCTGAAATTCCCAAAAAAGAAATCAAATTGTTCGTCTGCAAAGATTTCCTCTTTGCAAGAGTCACTAAATCACGTTTTAAAAATACATCATTGATTTCATCCAAACCTATGGAAGAGATACACATTGACTTGATAGGTCCAATAAACCATACTTCTTGCAACAATATGAAATACATCCTAACTATAATCAACAACTTCTTGGGTTACTTGTCAGCCATTCCTTTGAAAAACAAATCAGATGCTTGCCATCCACTCATTTCTATTCTGAATTTTGAAAATAAATCTAGAGGCTACTTTCCTTCTACTGTTTGTTCAGATGGCGGAGGAGAATTTTGTTCAAATCTGTTTTCCAAATTCTTACAGGGCAATTCAATTCAACATCTTGTCACAGATCCTTATCATCACAAACATAATGGAAGGGTAGAAAAAGCCAATAGAACTATTGATGAAGCAATCCAAACCAACCTCAGATCTTCCAAGCTGCATCTCCAACTGTAGGGAAGAGATTTCAAAATCGGTCTATCTAACCATTAATCAAATTCCCAAGGCAGAGGATGCAAAATCTCCATACAAGCTCTTTACTGGGAAGAATCTCCCAATTGAATTCTTTCAACCTATAGGATTGAATCTAGTCTATCTAGATATTAATATTCCTCAAGGCAAAAAATTCAGAGATAGGGGAAAGATGGGAACCCTTGTGGGTTACTATCCTTTCCTTTTGTTGTACAGAATACTCACCCCAAATAATTTAATTGTTTGTTCAAAGCATTTCAAAATCTTATCCTCTCCAAATCACTCTTCTTCATCAACCAACAAACTCACAATAGAAAAAGAGATTACTTTGGTTTCCAATCTGGATGATGTTCCAATAATTCAAATTCCCAATTTAGAGACACTTGTAAGCTCTCAACCTCAATAAATTCCAGAAAGCAATACCAAAATGTCTTCTTCTATCAAGTCTGAGGTAGAAGAGCAAATTTGTGAAGAGCTAGTTCCTCAATTACCTAATGAGTCTGTCCAAATTCTCAGGGATTTTTCCAAATTAAATAAACCTCAAACGTATGGCTTTCATCACTACTTTGTTCCCAAATGCTTTGAAAAAGCCAAGAAATGCTCCAATTCCTCATTCTGGGAATCATCTATGGATGTTGAGCTTGACAGAATTGAATCCTTGAACGTGTGGGAAGACTATCATGGTCCAGAACCTATTAACCCCCTAAACACTACGTGGGTATACCTTCTTAAGGATAATTGCCACGGTGACCCTCCAATATACAAAAGTTGTCTTTGGGTTCAAGGATTCAATCAAATTTAAGGCCTAGATTATCAAGACACATTCTCACCTATGGGAAAGGCTGCCTCTCTGCAAATAGCCCTTATATTTGGTCTTTCATTCTATCTTCCAATAACTCAATTTGACATGAAATCTGCTTTCCTCCATGCCAATCTTCAAGAAACCGTTATCATAAAAACTCCCAAGGGTTCAAAAAGAACCACCAAATACTTATTGCTCAAGAAATCTCTTTATGGTTTGAAACAATCTCCGGCAAACTGGTTCAATACATTAACTTCTCGGATTTGTAGCCAAGGATTCAAAGAATCAACTGCTGATCCATGTCTCTATTTAAACTCTGAGTCTAAGTCTGTTTTATTCTTCCACGTGGAAAACTCAATTTTATTTGGTGACTTCAACAACTTTAAACAAGAATTTTTGAAACGTTTTCCCAAATCTTCCCATCACAATCCAAACACAATACTTGGAATGAAATATTTCAAAGAAGGCAACAAGATTCTTCTCTCTCAACACAAACACATAGATCATGGTCTTGAAGAATTAAAGTTCTTGGACTGAAAAAATTCTTCCATTCCTCTAACTCCTAATGCCAATTTGAAACCTGCATCCAACAAAGAGCATGAAGAATTCAAAACCCTTAACATCAACTATAGATCCGCAGTTTTCCTTATGAACTATATAGCGTGCCTCACTAGACCTGATCTAAGCTTTGCAGTCTCCAATTTAGCTAGTTTTTTCAGAAAACCTGGGATCCACCATTGGAGAGAATTTACATGATGTTGGAAATATCTCAAACACACAAGAAATCTTTCTCTTATGCTCCAGGCTCAAAACAACTCAACTCAACTAATCTGCTATAGTGATGCTACTTGGATCAACAACCTTACAACTAAACACTCACAATCCGGTCATCTTACTCTACTTTGCGGTTTGATTATGGCTTGGAGCAGCTATCAACAAAGAAATGTTACTCATTTGACCACTGAAGCCAAACTGAATCCTTTAGTGGACTCTTTCTTAGTAGCTATTTGGATTAAAACTCTTGCCGTGGAAATGTGGGCAAAAGAAGAATAACCCAGTTTGCATCTCACAGATAATAAAGGCCTGGAAAACTAACTTAAGAAATTTGGTTGCAACTCCAAAACTTGACATATCAATATAACAACAAAGGCCCTTTGGGAAGAACTCAAGCATAATAAATTAGCTGTCAAATTAATTCCTAGCTCATTAATGCTTGCTGACGGATTAACCAAAGCTCTTCCCAAAAATTCCCTTTCATCTCTAATTAATCTTATCAAGGACACCAGTTCAGTCTTACCAGACACAAGGGGTGTAGAAAATTGATCTTTCTTCCTACGTCAGGTACTCACGGGGAAGCTTGCTTTTTCTGCTTTTTTTACTAAAATATCACTTCACTTTCACTGCTTGACCACCCGCAAACTAATCTCCAGCGCTTCCGGTCTGTACTGGTAGAGGGAGAAGATGGGGACGACCATCTATTTTCACTTGATATTGACTTCAACCCAACTTCAACTCTCTTCAAGTTTTTGCCTCAAAATCACCAAATATTTCTATTCTTCTTTCTCTTTTTCTTTTGTTTCTACTTGTCTTTCTTTTTATTCATCTTCTTACTTTTTCTTTTTCAACACCTTATTTTTGATATCATCTCTTATTCTACTTGTGCTATCCAAAACACTCCCAATCATCAACTCCTCAATTGACTCTTCTATGTCTGGTAAGACAGTCACTACGTCTCTTCTTCAAAGGTCTTGAAATATGATTCCCTTCTCTTCAGCCTTCCTTGACTTTCTTCCATGCCATGTCTTCTAGTGTCTCAGCCCTCCTCATTTTCTAAGTCCTAAAATACTCTATGGTAAAAGCTTGTGCTTGATGTTTGTCTCTTTTATTCTTTTCTTGATCTTTCTTTCTGTTTCCTTTTGTTCATTGATCATTTCTTTTGTTTCAGCCCTCTTTAAGTTCATCAATTAAATTCAATTCAACAAAAATTATTGGCAAAGGTGCTCCCCCCTGGGAAAACTTCATCCCAACATGATAAAGCATCATGTACTGAAGCTTGTTTCCCAGGGCGGTATGTGATTGTTAAGTTGAACTTGGAGAGTTATTTTGCCCAAAATGCCTGTCTGCGTGTAAGTACTTTTGAGATCATCAAGTATTTAAGGGAATTGTGATCAGTTAAGACCTCAAAGGGTTCCATAAGACTCAAAAGTCATGAACATCATTTCTTCAATTAATAAAAAATAGCAAGATTTTGCTTGTGATGAATCTTGTAATTGAGCTGAGAAGCAAGCATTTTTCAAGAATCAAAGGCTACGGAATGAAAAAGATAGGAAGAGGAAGAAAACTGCAAGATTACTCCTGCAATCACAAAGTTTCCTGCACCTTTTTTGGCATTATTTCAAGCTAGCTCCTTGAAGTGAGCAAGTACTTATTGGCTCAGTGGTAAAATCCTTTTTCAGAGTGTCAAAATCCAAACCATCTTGTTCAGTAAAAACAAAAGGAGTTTCTTTTTGAGGAAGATTAGCAATATTAACAGCCTGCTTGGCATAATGCTCAAGAAGCCTCCATAAAAATTACTGAATCCAAGGAAAACCTGAATTTATTTGAATGAAAAACGTGTGTTCCAGTCCAGTATGTGTTGGCATTTGGCTGGGACCATCAATAGTCCCTGCTGGAAAACTATAATACCTAAAAACTGAAGATAATGAGTATGAAATTAGCACCTGGAGGCTTTTGCAAACAGTTTATCCTTTCAAAGTTGTTGCAGAAACTATTGCATATGTGCAATCTGATCCTCAAGATTTTTCAATCAGACAAGTATATCATCAAGATACACCACAAGGTATTTCTCTTCAAGTTCAGAAAAGATGTCATTGACAAAACGTTGAAAAGTGGAAGGAGCATTGCAGAGGCCAAAAGGCATGATGGTATACTCATAACTGCCAAACTGTGTTCTCATTGCAGTCAAATATTCATGGCCTTTCACAATGAAAATTATTTTATGGGTGCCTTATAGGTCTAACTTTGAAAATTAATCAGCTCCTTCAAAGAGAGTGAGGAGGTGCAACATAGGTGGTACTGGGAAGGCATTCTTTTGGGTCACCTGGTTCAGTTTCCTGTATTCAACACAAAGGCAAAGGCTGCTGTCTTTCTTTGGGACAAATAGGAAGTTAAAGCCAGTGTTTGAATCACTTGTTCAAAGAAATCCTTCTGTGACATTTTCTGCAATTTATTCTTGAAGCGCAATCAATTCTTGCTTCAAGAGAGATTAGGCTTTCCCATGTGCCAGGGGTGGGCCAGTGGTTTTATCCTGTGGTCATAAGAACAGGAGGAATATAGTTTATCTGCCTTTACAGCTGAAAAGAGCTCAGCAAACTCATGATAAACCAAAGTTAAATATTCTCAAATGATTTCTAAATATTCAATCTTTTCATATTTGAGCACCAGATTTGAAGTGCTTTCACAATACAACAGGATTAGGGAGCTCAAAATACACCATTTGGTAGGCGCCTTTTTCTCTTGAAATAAACAAGGATGAGGTAAGTTGGAAAAATAAGAAATAACTGCTAAATCTGAAGAGGGAAATTGGGAATGAAGTTAACAATATTGAAAGTTTCCTTGCGGAAAACTTTCATCCAACTCAATGAAAGTGTCAGGTAGGCTGTTCAATTCCTGTTTGACAAAAATTTTTGTATCCTGGGGTTGTGAGTTTCAAAGGTTAAATAATAGTTCTTGCCAATTCACATCTGGATTCCAGTACACCAGATATTTGTGGCCTAGAATGGTATTTTCCATTCCAGGGATATCCAGAACAAATAAATCCCATTGGAAGGTGTTGAAATTGGAAAATGCAAAGGTAAATTTTGCCTTATGCTTAACCTAATGAGACAGCTTGGTTGCACTAATTACTAAATAGACAGGAAATTGTTCTATCTCCAAATGCATAAGATTCTTGAAAGTGGCAAAAGATTAACTTATAAAAGAAACATTAGCGCTGGAATAAATTAACACACAATAAGGAGTTTTATTGGAATTGAAAAGGACAAATCTTGAACTTGGAGCACCAAGTGACTTGCAAGTGAAAACATAGACTTTCTGTCATTTAGATAGTTTTTAGTTTTCCTAGCAATTATCAGAAAAACTAAAAGATAATTTTTTGACTGCCTAGCTGATTTTCAAAACTATTAAAATCATGCTTTCCTCCAAAATAAATAAATAACCCATCTCTTACCCTCCTTTTCTTTTCTTTTTCAGGAGCATACTGGTTTCTGTTTCCAGGAACTTTGGATTTTTTGCGTTGGCTTTCCTGTTTTTTTAGGAGTTTCGAGTTGTATTTGGGTTTGAGTGTTTTGGATTCTTCAAATTTTTTTTCAAAGAGTTGTCTTCCTTTGGGGCCAAGGGGGATGGTCCATGGATATTTTTTCAAGATAGTTTTTATTGTCATAGCCATTTTCAAGCTTGATCACCAAATCAATTAGCTGCTGAAGGGAGCTTGTCTTATGTCCCCCAAAAACAAGCTGTTTGATTAGGTCTGCCAAAAAACCCTTTCAAAATTGAAATGAAAGAGCTGCCTTGTTTCATTTGATGCAAGACTGAGTTCAAAAATGAGATATATCAACAGAAACCCTACTATTCTCCTTCATTACTAGACTTTTAAGTTTTTATTTTGGCATTTTGAACTTTGTTGGGGTTTCCAAACAGGGTGAAAATTTGCTGCTAAAACTTATCCCAATTGTTGAGAATACAAGTGGGACTTGTGTTTGATAACAGTTTGAGATAGGGCTTGAACCACTATGAGGCTCTACCTTCTAATCAAGAAGATTTGTACATGATTTTATTTCTGTTGGAGGGAAAGTTATTTGGGTTGTTTGAGAAGATTATTTTACAAGACTATAAGGAAGATCTGAGTTTGTGGGAGTGTTCCCCCATAAAGTGATCTGTTTGCTTCATGCCAAGAGTGCAAATACTAGGACCACCCGTGCTAGATTGCAAGGATTTTTTTTTAATAGCCTGGATCAAAGCCAAGTGAATGTTCAAAGTTTTGGCCTTGGGAGAACTAGTGCAAATCCTTGATCTATTGTGAGTTGAGGTTTCATTGAGGGAGTGTTTATAATCTATTATTTCCTAAAGAGGATCCACCAGAGCTTGTTGAGAGGCTAGGGGATTGTTAAGACGTCCAACCATAGGAGATTTAGAAGAATGAACTGGAGCTAGGGGTTGTTGGGCCCGTGAAGCGCTGGATCTCCCTACCCAATGAATATCATCATTGTAAGGGGTGTGTCACAAGGGCTGCTGAATGCAAGCACGGCTTGGCACAGAGGGGACTCCACTCTCAGTAGGCTTGGGGGGCAAGGATACTGGAAGATGCTACAAGGAGCAGCGTAGGATTGAATTGGAGTTAAGGTGCTGAATGACACTTGCTGGGACAGATTGCTATTAAGAAGTAGCAAACTTATTTATTGGGGGACAATAAGGAAGAGGAAGAGAAGTTTTGCTTAAAAAGACAGGAGGCTGGACTACAACAGAGGTACAGATGCTTGGGGCTCACGCTATGATAAGATAAACTGAATTTCTTTATGGCATAAAACCAGCGGACTAGGAGACACAAGCATTATGAGAGACGGAATAATAGAATAAAATAATAGATGATGAGAAGAGGGAGGTCCTACGCCTGAAGCCAAAGGATAGAGTGAGAAGGTAATGGCGTAGTTTGTGTTAAATGTTTCTGGGAACTTGGGCAAAGGCTGGTTGAAGAGGTTCCTGAATTGAGTTCAGAACATGGTCAATAATTTGAAGGAGAGGAGCCTTACCAGGAAGGGATAACAGAGCAAGCAAGCAAGACTGAGAGCAAGAGCAAGATAGAAATCAAGAGCAAGGCTGGAGACAAGTTAAAGAGTTGAGTATGACAAAAAGGAATGAGATGAGAGAGATGAGAAGCGGAGAAAAAGATAGAAGAAGAACACAGTCTAGTAGGAAAGGGAACGGCCAAGCTGGGAACAGTGTAAAGATGAAGACCGGGTCCCCAGTAGCTTATTGGGGCGCGGGAGAATAGTTGAGTGAGCAGATTGGAATCTCAACACCCCTCGTGACTGGGAAGCGAGGAAACCTAGGAAGATTTGTGGGAAGATTCCGCAAAGACCTTGTTCTGCAGGCGCTTAATGGAGTTGATAGATGATGCTTTGGTCAGTGAATCAGCTATCATTTCTTCAGTCATGATTAGAGTGAGGTTGAAAATGGAGAGATTGAAGTCTTTTTGCAATACTTTTGTTTTGATGTCAATGTGGCGTTATTTGGAGTGCAAGCCAAATTTCTTTATTTTATCTTCCAAGCCTTTATTATCTATGTAGATTAGTGGATTTATGTTGGAAACGCAGTATATTTCACTGACTAGATGAGCAATCCATTTCAATTCCAGATAGCAGTTGAGGAGTGCGTTGAGCTCAGATTCCATAGCAGAGTAGGTGATGTTCCTTTGGCTTGAAGAATTCCAGACAATAGGGCTGCCGTAGTGGAAAATGACATATCCAGTTTGGGAATTTCAAAAGATTGGATCATTGCCCCATTTGGCATTGCTGTAGCTGGAGATCATCTGTTGGGAAGGATTGAATTTGATTACTAATTTTAGATTTCTGGTGGTTTTGAGATATTTCCATACTTTTTGCACTTCTCTCCAGTCAGTCATGCCAGGCTTAGTGTTGTACCGTGCGAGGCCAGATGCAGCAAAAGAGATATCTGTGCAAGTGTATTGAGACAAGTGATTGAGAAGGCCTACGGCAAAGCGTTAGTTGATATTTAATTGACAGAACTCAGCGTGGTCCTTGTCTTTTGCAGGTTTGAGATGCAAATTCTGGGTTAGCGGCGAGTTTGTATCCTTGCAATCTGCGAGTCCAAGTTCCTCCAATCCCCAATCTATGTGGTTTGATTGAATTAAGAGGATGGTATCTTCTTTAAACTCCATAAGCATACCAATGATTGTATTAGGTGGATGGCACAAGGAATTGGGAAATCGGTGCAAGAACCGGTCAGCGAATGAATTTGACCTTCCAACATGAATAAGGTTGTCAAGGTGGAAATACAGGATTTCTTGCAAGTCTGAGTTCAGATAGAGACAAGGGTTGCTCTTTGATTTGTGGAATCCTTGGGACTTGATCCAAGTTGTGAGTGTTTCATACCAGTTCTTGGGAGACTGTTGGAGACCATATAGCGATCTTTTTAGTTTCAAGTATGGAGACTTGCTGTGCGACCCTTTGGGGGTTTTGATTATCACCATTTCATTCAATGGGGCATGGAGAAAGGCCCCTTTTACGTCAAACTGGGTGAATTTCATTTTGCCCTTCAAGCCATAGAGAAGTGCGAGTCGCAGGGAGCCAAGTTTGTTGGTCGGCGCCCAGGTTTCTTTGAAGTCAACGCCATGAATCTGATTGAGGCCCTGAACGCAAAACCTAGCTTTATATTTCACGGGCTCGCAGTGGCATTTCTCTTTGACCTTGAATACCCATTTTGTGTTCAGGACATTATTTGGGTTATCCTAGTAATATTCCCAAACTTCCTGAGATTAAATGGAATTCAATTCATCTTTGGAAGCCTTCTTCCACTTTGGCCATTCCAGGCATTTGCGAGCTGCTTGGTAAGATGGTTGTTTGTAGTATTGGTGGAACCCGTACCTCTGGGGATTTCAAGTTTCTCGTCTGGGCCGGGTATAGAGGTCAGAGGTGGTTGGTTTTGGAGCAGTGCAGGGAATTTCCGGTGGACCAGAAGGAGAAGAGGGCAGTTCTATGTCTTCAACCTCAGAGTTTGAATATGAGGGATCTGATCTGGTCTCCCTAGGTAGGTACTTCTTATCCTTTGAGGAGAAGTCAGCGTCATTTGAGTTTAGGTTGGACTGCGAAAAGATTTCAAGGCCTTGAGATTTGAGGAGCCAAAATTCATTGAATTGGGACTTGAGGAATTTAATATGTTTAGTTTCTACAATACCGCCTAGCAAGTTGAGGATGAGATATGAGTGGAAGGTAGGGTTAAACCCAACTAGGATGCCTTCTAGTCCTCTTTTGTCAAATTTTATACTTTTCTGGGTGTGGTTCGCGAGGTATATTACAGCAGAACATACGGCTTTCAGGTAGTTAGCAGGAAGGGTCTTACCAAACATGATTTCCCAGGGAGACAGGTGTTTACCTTCTCTTGGGATTTGATTGAGCATAAAAAAACAGCTCCTTGTTATGACATGCCAATAATTTTTAGTTAGTCAGGAGGAAGAGAACGTAGCGTGGGCTGATTCAATTATTGTCCTATTAGCTCTTTCTGCTTGTCCATTGTGCTGCGAGTGATAGGGTTTGGAGGTTTGCAGCTTAATATTTTTAGTTTTAGCAAAGTTCTTGAACGTTGAATTGGTGAATTTGGTTCCCTTGTCTGAGAATACCTCTGATGGGTAATATCCTAATTGTTGATGTTCTGTTTTGAGTATCTCAATAATAGTATCAGGTGTTTTTTCCTTGGAGCCGAGTGGAAATGCTGCAAGATAACCGGAGAAGTTGTTGACCAGAGTAAGGATGTAATGGTGGCCAGCTTTGGATTGAGGAGTGATGGGGCCAATCAAATCTAAGTGTATCCGCTCCAAAGGTTTTGCAGCAGTAGATGATAGATTGGAGAATGGCAATCTGGTGATTTTACTTCTCACACAACTATTGCATTGGAATTTGGTGAGCTCTTTGTTGGTTAAAAGATCTTTTAAGAGAGTTTTCAGGGAGGAGACAGATGTGTGGCCGTACATTTTGTGTATTTCCATTAAAGAAAGCAATTATTGCTGCGATGGGGTGGCAGGTTGGTGCAATAAATTCACCATATGGCCTTGGCCCGCAGTGCATGGTTTCTCTATAACAAGCAGGCAATTGCGGATTAGACCTTTGAGGACAATTTGGTCTCCTTGGGTGACCAAGAAACTGTCTTGCTGTTGAGTGAGAGTGCATCCTTTCTGGGCCAGAAGACCAGGGCTGATTAGATTAACAAAAATTTTGGGGACATTGTCATACAACCACCCCACGTACTATAGGGAAATTCTTAGATGATTGTGAGCGCGGAGGAATGCTGAGTGCAAGGGCAAGTGCAAATAGCAACACTCAGTTGCAAAGTGCAAGCTTAGTGATGCTACTCAACAAACTGCAATAGGAATGGAGTGTGTTCCGAGGAGGGAAACTCAACCTGAGTCCAATGTGATAACTGGGTTGTAGCAACATTTCAGAACGTATGAAATTAACTAACTGAGGATACAATCATCAGGCAAGGGGGTAGCCCTTATAAGGTAATCCAAAGTGACTAGATACAACCTGATGGGGAGCCGACTACCTTTGAAGGCGGTGAGGCAAATGAGTGACAGGAATTGCATAGGAAATAGAGAAATAGTACAATCATATCCAAGGCCACGGCATAAGTGCAAGACAATAGAATCTGAGTGTACAAATGTATGATGAATTGAGACAGGAGCAAATGACGTTGAAGGTAATACAAGTGAGAAGTAATAGTGTATACAGGTTAGGGACTAGTTCAATTGCAAACTGACAGTAATGATGGCTTAATTAGACATAGATGCAAACTAACAAACAATGCGTGACCGGAGATGGAAGTCTGAGGCTGTTGATGGGCCAGGGAAGGAGATTGGATCTTGAAATGAGGGGACAACCGGTATGGAGTTAACCCCAAAATTTGCAAGTATATACTGAGTTGGTCGCCAAGATTGGAAGGTCAACGCAAGCTAGAGGAAGTAAGCAGATTGCACGATTGATGTTGTGCTTTATTTGTGTCACGCTTATAGACTGAGGTAGATGGTACTGAGGAGAGGAAATGTCAAAGTGATGAAGACAATAATCCCTAAGTGCGAGGCGTGACAGTTGCCAAGGTATGAAGAGGAAAGCTCCTGCAAACGTTCAGATAAATTTTCCCATCAATTTCAAGTCGTTGATAATACTGTATACCCTTTATTATTATTTACTTCATTAATTCTTAGACTTATAAGTTATATAAAATTTTTTCATTGTCATCCCGCCGTTGCAAAAACTGTATTTGAAAAAACAAGCGGTGTATCCCTAGTACTGCTGTCAGAGGTCTTTGACGCAAGTGCGAGCAGTGTTGTCTTTGCAAGGTTGCTTGTACCTTTCCTATAAATAGTGAGTCATCTGTTGATGCTCCCTTGTAGTCATCAAGAGAGATGTGGAGTTGTAGGTCCGCGCCAAGGGTTAATTACAAGATACCGCCATTGCCAGAGATTGAATTCCTGGGTACTCAAGTTCCTGGTGAGTAATAATTGGGACTGAATATTAATAATAAAGGTAGTGACTCAATTTCACTTATTTTGCTAGTGTTGCCCCATTTCCGGAGGTAAACCACAAACACACAACCGCCACAACCACCTTATTGGGGACTGCCAACTGAATTTCCGCGAGTCCAGATGAATACCAAGGTGCAAGATGAAGTGCCAGGTGGGGAACCGGTTGGGGTTGTAGCCAAGGAAGTGAGGGAGGAAGGAAGGAATGAAGCCAAAGTAGAATTGGGAAATGGAGACAATGGAGATGGAAGTGGAGGAAGAGAGGGAACGGAACAAGAAGAGGGAGCTATAAAGGAAGGAATGGGAGAATGGAATGGAGGATATGGAAGGGATGGAAGGGAGGGCTGAGGCAAAGCAAACCCACTGCAAGTCAAAATAGCAATCAAGACTGATGCAAGGCAATTGACAGGCAATGTTGGGGAAGGTTTGCTGTAATACCAAAGGAAGATAGCATACAAGGAGCTCTTGGAGGAAGGTGGATGGAATGCTTGGCCAAAGCGAGCTTGAATTGCAAAGTGCAAGGAGATATTCCAGAGGAACATTGTAACGGAGGTGCTGGTTCTTCAAAGAATGTCATCATTGATAAATGATGAAGACCTGGATGCCTTTTGATCCATGGTTGCGGAGTTGACCGCTAATTGGGAAGATGCGGGGAAAGAAATGAAAGAGACTTTGTAACTATTATTATATATATATATATATTTTTGTTTGTTTGTTTTGTATAAGGAATGGGGATTTTATTTGTTAGGAATGAGAGGAGGATGAGAAGAAGGAATAATGCAGTGATATTGAGGGGTTGATTGATGGAATGGTGATGTGGAATGGAATGGGATTGGATGAGATGGAATGTCGAATGGAATGGGATTGGATGGGATGGAATCAAGATAGTGGAGGTTTACAAGGGTAGCATGCATGGAAGTCCCAAATCAGATTGGGAGAATTGCGAAGGTGATGGGCTGGTTCCCACGAGGTGCGATCTTTGTTGGACTGGAAGCCAGACCATTTGACAAGGTATTGAAGTTTACCTTTGCGTAACCTGGAATCCAGAATACGGCTTACTTCCCACTCTTGATGATCAAGGACAGTGACCGGTTTGGGAGGGGGATGAGTCTTGCCTGGGTATAGGACTTGAGCTGGCTCTAGGAGAGACACATGAAAGATTGGGTGGATACCTTTCCATTTCGCAGGTAAAGTAAGTTTAAAAGCATTAGGGGAGATGACTGATTCTACTTTAAAGGGGCCAAGCTTTGTTTTGGAGAGTTTGCGGGTTGGGAAAGTACTGCGAATATTGCAAGCATCAAGCCCCACTTTATCTCCAACTGCAAAGGTTGGAGCCTTAGTGCAAAGTTGGTCTGCTTGCTCTTTATAGCACTGGTTTGCTTCTTTGAGGTTGGTTCAAAGTAACAATTCCAGGGATTGAATTTGTTCAAGGTAATTGGTAGCAGGTTGAGAAGGTGCTACGTGAAGGGAATAGAAAGTTGGGTTTCTACCATAAAGTGTTTGGAAGGGCGACTGTCTGGTGGAGGAATGAGTGGAGTTGTTGTAAGCAAACTCGGCTAGTGGGAGCCAATGCAACCAGTTTTCTTGTTGATAGGCAATTTACATTCAAAGATATTGTTTGAGAATCTGATTAAATCGCTTGGTTTGCCCGTCCGTTTCCCGGTGGTACGCCGTTGATAAATTGCAAGTGATCTTCAAATGATGGAATAGCAAGGTCCAGAAGCTTGAGACAAACAGAGATCCACAATCACTAACTATATTATCAGGGAGACCATGTTTCAAAAATACATATTCTATGAACAAGTTAGCTAATTCTTCTAAAGAGGCCATCACATTAATGCGCAGAAATAAAGCCATCTTTGAGAAGCAATCTACTACTACTAGAATAGCATAATATCCGCTAGAAGAAGGTAATTGAGAGATGAAATCCATAGGAGCAAGTGCCAAGGATAAGGAGGGATTGGAAGTGGCTGGAGCGGCCCATACTTCTGGTGATTTGAGGACTTGTTACAATTGCAATCATAGCACGCGCTAACATAGTCTTTTACTTCTTTGGTCATACCAGGCCAGTAGAAGTCTCGTGCAATCAATTGGTAGGTTTTATCCTGCCCATGATGACCAGCAAGCGGAGAATTGTGCCGTGACTTGAAGATATCTAACTTAATGCAAGAATTATCTGGTACTACTATAAAATAATCAAAGACTAGGAAGTCATTATCATCAATACTGTAACTAATATCTAATAAGTTTGCACTCTTGCAAAGTTTGATTCACTTGGGGTTGTCGCGTGGATCTTGTTGGAGTTTAGAAGCCAAATCTTGTAAGTGAGGGATGATCAAACTGAGTTGGGCAGATTGGGTTGAGAAGAGTGTCCTAACGTTTTCAGGGTTGTTTTTGGAAAAGGTACTCCCCCCCCTGGGTAAACGTTTTCCCAACATGATAAAGCATCTGGGACTACTTCTTGTTTCCCAGGGCGGTACGTTATTGTAAAGTGGAACTCGGACAGGTATTTGGTCCATTGTGCCTGTCTAAATGTGAGGACTTTTGAGCTCATGAAATACTTTAAAGAATTATGATCAGTTAAAACCTCAATAGATTTTCTAAGGCTCAAAAGGTATGAACGCCATTTCTTTAAGCAATAAAAAATTTCAAGAAGTTCCTTGTCATGAATCTCATAGTTAAGCTCCGCAGCAAGCAACTTGCGAGATTCAAAAGCTACGGGGTGAAAGAGAGAAGTGGAGGAAGAGAACTGCAAGATTACTCCTGTGATTGCATAGTTGCTTGCGTCTGTTTCAACAATAGTGCAAGCCAGCTCATTGAAGGGAGCAAGTATTGGAGCAGTGGTTAACGCTTTCTTCAGAGTTTCAAACTCCAAAGCAGCTTGTTTGGTAAAAACAACAGGATTTTCTTTTTGAAGAAGGTTTGCAAGATTCACGGTTTTCTTGGTGTAACGCTGAATGAACCTCCTATAAAAATTACTGAAACCAAGGCAAACTTGAAGGGATTTCACAGAAGAGGGTGGGGGCCAGTCCAATATGCGTTCACTTTTGGCTGGATCCATTGATAGTCCTTGCTGTAAGACTAAAACACCAAGAAACCAAAGGGAAGAGGAATGGAATTTGCACTTAGAGGCTTTTGCAAACAGGTCATTCTTACAAAGTTGCTGCAGCACCTCTTGCACATGTGCAATGTGATCTTCAAGGTTCCTCAAGTAGACTAGTATATCATCTAGCTATACCACAAGGTATTTCCCTATGAGATTGGGGAAAATGTCATTGACAAAATGTTGAAAACTAGAAGGAGTGTTACAGAGGCCAAAAGGCATGATGGTATACTCATAACTGCCAAACCGGGTTCTCATCCCGGTCAAATACTCATGACCTTTCATAATGCAAATTAGGTTATAGGCACCTTGAAGGTCTAACTTCAAGAAATAAGCAGCTCCATGGAAGAGGGTGAGGAGATGTGACATAGGCGGCACTGGATAGGCATTTTTGCGGGTTACCTGGTTCAGTTTCCTGTAGTCAACACACAGGCAAATTCCACCGTCCTTTTTTGGAACAAATAGGACAGGTGAACCGGTATTCAAATTTCTTGATGGAAGAAATCCTTTTGCTAAATTTCCCGCAATGTAGTCTTGAAGCGCAATTGATTCTTGCGTCAAGAGGGAGTAGACTGATCCTGGTGCCAGAGGTGGGCCAGTAAGTTTGATCTTGTGATTGTAAGAATGGGATGGAGGCAGTTTATCTAGTCTTGAAGCTGAGAAGATGTCAGCAAAGTCATGATAAACTGAAGGTAAAGACTCTCAAATGATTTGTAAATCTTCAATGTTGTCATCTTTGAGCACTCGATTTGAGGTGCTTGCATGGTGCAAGAGGATTAGGGAGCTCAAGATACACCGTTTGGTTGGTGTCTGCTTCTCTTCAAAGGAACAGGAAAGAGGTAAGCTGGATAGGGAAGCAATGACTCCTAAATATGAAGAGGGAACTTGGGAATGAAGGTTAGGATATTGCAAATCTCCTGGTGGAAAGGTGTCATCCAACTCAATGACAGTGTCAGGTAGGCTGTTTAATTCCTGTTTGACAGAAGGATTAGCGTTCTGGGGGTGCAAGGTTTGAAGGTTAATTACTCCTTCTTGCCAATTCACATCTGGATTCCAGTAAACTAGGAAATCATGGCCCAGAATGGTATCATCCATTCTGGGTATAGCCAAGACAAAGAAATCCCATTCAAAGCTGGGGAAATTGGAGAATGCAAAGGTCCATTTTGCCTTTTGGGAGACCCAATAAGATGGTTCAGTTGCACTTCTTACAAAATAGATAGGGACTTTATCTATCTTGGAACGCGTAAGATTTTTGGAAGTGGAAAAAGATTCACTGATGAAGGAAAGATTAGCACCGGAGTCAAGTAAAAGTCAATAAGGGGTGTTGTTGGAATGGAACAGGATAAATCTCAAACTAGGAGCACCTAGTGACTTGCAAGTGCAAAGATTTACTCGCAGTGATTTAGATAATGTGTAGTTTTCCTTGCAAGTATCAGAAAAACTACAAGCTAATTTTTTGAATGCTTAGCCGCTTCATGCGCTAACCGCTTTGCACAACTGTCAACATCATGTTTTTCTCCACAATACATACACAGCCCATTCTTCTCCCTCCACAGCCGTTCCTTGTTTGGTAGCATCCCGGTTTCTTTTTCCAAGAACTTCGGAGTTTTGGGGACGGTTTTCCCCTTTGAGTTGGAGTTGGAATCCAGGGTTGGTTTGGATGGTTTTGGGTTCCTTGTGTTTTGTTTTGAGGAGTTGTCCACCCTTAGAGCCAAGGTGGATGGTCCATGGTTGTTTTGCCAAGAGAAATTCTTGTTGTGGTAGCCATTATCAAGCTCAATCACTCAATCAATTAGCTGCTGGAGCAAGGTTGTCTTATGCCCCCCAACTGTGAGCTGTTCAATTAAGCGTGCCGGTAGACCCTTTTGGAAATGGAATAGAAGAGAAGACTTGTTCCGCTGGATGCAAGACTGCAAGGTTCAAAATTGAGAAATATAAACGGAAGCTCTACTGTTTTCCTTCATAAATAGACTATTAAGTTTGTATTTGGCGTTTTGAACTTCATTGGGGTTGCCAAACAGGGTGAACAGTTGTTTCTTGAAACTGTCCCAGTTTTTGAGAATACACGTGGGACTGTCGCTGGACAAAAGTTTGAGGTACAGTTTGAACCGCTGCAAGGCTCTACCTCCTAAGAAGGATCAAGCATACATAAATTTATTTCTATTGGAAGGGAAATTGTCAGAGTCATTTGAGAAGATGATTTTACAGACCTGTAGGTAGGATCTAAACTTATGAGGGTGTTCTCCTGTAAAGTGATCAGGTTGCTTCATGCCCGGAGTGCGAAAGCTAGGAGTACTTGGACTAGATTTCTGGGCACCATGAGTGAGGGCCTGGATCAAAGTCAAAAGCAGGGTTGAAGCATTGGGCTTGGGATCAGTAATGCAAACCCCTGGTCTACCACGAGTCAAGGTCTCATTGGAAGAATGATTGGAATATGCAAATTCTGTAAGAGGGTCTGTTAGAAAGTCCTGTGGAGGAGTCTGAGGATCATCGAGGGGTTCAAAAGATGGCAATTTAGAAGGAGGAACAGGATCTAAGGGTTGTTAGGCCCAAGGAGCACTGGTTCTCCCTACCCAATGGATATCATCATTTTAAGGGGCGAGGGAAGCGTTCCCGGTTGAGCAAGTACGTGACATCGAGAAGAAGAAGTCTACTATAGGTTGGCAAGCTACAATAGATGAGTTTAGTTAGTTAATTTACTGTCACACAACCACCCCACGTACTATAGGGCAATTCTTAGATGATTGTGAGCGCGGAGGAATGCTGAGTGAAAGGGAAAGTGCAAATAGGAAGACTCAGTTGCAAAGTGAAAACTTAGTGATGCCACTCGACAAAAGGCGAGAGGAATGGAGTGTGTTCCAAGGAGGGAAACTCAACCTGAGTCCAATTTGATAACTGGGTTGTAGCAAAATGCAAGAATGTATGAAATTAACTAACTGAGGAGAAAATCATCAGGCAAGGGGGTAGCCCTTATAAGGTAATCCAAAGTGACTAGATACAACCTGATGGGGAGCCAACTACAGTTGAAGGCGGTGAGGCAAATGACTGACAGGAACAGGATAGGAAATAGAGCAATAGTACAATCATATCTGAGGCCATGGCGTAAGTGCAAGACAATAGAATCTGAGTGTACAAATGTATGATGAATTGAGACAGGCGCAAATGATGTTGAAGGTAATACAAGTGAGAAGTAATAGTGTATGCAGGGTAGGGACTAGTCCAATTGCAAACTGTACAGTAATGATGGCTTAATTAGACATAGATGCAAACTAACAAACAGTGAGTGACCAAAGATGGAAGTACAAAGCTGTTGATGGGCCAGGGAAGGAGATTGGATCTCTTAATGGATGGCCAACTGGTATGGAGTTAACTGCAAAGTTCGCAAGTATATACTGAGTTGGTCCACAAGATTGGAAGGCCAACGCGAGCCAGAGGAAGTAAGGGGATTGCACCATTGATGTTGTGCTTTATTTGTGTCACACTTATAGACTGAGGTAGATGGTACTGAGGAGAGGAAATGTTAAAGTGATGAAGACAATAATCCCTAAGTGTGAGGCGTGACAGTTGCCCGGGTATGAAGACGGGAGCTCCTGCAAACATTCAGGTAAATTTTCCCATCAATTTCAAGTCGTTGATAATACTGTATACCTTTTATTATTATTTACTTCATTAATTCTTAGACTTATAAGTTATATAAAATGATGTCATCATCATCCCGCCGTTGCAAAAACTGTATTTGGAGAAAAGAGCGGTGTATCATTAGTACTACCATCAGAGGTCTTTGAGGCAAGTGCAAGCAGTGTTGTCTTTCCAAGGTTGCTTGTACCTTTCCTATAAATAGAAAGTCATCTGTCAATGCTCCCACGGAGTCATTGAGAGAGATGCGGATTCGTAAGTCTGCGCCAAGGGTTAATTACAAGATACTGCCATTGCTGGAGATCAAATTCCTGGGTACTTGAGTTCCTGGTGAGTACTAATTGGGACTGACTAGTAATAATAAAGTTAGTTACTTGATTTCACTCATTTTGCTAGTGTTGCCCTGTTTCCAGAGGTATACCACAAACACACCACCGCCACCACCTCCTTATTGGGGACCGCCGACTGAATTTCTGGGAGTCCAGATGAATACCAAGGTGCAAGATGAAGTGCCAGGTGCGGAACCGGTTGGGGTCATAGCCAAGGAAGTGAGGGAGGAAGGAAGCAATGAAGCGGAAGGAGAATTGGGAAATGGAGACTATGGAGATGGAAGTGGAGGAAGAGAGGGAACGGAACAAGAAGAGTAAGCTATAACGGAAGGAATGGGAGAAGGGAATTGAGGAGATGGAAGGGATGGAAGGGATGGAATGGATGGAATGGATGGAATGGAGGGCCAAGGCAAAGCAAACCCGTTGCAAGTCAAAGTGCCAATCAAGACTGATGCAAGGCAATTGACAGGCAATGTTGGGAAAGGTTTGTTTGGAGGCCAAAGGAAGAGAGTATACAAGGAGCTCTTGGAGGAAGGCGGATGGAATGCTTGGACAAAGCAAGCTTGAATTGCAAAGTGCAAGGAGATATTTGAGAGGCACATTTTAATGGAGGTGCTTGTTCTTCAAAGAATGTCATCATTGATAAATAATGAAGACCTGGATGCCTTTTGATCCATGTTTGCGGAGTTGACCGCTAATTGGAAAGATGCAGAGAAAGATATGAAAGAGACTTGGTAACTATCATTATATATATATATATATATTATTATTTTGTTTTTTTTTTTGTATAAGGAATGGGAATTTTATTTGGTAGGAATGAGAGGAGGATCAGAAGAAGGAATAATGCGGTGAGATGGAGGGTTTGATTGATGGCATGGTAATGTGGAATGGAATGGGATTGGATGAGATGGAATGTGTAATGGAATGGGATTGGATGGAATGGAATCATTATTGTCAAGGTTTACAAGGTTAGCTTGCATGGAAGTCTCAAATCAGATTGGGAGAATTGCAAAGGTGATGGGCTGGTTCCCACAAGGTGCAATCTTTGTTGGACTGGAAGCCAGACAATTCAACAAGGTATTGAATTTTATATTTGGGTAACCTGGAATCCAGAATACGGCTTACTTCCCACTCTTGATTATTGAGGACAGTGACCGGTTTGGGAGTGGTATGAGTCTTGCCTGGGTATAGGAATCAAGCTGGCTCTAGGAGAGACACATGAAAGACCGGGTGGATACCTTTCCCTTTTGCAGGTAAAGTAAGTTTAAACGTGTTAGGGGAGATGACTGATTCTACCTTAAAGGGGCCAAGCTTTCTTTCGGAGATTTTGGGGGTTGGGTGAGTACTGCAAATATTGCAAGCATCAAGCCACACTTGACCTCCTACTGCGAAGGTTGGAGCTGTAGTGCAAAGTCGGTCTGCTTGCTCCTTATAGCGCTGGTTTTCTTCTTCAAGGTTAGTTCAAAGTTGCGATTGAAGGGATTGAATTTGTTCAAGGTAATGGGTAGCAGGTTGAGAAGGTGCTAAGTGAAGGGAAGAGAAAGTTTGGTTTCTACCATAAAGAGTTTGGAAGGGTGACTGTCTGGTGGTGGAGTGAGTGGAGTTTTTGTAGGAGAACTCGGCTAGTGGGAGCCATTTTGACCAGTGTCTTGTTGATAGGCAATATACATTCAAAGATATTGTTTGAGAATCTGATTAACTCGCTTGGTTTGCCCCTCCGTTTCCGGGTGGTACGCCGTTGATAAATTGCGAGTGATCTTCAAATGTTGGCATAGCAAGGTCCAGAAGCTGTAGAAAAACAGAGATCCACAATCAATAACTATATTATCAGGGATACCATGTTTCAAAAATACATATTATATGAACAAGTTAGCTAAGTCTTCTGAAGAGGCCGTCACATTATTGCGCAGAAATGAAGCCATCTTCAAGAAGCAATCTACTACTACTAGAATAGCATCATATCCACCAGAAGAAGGTAATTGAGAGATGAAATCCATAGAAAGCAAGTGCCAAGGATGAGGTGGAATTGGAAGTGGCTTGAGCAGCCCATACTTCTGGTGATTCAAGGACTTGTTACAATTGCAATCATAGCACACGCTAACATAGTATTTTACTTCTTTGGTCATAACAGGGCAGTAGAAGTCTTGTGCAATCAATTGGTAGGTTTTATCCTGCCCATGATGACCATCAAGCGGAGAATCATGCTGTGACTCAAAGATATCTAACTTACTGAAAGAATTATCTGGTACTACTATACGATTATCATAGACTAGGAAGTCATTATCATCAATACTGTAACTACTATCTAATAAGTTTGCACTCTTGCAAAGTTTGATTTACTTGGGGTTGTCGCATGGATCTTATCGGAGTTTGGAAGCCAAATCTCGTAATTTAGGGATGATCAAACTGAGTTGGGCAGATTGGGTTGAGAAGAGTGTCCTAACGTTTTCAGGGTTTTTTTTGGCAAAGGTGCTCCCCCTCCCTGGGTAAATGTTGTCCCAACGTGATAAAGCATCAGGGACTACCGCTTGTTTCCCAGGGAGGTACCTGATTGTAAAGTGGAACTCGGACAGGTATTTGGTCCATTGTGCCTGTCTAAATGTGAGGACTTTTGAGCTCATGAAATACTTTAAAGAATTATGATCAGTTAAAACCTCAATAGATTTTCTAAGGCTCAAAAGGTATGAACGCCATTTCTTTAAGCAATAAACAATTGCAAGAAGTTCCTTGTCATGAATCTCATAGTTAAGCTCCGCAGCAAGCAACTTGCAAGACTCAAAAGCTACGGGGTGAAAGAGAGAAGTGGAGGAAGAGAACTGCGAGATTACTCCTGTGATTGCATAGTTGCTTGCGTCTGTTTCAACAATAGTGCGAGCCAGCTCATTGAAGGGAGCAAGTATTGGAGCAGTGGTGAACGCTTTCTTCAGAGTTTCAAACTCCAAAGCAGCTTGTTTGGTAAAAACAACAGGATTGTCTTTTTGAAGAAGGTTTGCAAGATTCACGGTTTTCTTGGTGTAACGCTAAATGAACCTCCTATAAAAATTACTGAAACCAAGGCAAACTTGAAGGGATTTAACAGAAGAGGGTGGGGGCCAGTCCAATATGGGTTTGCTTTTGGCTGGATCCATTAATAGTCCTTGCTGCAAGACTACAACACCTAGAAACCAAAGGGAAGAGGAATGGAATTCACGCTTAGAGGCTTTTGCAAACATATCATTCTTACAAAGTTTCTGCAGCACCTCTTGCACATGTGCAATGTGATCTTTGAGTTTCCTCAAGTAGCCTAGTATATCATCTACATATACCAAGAGGTATTTACCTACAACATTGGAGAAAATGTCATTGATAAAATGTTGAAAAGTGGAAGGAGGATTACAGAGGCCAAAACGCATGACGTTGTACTGATAACTGCCAAACTGGGTTCTCATTGCAGTCAAATACTCATGACCTTTCATAATGCAAATTAGGTTATAGGCACCTCAAAGTTCTAACTTTGAGAAATAAGCAGCTCCATGGAAGAGGGTGAGGAGATGTGACATAGGTGGTACTGGATAGGCATTTTTCTGGGTTACCTGGTTCAGTTTCCTGTAGCCAACACAAACGCAAAATCCACTGTTCTTTTTTGGAACAAATAGGACAGGTGAACCGGTATTCAAATTTCTTGATGGAAGAAATCCTTTTGCTAAATTTCCCGCAATGTAGTCTTGAAGCGCAATTGATTCTTGCGTCAAGAGGGAGTAGACTGATCCTGGTGCCAGAGGTGGGCCAGTAAGTTTGATCTTGTGATTGTAAGAATGGGATGGAGGCAGTTTATCTAGTCTTGAAGCTGAGAAGATGTCAGCAAAGTCATGATAAACTGAAGGTAAAGACTCTTGAATGATTTCTAAATCTTCAATGTTGTCATCTTTGAGCACTGGATTTGAGGTGCTTGCATGGTGCAAGAGGATTAGGGAGCTCAAGATACACCGTTTTGTTGGTGTCTTTTTCTCTTCGAAGGAAAAGGAAAGAGGTAAGCTGGATAGGTAAGCAATGACTCCTAAATCTCAAGAGGGAACTTGGGAATGAAGGTCAGGATATTGCAAATCTCCTGGCAGGAAAGTTTCATCCAACTCAATGACAGTGTCAGGTATGCTGTTTAATTCCTGTTTGAAGGAAAGATTAGTGTTCTGGGGGTGCAAGGTTCAAAGTTTAATTACTCCTTCTTGCCAATTCACATCCAGATTCCAGTAAACTAGGAAATCATGGCCTAGAATGGTATCATCCATTCCAGGTATAGCCAAGACAAATTAATCCCATTTGAAGCTGGGGAAATTGGAGAATGCAAAGGTCCATTTTGCCTTTTGGGAGACCCAATAAGATGGTTCAGTTGCACTCCTTACTACATAGATAAGGAATTTATCTATCTCGGAAGGCGTAAGATTTTTGGAAGTGGCAAAAGATTCACTGATGAAGGAAACATTAGTGCCGGAGTCAAGTAATACTTGATAAGGAGTGTTTTCAGAATTGAATAGGATAAATCTCAAACTAGGAGCACCTATTGACTCCCAAGTGCAAAGATTTACTCGCAGTGATTCAGATAATGTGTAGTTTTCCTTGTGAGTATCAGAAAAAACTACAAGCTAATTTTTTGACTGCTTAGCCACTTCACGCGCAAACCGCTTTGCACAACTGTCAACATCATGTTTTCCTCCACAATACATACACAGCCCATTCTTCTCCCTCCGCAGCTGTTCCTTGTTCCGTAGCGTCCCAGTTTCTTTGTCCAAGAACTTTGGAGTTTCGGTGATGGTTTTCCCCTTTGAGTTGGAGTTGGAATTTGGGGTTGGTTTGGATGGTTTTGGTTTCCTTGTGTTTTGCTTTGAGGAGTCGTCCACCCTCAGAGCCAAGGTGGAAAGTCCATGGTTGTGTCTCCAAGAGCAATTCTTGTCGTGGCATCCATTATCAAGCTCAATCACTCAATCAATTAGCTGCTGGAGCAAGGTTGTCTTATGCCCTCCAACTGCGAGCTGTTTGATTAAGCGTGCCGGTAGACCCTTTTGGAAACGGAACAGAAGAGGGGCCTTGTTCCACTGGATGTGAGACTGCAAGGTTTGAAAGTGAGAAATATAAACGGAAGCTCTACTGTTTTCCTTCATAACCAGACTATTAAGTTTGTATTTGGCTTTTTGAACTTCATTGGGGTCCCCAAAAAGGGTGAACAGTTGTTACTTGAAACTGTCCCATTAAATCTTAATAATATTTTATAATGTTTTATAAGTATGTTTTTATGAGTATGGATTATGGAATTAAAACCTTGATAATGTATGTTATCAAGAAGGGGACCCAATATAACTTTAAATTAAGTTATGAGGACTCAGATGCTTCCCAATTATTGATATAGAAGTTCCCAAAGTGTTTCCTCTCTTTGGGAAGGAGTTACAGTAATTATATTAACCCATACTCTCTATACTGTATAAATTAATTACATATTTAATCTTATCCCTTTTGGGATAAATTAATACCTTAATATACTAATCTGAGCCTTGATTGCGTCCACTCATAAGGCTCAGGGTTCAGTTGGGAGCCATGGTAATCATATTAACCCATACTCTCCACTCTGTACAATTTTTACCTTATCCCTCTTTGGGATGTAATTATAAGTAATACTCCCTCTGTACACTTAATACACCTTACTGAGCCTTGAGAGCGTTCACTCAGAGGCTTTAGAACTTGATTGTAAGCTATGAACCTTCTAGTAGCACTGCCAAGATTATATACCCCTTATAGGTATAGTATAATTATAAATTAATTACTTATTTAATACTATCCCCTTTTGGATGTAATAATGCTTTAATATACTTCACTGAGCCTTGATTGCGTCTACTCAGAGGGCCCAGAGTTCATCTGTATGCTGTAAACCTTTTAATAAACATTGCAAAGAGTATACATACTCTATGTGTATAGTATGAGCCAAGATACTTATAATTAAAATTAAATTATTTGCCAAGGTATTAAGCTACATTAAATAAATATAAAAAATCATTATGATGGATTCTAAGGCTTCTATAACGTCCATCTGAGTGGTGTATAAGTCCTAAGACCCAGTAAGTAACCTTTTAGTTGGTAAAATGAAAACTTTACCTTGAAAATCCTTCCCAATGAGTACTAGTTCTTCATTACCCATTGGGAATGATGTAATGATGTCTTGGGCCTTTGAGGAAGAAACCAAGGAAAGCCTGACACTCCCCTGGTGATTACTAGAGTCCCCTTAGGGCTCCTGTTACCTTAAAAGAGCAGGGTCTTTACCCTATGCCCCTTTCATCATCCATTATTATATTATTATTTGAACAAGAATACAAGCAAGAGTTAACAAGCCCATTAACCTTAATCTCAAGAAGAAGATTGACTGGGGCTATAAACTTTGGTATTAAATTCAATCAATTACCTATTTGGAAACACCAATTTCGAAGTGGAAGTTCTCACTTGGATAAGTAACCCCTGTGTGTTACTCTTTAAAGGGTGTGAGCTTATTTATAAGCAAAGCTCCTTTTGGTCTTACTCCTTTAAGACTAAGGCCCCTTACCTTTTAGAAAGGTTTAAGGTGTGGCTATTTACTCATAATACCTTGGTATTATTCGAGTCTGTAAGCTTTTTAAGTTGCTGTTTGGAATATATAAGTCAAAAACTAATTTAAATATTGGTTTGTCTTTATTCTTTTGCAGGTTTAACCACAGCTAGGTATAGCAATAGAGGTTAAATCCCTGACAATTGGGGGCCTCATCTGATTTCATTACCTTTGAGATTGTTTTTTCTGCTTAAAGTACGCAATTTTGTGATATTTTGGGCAAACGTTTTTGCTGATTTATAAATTTTTTGATCAAAATCAGTAAATAAGAAAAAAAAACAGCAAATTTTCGAAAATTCTGGGATTTTTGCTTTGAGCTTTAAAGTCCTTCTGTTTTGAGTGTTTAAGCATATTTTGTGCGCATTTTTGACAAATTCTGAACAGATTTTTTGCTAATTATTGATTTTTTTCCATCTCATATAGGAAAATTATAGAAAATAAAAAAAAAAGAGGCAAAATTTTCGAAAATTGCTTTTAAAACAGTCAGCCCTTTTTAGGCATATTGTTCCACTAAGATTAAACCATCTTAATCTGGTGTGCTTGATTTTGACTTGGTTTTGTTTTATTTGTTTTAAATATAAAAGAAAAAATTATAATAAAATTAAGAAGAAACTGTAAAAAAAAAAAAAAAAAAAAAAAAAAAAAAAGAGAAAAACCAAGTTTTTTCTTACAGCATCATTATAAGCATCGTTGCCTATTGTCCAAGATTGTGTATTTTGCAATCTTGCTCTCTATCGACTCTGAGTTTGACAAAGTCACTTGCCGCTTAATTCCGGCTATTCAAGGGTAGCTCCGCGTAATTTCGCGCCGGGGCAGAGAATGGCTGAATCAATCATCAATCGGTCAGTCTGTTCATTTTTTCATACAATTCAGACAGGTAGCTGACCTTCAATCAAGCAGACAGTGCCGGTGACCTACCGCCGCCTGAACAAAGGATTGACCGTTGTGACCAGTAACAGTATTGGTCAGAAAAGCAAGTTAGTGAACAATTTTTTTTCAACATAGTATCAGGCATACTTAACTTATCTCTCGACACGACATAGTGTCAAGACAAATCTCAATAGCATCCTTCCTTCCATCTAACGGAGGAAGAGCCCGGAGCTTTGTGTCAGAGACTAGTTCCGTCCTGCAAAGTGAAGCAAGAGGGCCGAGTGTCCGTAGCGTCAAACCTACGGAAAGGGCAAGATTGCCGGCAACAGACATTGTGACTCACTGTGAGTCTTCCATTGTCCTTTGACTGGCGTGACAAAAATATTAAATTGATCCATTGCCTATTGCTTCTAACCGCATACGCTAATGGAGATGAACACCAGAAGCAAGGGGGCTCAGCTTGTGCCCCCCGGCAATTTTGAACAAAGAAAAAGGCGGCCTACCGCCAGGAGCAGCCAATCTGCTGACCTGCCACAGCCAAAACAAGATAAATTATCTGGAGGCTGTGGCGGCCAGCAACACAAAGAACCAGGCAACGTTCCTGACCCAAGCCCTGGCGACGCACAGGGCTTTGATCAAGATATTGGGGAGGGGAAGGCTCATGAAAGAGATGGAAAGTTGGGACCCAACCCAGATCAAGAAGCCAGTGGCTCCCAAACCAAAGGAAAAGAAGAAACTGCCAGAGGGGATAACCCCACAACCAGTAGTCTCTGGTTCCCAGGGTCCTTTGAGGAACAGAGAACCCTCTCCTCCTCACAACCAGGGAGGAAGGATGAGGAAAAGAAGAGATCACAGGAATGCAATTTATTGAGAGATGATGAGGATGGCGAGATCTCTCCAAGGGGTGTTTCAATATTTAGAGGAGGAAAGAGACAAGAGGGCAAAGAGGGGTTAAGATTATCCCTTGAATCAGAAATTTTGTTAGATAAATTTTGTGATATTGTATTCAATGAGACCCTTCACATCAAGAAGGCAGTAGTACACACAAACCAATATTGTGTTGAAGGCTTTGAAGCCATGGACAAGAAGTACAGTTGTATAGTATCTGATAAAATTGCCCTTAAATCTATTTTAGAGAATTCTGCAAGAGATATAGAAGATTTAACTAATAAGACCATTGAACTGGACCTGAGCAAGGTCCAGAATAGTGATTTAAGCAATTTGGATGACAAAGTGACAAGTATTAGTGAATCATTGAAATATTCTGCAGAGGAATCTGTAGCAGTGAGGAAGGAGGTCCATTCATTGACATCCATGGTGTTACAAATAAGTCACTCCTTGGAGCTGCTGGAACACAAGTTTGATAAAAATATGAATTCTGTCAGAGAAGAGATATTGAAATATCATGTTGAGTCAGAACAAGGTTTATAGATTTTAAGTGCAAGGATTGATAAGGTACATAAACAATTAGAGCAAAACCATGACAGGCTTGCCAGTAGATTGCTCTCCTTGTCCCCAAGCAACCACAGTCATGCCATAGAGACCAAAAAGCATGACAAAGATCATAGGATGGATAGGAAGATGGCAGAAGATATTGATCCAGTGCAAGATTCTAGTAAGAATGAAGTGTTCAAACAGACACTGCAGGGATTGCCCAAGATAATTGAATTGCCTGATTTCTCCGGAGAAGGTGAATATGACCACACTGAATTCATTTCATGGATTGATACATTGAAAGAGGACACAGTATTACCTGATACTTTGATCACTAGCAGGTTGAGTATCTTGTTTAAAGGTATAGCCTCAGACTGGTATAGAGACAGAAGGAATTCAGTAGGTGTGCAAGACTGGGAATTTTGGAAAAAAGAAATAATTTCAAAATTTGGTACAGCAAATTGGAAAAGGAAGTGTTTAAATTCTTTTAACAAAGACAGATTCCTTTCAGGTGTTACACCACCAGCAACATGGGTAACCAGACAGAGGAAGAGGCTTAGAGCCTGTGATCCATACCTGGATCAAGATAGTATTAATTTCAAGTTACTATCCTTGATGGATGGTGAAGTTTCATTTGCAGTGAAAACTAGTATGAAAACTACGGATGATTGCTCAAACTTGATTAATATACTGGAAGACATAGTAGAAGACACATCTCTAGGTAGGAGGAAATCATATCCTCCCAAAGAAGTTCCTATGGAGAAATCCAAAGGCAAAGCTCAGCCAAAACTGAACCTGCAGGGCACAGAAGTCTCTTGTTATACATGTGGGAAGGCAGGAAATACTTCTAGGACTTGTCCTCAGAAGGCAAGCAAAGTGAATAACATAGAAACTGACAAAGAAGAACAAGTGGAGATTGCTTATGATTCTTGTGATGACCATAGTGAGGAGGATGATAACCACTTAATCATAGGATGCATAAATTCCATAGACTCAGCAAATGACTTGGTACAAATGTCATTCTGCGGGAAGCCTTGTAAGGTGCTTCTGGATTCAGGTGCTTGTAAGTCCATAGTAGGAAGGGGATACCTGGAGAAGTTCTATCCCCAATGGAAAGAGCACTTATTAGACTCACCCAAGTTAAATTTAAAAAGCTGTTCTGGTGCACTTGAACCTTTAGGAATGGTAAAGATCAGGTTGTTCCTGAAAGATTTGGCTCTGGTGATCAAGTTTGTAATAATTGATAATACAATGGTTGAATAATTCATCATTGGAAGTGACTATATGAAAAAGTATTGTTTTAGTTTATTCCATGAGCAAAGTTCTTCATCCTTTACCATTGGAAACAGTGAAAGGTTTTACTTCAATAATTTTGGCATGGATATGGTTAATAATGTTTCAGAAGAAGATTTTGGCCAAGAGCTCTTTAGAGACTCAAAGATCAGTTCTTCCTTGAAAGCAGAGGAAAAGGAGGAACTATTTTCCTTGTTGTTTAGGCACCAAGCAGCTTTTGCAACAGTAGATCAGCCTTTTGGGTCAATCAGGGGTCATGAGGTCAAGATTACGTTAACAATAGACAGGCCATATCCCCCAGCTTTGAGGAAACATCCTTTCCCTGCTAGCCCTAGGAGCAAGGAGGCATTGGAAGAGCATATAGATACATTATTGAGGTTGAATGTGATCAGAAAAGTAGGAGCTAATGAGGATGTGGACATCACCACACCTGTCATCATAGCTTGGCATAATGGGAAGTCAAGAATGGTTTGGGATTTTAGAGCACTGAATTCGTACACAACACCTGATAGGTATCCTATGCCAAAGATTGTTGAGTCTTTGAGCAAATTGCACCAGGCTAAGTATATTTCTTGTATGGATGTTCTGAAAGGTTTTCACCAGAATGTTGTAGACCATGACAGCAGGAAATTCCTGAGGATAGTATGCCACCTGGGAGTGTTTCATTATTTGAGAATGCCTTTTGGTATCAAGAATGCCCCATCCCATTTTCAGAGGATGATGGACTCAGAATTTCATGAGGAATTGATGCAAAACTGGTTGATAGTCTACATAGATGAAATAATTTTATTTTAAGAAACATGGGATGAACATAAGGAGAGGATTTCCATTGTACTCAAGAATGTGATCAGGATGAATATGAAAATATCTTTGACTAAGTGTTCATTGGGATTCAATGAATTGATGGCTTTGGGTCATGTTGTGAGTGGTCTGTCACTTGGGATAGATCAGGCAAGAGTGGCAGCTGTATTACTGCAGCCCACGACTAGTAACATTAAAGAAATGCAGAGTTTTTTAGGTTTTGCAGGATATTAAAGGCTACATATTAGGTATTTTGGAATGATAGCTTCTAGCCTGTATAAGATATGCAGTCCAAATGTTTCATTTGAAATGACTACAGAAAGGTTGAAGGCCTATGAGATACTTAAGGAAAAGTTGAAAAGTGCACCCTTGCTATTTCACCCACACCCTAAGAAACCATTCAAACTGTATGTGGATGCATGTATGGAAGGTCTTGGAGCTGCATTACACTAAGTACAGATTGTGAATGATAAACCAGTTGAGGGCCCAATTTGCTTCATATCCAGACAATTGAAAGATATTGAGAAGAGATATGGTGCCTCACAATTAGAATGCTTGTGCTTGGTATGGGCCTCAGAGAAATTGTATTATTATTTGGACGGTTGTCAGTTTGAAGTCATTACTGACTGTACAGCTTTGAAGTCTCTTCTGAACATGAAGACACCCAATAGACATATGTTGAGATGGCAGATTGCTATCCAGGAATGGAGAGGCTCTATGACTATAGTCCACAGAGAAGGCCTGGTACATAAGAATGCAGATGGGTTGTCACGATGGGCACTACCTAATGACATAAATAATCCTGCTTATGACCCAGAAGATACTGTAGATACATTACCTATCATGGCCATTTCAATGAGTAGCCTAGCACAGAGTTTTTGGGATTCTGTGTATGACTCTTATTCAGGAGAAAAGAATACTTCACTACTAGTAGAGATTATGCAATCTAAGGTCAATAGACAAGACCTGATTGAAGGACTGGATGAACAATGGAGGAAGGAACTAATTGATGGCAGGCTAGTCCTTTTAGATGGGTTATTATATCATAAGTCAGCCCACTGCTTTTCAGTAGTATTGGTGAAGGAAAAGCACATACAGTTGTTGATGAATGAATGCCATGATAATATCTGTTCAGGAAATTTGTCTAAGGAGAGAACAACAGATAGGATAAAAATGATAGCTTGGTGGCCTGGTTGGAGAAACACTGTCTCAGACTACTGTGATTCGTGTGAGAGATGCCAGAAAGCTATCAGATCCACAGGAAAGAAATATGGTTTGCTTCAGTCAATAGAAGAACCTAAGGATAGATGGTCCACTATCAATATGGAATTTGTATCTGGATTACCACCGGGAGGAAAGGATAATCACAATTGTGTACTGGTAATAGTTGATAGGTTCTCCAAGAGAGCTAGGTTCCTGCCATGCTATAAGGATAGCTCTGCCATGGATGTAGCCTTATTGTTTTGGAATAGTATTGTGAGTGATGTAGGTTGCCCACAAAACTAGTGATAGAGACCCTAAGTTTACTTCTGAATTTTGGAAGAGTTTGTTTTATTTTTTAGGAACCAAATTATCTTTCTCCACAGCCTATCACCCACAGACTGATGGACTGGCAGAAAGAATGATACAGACTTTGGAATACATGATAAGAAGGTATTGTGCCTATGGGATTGATTTAAAAGACAATGATGGTTATACTCATGATTGGGTATCATTGTTACCTGCCTTAGAGTTTGCCTACAACTCCAGTAAGCAGTCCACCACTAGCATGTCACCTTTCGAATTAGAAAGAGGTTGGATCCCGCGCATGCCCAAGGATATGCTCCTCAGCAACAGTATTGTACTGCATCCCACTGCAGATTGCTTTAGAGATATGATGGTTAGGGCCAAAAATTTTGCTGGCAAATGTGTTAAAGAAGCAGTAGAGTACAACAAGGGTAGATGGGATAGGACACACAAGGATCATGACATCAAAGTTGGAGACATGGTCTTTGTTTCAACAGTGAATTTTTCTAATATAGCAGGGCATAGAAAACTCAAAGACTCATTTGTTGGGCCATTTGTGGTAAAAGCCTTACATGGTAAGAATGCAGTAGAGGTGATTCTGAGCAAGGAGTTTGACAGGAAACATACAAATTTCCCAATCAGTCTGGTTAAGAAGTTCATAGAACCCACTGCAAAGTTCCCACTAAGGAAGGTACCTGTGGTTGTGGTCCCACCCCTACAGGATGTTGAAGATGGATTACCTCACAAGATATTGAACCATAAGATTATTAGAAAGGACAGTAAAGATGTAAGAGTTTATCTAGTCAGGCTTAAGAATAAATTAGCTGATAGTGACTTATGGTTGGAAGCTAAAGACATTAAAAACCCTGATATTGAATTGAGGAGATATAGAGCCTCTAAGAGAGCTAAAAATTCCTCTGAAGAGTAATTTTCTTTTGGTGGTAGGGAGTGTCAGCCATGAGACAGTTAGAGTTGTCCAAATGTCTGGAAACTCATATGTCCTGCTGGTATAGTGGCTAAGTACTAGGCTCACTTCCCAGTATCTGGTACCAAGGTCACTGGTTCAACCCACCATGGAGACAATAATGAAAATGTTGAGTAGTTTTATAATTATATATTAAATCTTATTAATATTTTATAATGTTTTATAAGTATGTTTTTATGAGTATGGATTATGGAATTAAAACCTTGATAATGTATATTATCAAGAAGGGGACCCAATATAACTTTAAATTAAGTTATGAAGACTCAGATGCGTCCCAATTATTGATATAGAAGTTCCCAAAGTGTTTCCTCTCTTTGGGAAGGAGTTACAGTAATTATATTAACCCATACTCTCTATACTGTATAAATTAATTACATATTTAATATTATCCCTTTTGGGATACATTAATACCTTAATATACTAATCTGAGCCTTGATTGCGTCCACTCAGAAGGCTCAGGGTTCAGTTGGGAGCCATGGTAATCATATTAACCCATACTCTCCACTCTGTACAATTTTTACCTTATCCCTCTTTGGGATGTAATTATAAGTAATACTCCCTCTGTACACTTAATACACCTTACTGAGCCTTGAGAGCGTTCACTCAGAGGCTTTAGAACTTAATTGTAAGCTATAAACCTTCTAGTAGCACTGCCAAGATTATATACCCCTTATAGGTATAGTATAATTATAAGTTAATTACTTATTTAATACTATCCCCTTTTGGATGTAATAATGCTTTAATATACTTCACTGAGCCTTGAGTGCGTCCACTCAGAGGGCTCAGAGTTCATCTGTAGGCTGTAAACCTTTTAATAAACATTGCAAAGAGTATACATACTCTATGTGTATAGTATGAGCCAAGATACTTATAATTAAAATTATATTATTTGCCAAGGTATTAAGCTACATTAAATAAATATAAATAATCATTATGATGGATTCTAAGGCTTCTATACAGTCCATCTGAGTGGTGTATAAGTCCTAAGACCCAGTAAGTAACCTTTTAGTAGGTAAAATGAAAACTTTACCTTGAAAATCCTTCCCAATGAGTACTAGTTCTTCATTACCCATTGGGAATGATGTAATGAAGTCTTGGGCCTTTGAGGAAGAAACCAAGGAAAGCCTGACACTCCCCTGGTGATTACTAGAGTCCCCTGAGGGCTCCTGTTACCTTAAAAGAGCAGGGTCTTTACACTATACCCCTTTCATCATCCATTATTATATTATTATTTGAACAAGAATACAAGCAAGAGTTAACAAGCCCATTAACCTTAATCTCAAGAAGAAGATTGACTGGGGCTATAAACTTTGGTATTAAATTCAATCAATAACCTATTTGACAACACAAATTTCGAAGTGGAAGGTCTCACTTGGATAAGTAACCCCTGTGTGTTACTCTTTAAAGGGTGTGAGCTTATTTATAAGCAAAGCTCCTTTTGGTCTTACTCCTTTAAGACTAAGGCCCCTTACCTTTTAGAAAGGTTTAAGGTGTGGCTATTTACTCATAATACCTTGGTATTATTCGAGTCTGTAAGCTTTTAAAGTTGCTGTTTGGAATATATAAGTCAAAAACTAATTTAAATATTGGTTTGTCTTTATTCTTTTGCAGGTTTAACCACAGCTAGGTATAGCAATAGAGGTTAAATCCCTGAGACTAGGAGTACTTGGACCAGATCGCGGGGCACCATGAGTGAGGGCCTGGATCAAAGTCAAAAGCAGGTTTGAAGCATCAGGCTTGGGAGCAGTAATGCAAACCCCTAGTCTACCACGAGTTGAGGTCTCATTGGAAGAATGATTGGAATCTGCAAATTCTGCAAGAGGGTCCGTCGGAACATCCCTTGGAGGAGTCCGAGGATCATTGAGGGGTTCAAAAGATGGTGATTTAGAAGGAGGAACGGGACCTAATGGTTGTTGGCCCCAAGGAGTGCTGGTTCTCCCTACCCAATGGATATCATCATTGTAAGGGGCGAGGGAAGCATTCCCGGTTGAGTGACTACGTGAAATGGAGAAGAAGAAGTCTACTATAGGTTGGCCAGCTACATTAGATGAGTTGAGTTAGTTAATTTACTGTCATACAACCACCACACGTACTATAGGGCAATTCTTAGATGATTGTGAGCGCGGAGGAATGCTAAGTGCAAGGGCAAGTGCAAATAGCAAGACTCAGTTTCAAAGTGCAAACTTAGTGATGCCACTTGACAAACAGCGAGAGGAATGGAGTGTGTTCCGAGGAGGGAAACTCAACCTGATTCCAATGTGATAACTGGGTTGTAGCAAAATGCGAGAACGTATGAAATTAACTAACTGAGGAGACAATTATCAGGGAAGGGGGTAGCCCTTATAAGGTAATCCAAAGTGACTAGATACAACCTGATGGGGAGCCAACTACAGTTGAAGGCGGTGAGGCAAATGAGTGACAGGAACAGGATAGGAAATAGAGCAATAGTAAAATCATATCCAAGGCCATGACGTAAGTGCAAGACAATAGAATCTGAGTGTACAAATGTATGATGAATTGAGACAGGAGCAAATGACG
Source organism: Puccinia polysora (assembly GCA_025617555.3). Taxonomy (NCBI): domain Eukaryota; kingdom Fungi; phylum Basidiomycota; class Pucciniomycetes; order Pucciniales; family Pucciniaceae; genus Puccinia; species Puccinia polysora. Next base: position 64,297,777 of record CM062612.1, read on the forward strand.
TTGAAGGTAATACAAGTGAGAAGTAATAGTGTATGCAGGGTAGGGACTAGTCCAATTGCAAACTGTACAGTAATGATGGCTTAATTAGACGTAGATGCAAACTAACAAACAGTGCGTGACCCAAGATGGAAGTCTGAGGCTGTTGATGGGCCAGGGAAGGAGATTGGATCTTGTAATAGATGGCCAACCGGTATGGAGTTAACTGCAAAGTTTGCAAGTATACACTGAAGAACTGAGAATATTGATTGCAACCAAAGGACCGGTAGATGAAGAAGCACGGGAATGTGCTGTAGCAGTAATTACATGAGTGAACTTTGAAATGAGACAAATTAGGCAATAGAGGCAGGAGGGAGCAAATGAATGAGAGAATGAAAGAATGAAAGAATGAGAAAGGACCTCACTGCTAGACAGGACTGGAGATGAGTGACGACTCGTTGTTTGTTGAGGCGCAAGAATAGTTAGTGATGGCTTGAGGGTGATGAGTTGAGTTGAGGGCAAGAGGTATGGCAGGAGTTGATAGATTGAGGATGACGGATGGAGTTGATAGATCGGAGAAAATGGGTTAATGAGATGATCGAGGATGGGAGAGAGGAGGATGAGGATGATGATGATGAAGGGATAAGGGAGATGGTGATTAAGGAAGCTGGAGTGGGATTGATGGATCAAGGATGAGAGAGAGGAGGATGAGGATGATGATGATGGAAGGAATGAGGGGAATGGTGATTGAGGAAGCGGGAGCGGGGTCTTTAGGGGAAAGAGCCGGAAGGAGAGGACGCGTTGAATGGAGATTCTAGATTTGAAGTTGAAGCGTCCTCAGCGGTTGTGTGAGCGGGAGATTGTGAGAGGAGATCAGTCATCTCCCAACATATACTGAGTTGGTCGTGGAGATTGGAAGGTCAACGCAAGCCAGAAGAAGTAAGTGGATTGCACCATTGATGTTGTGCTTTATTTGTGTCACGCTTATATACTGAGGTAGATGGTACTGACAAGAGGACATGTTGAAGTGATGAAGACAATAATCCCTAAGTGTGAGGCGTGACAGACGTATACGCAACCTTCAAGAGTAATGATTGAGTCCTTCCATTGTAGTGGGACAGTTCCTGTCCCTTGCACTTTGAGGTTTGCCTCAAGTTTTCTGGTGTAAGACTCCAAACAGTGCTAAGCCGTGGCAGTTCTGTGGAGGGGAAAGGTGCTTTTTAGGCTGCCCTCCTAGGAGTTACAATAATATTTAAATGTAACCGGAATCAAGGTCCAGAACCTTATGGATGAGAAATCAAAATAAGGGAAGAGGATAAGAGTTGTCGGTAGCAATGGAAACAACACTATCTGAGGCAAGATGGTGCAGGTAAAGACTTGAAAAAATAAGTCAAGGTTTGTTCAGACTTCAATAGAACAAGGCAGCCGTAAGTAACAACGCCCAAAAGCTAATAACTCTGGTCGTCAGCAGCTGATTAGGAAAGATCAACTCAATCCCAACCAACCTCCAGGTTCTCAATGAACTTGCCTAACTCTCCGCAATCAAGCGCTTGAAGGGTACCAGATAACTGTGGGAGGCTGAACAAAACAAAAACAATTTGTTTATGAAGCTCTAGAAGCAAATCAATAACGAATTTGAGCAAGAATATCCCAACACTTCTCAAGGGACTCAAGAATAGCGTGGCAAAATTCAACCTCAAAGAAGAAGGGAGGTATAACACTCCAGGTTTTAAGCTTAATAAAACCTCTTCAATCAAACGTGATTGGCTCCGGAAAGATGATCAAGGAGAGATCAAGACCAGTATGGTCGGAAAAAGGGATCAGAGTGGTATAACACACTCAAGAATTCAGACAGACAGGAATTCTTCTTCAACCAGCAAGGCTATTGGTTGGTGATAAGGATCAAGGCCACAAGGGACAGAGTTTGAGTATGGAGGCTCAAAAGATCAAGGGGCAATCCTAGATATACCTGGATAAATGGCTCATATAGGTGGGGAAGGATACCCACAGATAAGTTGATTACTGATGATGGTCTGATAGGATGATGGGATCCTCTGATGTTCTGGGATGCTCTGATGATAGGACAAAAGGCAGGGGAGAGCCCCTCCTTTTATAGAAATGAGGCCCTGTATACTATGTACAAGAGAGATTTACAAATAGGTGCGGAAAAAAAAATGAAAACATAAAAAAAATGAAAAATAAAAAAAAAAAAAATACATGAGAGAAAAAAGAGATGTTGCCCGCGTCAAGAATGACCGCGGGCAACCAGATGGACACCCGCAACAGCGGTCGCGGGTGTCGACAACCGTTGTTGTCGCCCGATTGGCGGCGACAATGGGGTGAAAGTCCCAACGGCGGCGAGCGGTCGCTCGCGGTTGTCGGTTGGATTGGATGATGAGGATGAGATGGTCGATGGGGGAGATGACTCGGGGCGGAAACAGTAGGGGAAGCAAGGATGAGGAGCTGGTTTACTCAGATCGATTGGTCACATTGTTGAAGGGACGATGATCACAAGTGGGGGAAGAGGGTGAGGAGGAGGCGACGCGCTCGAGGAGTTTCTGCTGCCTGGCACGGAGGGCGATATTGTTTTCGAGTAAGGATTTACCAATTGAAGCGGCGATGCCGAGATCTTGTTTGCGTTTGCGGATGACCCAATCGGCGGCCAAGAGGAGCGCTTTGAGTTCCTCCCTAGTCTTAGAACTCACCCACTCATGAGTGATTGAGTTAGGATGGTCGGGATCGTAGATGGGATTGTCAAAAGTGATGGAGAGGGAATCGGTGGTGGATGGGATTGTCAAAAGTGGTTCGACGATTGCTCGTGTCGCCAAAAGTCAGGGCCGCGAGCGCAACAAGTGGGAGTTGAACATAGGAAGAGGGAAGCGAAGTGGAGAGACAGGCAAGAGGCCTGTCCTAGACCGCTAGGACAGGGAGGAGTTGAGAGATGGGGGGGAAATGAAGGTAACCATAGGGGTACAACTGAAATCCGATTTTTTTTTTTTTTTTTTTTGCCGTGGTGTCCCGGATTGGTCACCACACCGGTTTTGATCTCCTCTAGTTCTTCTTCAAGATTAATTGATGAAAAGAATTTCAAATAATTCAAAATGTGCACGTTTGCACCGGAGTCCAGTAACAAATTGGGTGTACTATCTGAGTTGATCCAGAGCGTGAGTAATGCTTGGTAGTTGATCGTAGGATTCCTCTTGGTTTTATTCTTCCATTCATTCTGTTGTTTGATCCACCATTCTGGAGAGACATGAGGATGTAGGTGAAAGCATGATGATTTGGGGTGAGGTGCATTGGGTTCTTGGTACTCTTCTTTGCACTTGATCTTGTATTTCTTTTCATCTTTATTAGATCTTGACTTAGTTATTACTAGAGAGAGATTGGTAGAGGGTTTTTTTGTCTTGGTCTGAGCCATTCTTTTGCTATTGTATTGAATAAGACGTTTGAAGACCACATCAACTGTCAGAGATTTTTCTATGTGCATGATCTGCTGTTTGAGATTCTCAAGGATTGACAGAAATTTGAAGAGTAGGAGGTAGGCAAGGATGTCCTTAGGTAGTTGTATACCTACATTGGCCATTCAAGTGATGGATTTCCGCATCTCAGTGACAAATCCTTTGAAAGCATGTTTGTTGAAGACAGAATGGAGGAAATGATTGAAAACCCGAGCTCTATTTGCCGTCTCAGACAACGCAAATCTCCAAGTAATTTTGGCCCACAGTAACTTTGATGAGTTTATATTGATCGAGTTGAAAACATTTGCATGTGTTGTGCTATCTAGTTTCAAGAGTATAATTGCTCTTATTTCCCTGTCCTGCTTGACAGAAAACTGGACAGCGTTTTGGGTGATAGAATCTTTGATGTCCTTGAGATTGAAAAGCATTAACATTTTATCCCGCCATATTGAGTAATTTTCTTGATTTAGGGGTGGTATTGTGTCAACCAAAGCTTTGAGGGACACCTGGTGAAAGTAGTTGGCGGCTCCAATTGGTTTGTTCATCCTTTGTAGGTTAGGTTGTTGGACTTTGGCTTTTAACCGTGATAAGATAAACTGAATTTCTTTATGGCATAAAACCAGCGGACTAGGAGACACAAGCATTATGATAGACAGAATAAGGGAATAAAATAATAGATGATGAGAAGAGGGAGGTCCTACGCCTGAAGCCAACGGATAGAGTGAGAAGGTGACGGCGTAGTTTGTGTTACATGTTTCTGGGAACTTGGGCGAAGGCTGGTTGAAGAGGTTCCTGGATTGAGTTCAGAACATGGTTGAGAATTTGAAGGAGAGGAGCCTTACCAGGCAGGGATAACAGAGTGAGCAAGCAAGACTGAGAGCAAGAGCAAGATAGAAAGCAAGAGCAAGGCTGGAGATGAGTTTGAGAGTTGAGGATGACAAACAGGAATGAGATGAGAGAGGTGAGAAGCGGAGAAAAAGATAGAAGAAGAACACAGTCTAGTAAGAAAGGGAACAGCCAAGCCGGGAACAGTGTAAAGATGAAGACCGGGTCCCCGGTAGCTTATTGGGGCACGGGAGAATAGGTGAGTGAGCAGATTGGAATCTCAACAGGCTACATATGTGATGACAAGGGAGCAGTCAAGGTAACAGAGAGGGCTGATCAGGTATGCTACTAAATTGAGGTTAGGCTGCTTACTACATTGGGGCTAGGCTACAGGTCTGGCTGTCTAAGTTGGGAATGTACAGTGAGAGGATGTACAGTGTGCATGGAGGTCATGACACTATGTACTAATTATAGAGAGTATGTGATACAATCTGCAAGAGGATGTACATAAGGATTCCCAAAGGATAAACCATAATGAAGTATGGGATAGACAGGGTGAGGAAGGTTAGAGGATATGAAGAAACTGGGAGATTAAGTATGTGCAAGCGTAAGGAGTCTATATTTATAATGCATGAGGTTAGACTATATGTAGATATGTACTGCAAGCCAATGATCTTCACGGAGGGGGAATAGTCTTTATAAGGTAATCTGATGGTGACTAGATACAACCTGATGGATGGCTATCTACAGCTAGGAAGCAATGATGCAATGAATGACAGGAACGGAATGGGAGAATGAAATAACAGTACAGTAGATTTTCAGGTTTTAGCATTGGTGAAAGACAATAGAACATGAGTGTACAGAGATGTGATGGATGAGACAAACAAGGAATGACATGTGAAGACAATGCAAATGTACAGCTATAGCATATGCAGGGAAGTTAGCTAGTCCATTTGCAAACTATACAGCTGATGTGGCTATCCAGGCATGGGTGCAAACTAGTGTGATTGCATGACCAAGAATGGAAGTCCAAGGGCTGATGATACCCAGGGTATAAGAGCAAAGCTCAAATGTATGGTTGACCGGATTAGAGTTAACTGCAAAGATTTGCAAGTATATACTGAGTTGCCAAGATTGGAAGGCTGTTACACAAGCCAGATCAGGTAGTAAGCAGAAGGCACCATTGATGTTGTGCTTTATTTGTGTCACACTTATGGACTGAGGTGGATGGTGCTGAGGAAAAGGATATTTCAAAGTGATGAAGACAATGACCCTCAACCTTGGAGTGTGACATATAGGCTGAATACACAATAGGCTGGCAAGTGGTTGAGTACAAAATGAATAAGGCAACATTAGCAAAGCAGTTGAAGTAAAATGTTAAATGAAATGCTATGATTAGAAATTCTGACAATCACAATACCGCAAAACAGCCTAGTTATATTTTACCTGTTAGTTTAGTACTTTAACTTCAACAATAGTTTAAAATTCAAATCAGTCCAATCAATTGCTCTTTGGACTCCTGTGAAAGTCAACAATATGAAAACTCAAGTTCTAAAAAATTTGATTGAGATACTGGACAGTAATTGAGAATTTATCTTAATAAACTGGCTGGAAGAAAATTTATGCCAATTTCCAACATTAGGTTGTTTCAGAAAGATAATTTTAATGGTTCCAATGACCTCTATTCCATCAGAATCAGTAACACTCATCTCCTTCTTTTCTTAAATTTGGTGTGATAATGAATTCACTTTTATTGTAAACCTCTTAGGCCTTCTTTCACAGTGGTGTTTTGGATCACTTCAGAGCAAAACTACCGCCATAGGCCTCCCAAGACCTGATTTTTACTCAAGATTGGATGAAAAATTGAATACTATTTCTTTGGCTTTTCTCTCTAACAATCAAAAATCATTGTTTTCCCCTCATAACTCCATATTTGCATCATTTGAAAGTGTTGCCCTTTTTTCAAAAATTGCATTGAGCCGTTTGAAAGCACATTAAACAGCTTTCCAATTAAAAAAAAAAGAGGGACCGGCCAACTAGCCCAAACCCGCAAAAAGCCCGGAGATTTGGGCTTAGGTCGGGTCTGGGCCTAGAAAACCTTGCGTTATGCTCGGCCCGTCCTGGCCCGCTCACATTGGGGCCGGATCCGGGCTCACCAAAAAGGGCCAGCCCGACCCGATAAGCACCCTGAGGTGGCAGGATAACATTCTGGACTGGGAAGTGTGGCTAGTCGGAATTATTAATAATCTACTATTTAAAGAACCCTATTGGAACCAACTGTTGTACTCTTTTCTTCATTGAGCTTCTCGCTCTTATTCATCTGCTATTGTTGTCCAGGTATCCTTCACTCGTCCCCAATAACCTTGTGCTGAAGAGTTCATCTAACATTCGCGCCCTCTCAGGTCTGCTTTCAACTCACTGTAATACGCTGTCTTCATTCAGCTTCTCCCTCTTATTCATCTCCCATCGTTGTCTGGGAGTTCTTCTCCCGTCACCAATAAGCTCGTGTTGATGAGTTCATCTATGATTCGCGAACTCTCAGTTTCCTGGATATTTCATCCGCGCTGGGTTCGGGGGAGGATGCAGGTCACACGCGGAAGAAGTGAATATCAACGAGGATTCACACCAAATTAGCGGAAAGGGCCGAACCTCTTGAGATCACCGATCCTAACGCGAGCCTGTCCATGATGATCCAAGCTCCGGCCTATCATTCGATCGATATAAGACGCCACTGCCTGACCCGTCCGACGGAAGACGATTCAGAAAAACCGGTGGATGTTGTTAGAGTTACTAACCTGCACACCATCGTCGTAGCTTAGTGGTCAATACTCACCTGCACACCGTCGTCGTAGCTTAGTGGTCAAGTAGGCAGCTAGAGCAAGCCCAACGCAGATTCGACTCTTGGCGATGGCATTCCATCTTTCAACAGATGTGGGCTAGCTGGGAGGTAGATGTAGATCGGGTATTCTTCATGTCAGTAGCCTGAGCCTTAAACCGCCAACGTCTCCCCGTGCCGTTAGTTGACGCACAAGCAGAGTCAGAACTTCCCCATATTCATTCCAAGACACACGAATGATTAAGTTGTTTGAAAGCACATTGTTGATTGCTCCTTACACCCGTTTGCTGAAAAATCGCCGCAGACTAACTTCGAGATCGCAAGCAAACCCCCTGCCATTCTCGGAATCATGAGTCTCTTCAGAAGGCAATGTATCATAGCTGACGCCTTCTACGCTGCCCTCTTGCAAACCACCGCCGTCGTGCTGGTCATTCAAGTAAGTGGCTTCCCTAGTTTCGAAATGTCATACTTCGCCCAGTGGACTCTTTTGCTCGCATCTTCGTTAGTGGGATCTGAAACACCCTCCTCTCGACAAAGCAATCTTGGCCCGGTGCAAGAAGCATCAATCCCTCACAGAGTGCCAGTCAGGATGGTATGGGCACCAGTAGCCAAGGTGGCTTGAACGTGGTTGGTCGGGGCTCTTTCAAGCGGGGCGTAGGCGGCTTTTCGGGTATGGCCGGTCAACGGGATTCAGCCGGCACAAGTCCTGGCGGTTTCTCCCCCATGGGTGGTCAAAGCGGCTTATCCGGCATGAGCGATCAAGGCGGCTTACTCCCTCCTGTTGGCCAAGGCGGTTTCTCCCCGACGAGTGACCAAGAGGCTTTCTCCCCTACGGGTGGCCAGGGTCATCTATCCGGGCTGGCCGGCCAAGGTGTCCAACCTGGCATGGGTGGCCCAGGCGGCTTCTCGCCTATGGGTGGCCAAGGGCGTTTATTCGATGTAGGTGGCCAAAGCGGTTTATCCCCGATGTCGGGGCTTGCAGGCCAGGGCGGCCTGCTTGGCATTCCCGGCCAGGTCAGGCGGCGTCGCTTTACTCGCCAGAGCGGCTCGTCTGGGCGGGGCGGCGCCTCATCTGGCCAGGGCTCGCAAGGCGGACGGGGCGGCTCATCAGGCCGGAGCAGCCAAGGCGGGCAGGGCGGCTCATCAGGCCGGAGCGGCCAAGGCGGGCAGGGCGCCTCATCTGGCCAAGGTGGGCAGGGCGGCAGTGGTAGGAGGTGTTGTAACTGAGGAATCCAAGTAGAAAAAATTTTGATACAGTGCTTGTATGTTCAGGAATGCAATAGGTGTCTCAATTTCTTTGATTTGTTAGGATTTAGTAGAAGAGAGGTTGGCAACAATTTCTGATGGCCAATGTTAAATTCACAACCCTGTGGTTGAAAACAGGCGCAAAACGCCATTTGCAACCCGTCTGAGTTGCAAATGGTTATATTAAATACAAATATGTAATGTATTTTTTTAAAACTTTTTTCTTACTTTTTTTATCTATTATTTCTTTCTTTGATTTTAATAAAAAAATAAAAAATATAAAAAGAAATTAAATATAAATTAAAGGTGATGTTAAATTCACGGCTCCAGCTGTGACATGGCACCAGGCATGTGGGAGCTGTGTACGCGGCCCCACACAGCCTGTGGGAGTTGTTTAGGGCCCCTCAACGCGTGGGGGCCCGTACACTACTCCATATAATTTATAATTTATAAGTTATAATTTGTAATTTATAATTTATAATTTATAATTTATAATTTATAATTTATGATTTATGATTTATAATTTATAATTTATAATTTATAATTTATAATTTATAATTTATAATTTATAATTTATAATTCATTATTATAATTTATTATTTATTATTTATTATTTATTATTTATTATTTATTATTTATTATTTATTATTTATTATTCATTATTTATGATTTATTATTAATTATTTATTATTTATTATTAATTATTAATTATTAATTATTAATTATTAATTATTTATTATTTATTATTTATTATTTATTATTTATTATTTATTATTTATTATTAATTATTAATTATTTATTATTTATTATTTAATATTTAATATTTGATATTTAATATTTATAATATTTAATATTTAATATTTGTTATTTGTTATTTATTATTTATTATTTATTATTTATTATTTATTATTTATTATTTATTATTTATTATTTATTATTTATTATTTATTATTTATTATTTATTATTTATTATTTATTATTTATTATTTATTATTTATTATTTATTATTTATTATTTATTATTTATTATTTATTATTTATTATTTATTATTTATTATTTATTATTTATTATTTATTATTTATTATTTATTATTTATTATTTATTATTTATTATTTATTATTTATTATTTATTATTTATTATTTATTATTTATTATTTATTATTTATTATTTATTATTTATTATTTATTATTTATTATTTATTATTTATTATTTATTATTTATTATTTATTATTTATTATTTATTATTTATTATTTATTATTTATTATTTATTATTTATTATTTATTATTTATTATTTATTATTTATTATTTATTATTTATTATTTATTATTTATTATTTATTATTTATTATTTATTATTTATTATTTATTATTTATTATTTATTATTTATTATTTATTATTTATTATTTATTATTTATTATTTATTATTTATTATTTATTATTTATTATTTATTATTTATTATTTATTATTTATTATTTATTATTTATTATTTATTATTTATTATTTATTATTTATTATTTATTATTTATTATTTATTATTTATTATTTATTATTTATTATTTATTATTTATTATTTATTATTTATTATTTATTATTTATTATTTATTATTTATTATTTATTATTTATTATTTATTATTTATTATTTATTATTTATTATTTATTATTTATTATTTATTATTTATTATTTATTATTTATTATTTATTATTTATTATTTATTATTTATTATTTATTATTTATTATTTATTATTTATTATTTATTATTTATTATTTATTATTTATTATTTATTATTTATTATTTATTATTTATTATTTATTATTTATTATTTATTATTTATTATTTATTATTTATTATTTATTATTTATTATTTATTATTTATTATTTATTATTTATTATTTATTATTTATTATTTATTATTTATTATTTATTATTTATTATTTATTATTTATTATTTATTATTTATTATTTATTATTTATTATTTATTATTTATTATTTATTATTTTTTATTTATTATTTATTATTTATTATTTATTATTTATTATTTATTATTTATTATTTATTATTTATTATTTATTATTTATTATTTATTATTTATTATTTATTATTTATTATTTATTATTTATTATTTATTATTTATTTATTATGTATTATTTATTATGTATTATGTATTATTTATTATGTATTATGTATTATTTATCATGTATTATTTATTATTTATTATTTATTATTTATTATTTATTATTTATTATTTATTATTTATTATTTATTATTTATTATTTATTATTTATTATTTATTATTTATTATTTATTATTTATTATTTATTATTTATTATTTATTATTTATAATTTATTGTTTATTATTTATTATTTATTATTTATTATTTATTATTTATTATTGATTATTGATTATTTATTATTTATTATTTATTATTTATTATTTATTATTTATTATTTATTATTTATTATTTATTATTTATTATTTATTATTTATTATTTATTATTTATAATTTATTATTTATTATTTATTATTTATTGTTTATAATTTATTATTTATTATTTATTATTTATTATTTATTATTTATTATTTATTATTTATTATTTATTTATTATTTATTATTTATTATTTATTATTTATTATTTATTATTTATTATTTATTATTTATTATTTATTATTTATTATTTATTATTTATTATTTATTATTTCTTATTTATTATTTATTATATATAATTTATAATTTATAATTTATAATTTATTATTTATTATTTATTATTTATGATTTAGTGGAGGCTTCACAACTTGATTTTAGTTGTTTAGCGTGCCATACAACTCAAATGGGACGTGTAGCATGCCACACAGCCCATGTGAGCCTTGTAGCATGCCACACAGCTCATTTGAGTCATGTAGGGTGCCATACAGCCCATTGAGCCATGTACAAGGCTCTCTAGCCATGAATTTAACATTACCCATAAAATAATCAATTAAATTAAAAATATAAATACAAAAAAAATATGAATAAATAAAATGAAATAAATAAATAAGTAAACAATAAATTAATTAATCAAATTAAAAATATAAATATGAAATAATGTAAATAAATAAATTAAAATGAAATGAAATAAATAAAAAAATATATAAATATAGCAAAAATGAATTAATTAATTAAATTAAAAATAAAGATATAAAAAAATGTATTCTACAAATTGTTATTTTTTCTTATTTTATTTTTTTTCCATTCACAACCCAAAATGGGTTGTGTGGCTTGGTTTGCAACCCATTTGGGTTTCAAACTGCCATTCACAACCCAAAATGGATTGTGTGGCTCAGTTTTCAACCCATTTGGGTTGCAAACTGGCATTCACAACCCAAAATGGGTTGTTTGGTGTGGTTTGCAACCCATTTGGGATGCAAACTGCCATTCACAACCCATTTGGGTTGCAAACTGCCATTCACAACCCATTTGGGTTGCAAACTGCCATTCACAACCCATTTGGGTTGCAAACTGCCATTCGCAACCAATTTGGGTTGCAAACTGCCATTCACAACCCAAAATGGGTTTCAAATTGCGCCATGCAACCCCTTTCAGGTAGTCAATGGCAGTTTCAAGGTTGCGAATTTCATATTGCCCATTTCTGATCAAGGAAGGATGTGTCACACTCCAAGTACAAGGGTTATTGTCTACGTCACTCATTCAAGATATCCTATTCCTCAGTACCATCTACCTCAGTCTATAAGTGTGACACAAGAAAAACCCTTATTATTAGCACATCCACTTACTACCTCCGGATTATGCATAAGTGACCTATCCAACATGGGAAACTCAGTCTATACCTGAAACCCTTGCAGTTCCACCCAATGATTAGTCAACAATCCAAACAATCTTGCTTCTTCCATCTTCAGATTTAGCTATCCCATTCTGAATCACACTAGCCATATTGACTTGCATGTTGTATGTATATGAATCCATATTGTTGAATTTTGAATTAGCCAATGTGCCTTCATCCTTCTTTTCATATCATCTCATTTCCTCTTGGATCTCATTTCCTCCTGTCTCTCTCTCTACACCGTGTGTGCACTCAATTCTTTCACTTTTGTACTCTCCCCTCTGTGTGATTTCCTCAACTCCAATCTCATCCGCTCCTCAGGGCGCTACCAGCGCTATGGGCGTGTGCTCCTCATCTGTGTCTCTTATCTACTGACACCGGCTCAAACCCAGGATGCCTTTTTCCTTGTATGGTTCCACAACTATTGTGGTGTCGTATTTATAACCTTGGGTCAAGAGCTGCATCGCGGGCTGCGTGCTCAGCAGTTGGGTAGGTTGGGCTCAGCATTTGGGTGCGCGCAGTCTCAGCAGTGCCTGCTGAGGGCTCAGCAGCAGCCGCTGCGGGATCAGCAGTAGGAATTGCGGGGCTAAGCACCAGGTGCGGGTTGGGCCTACTCCAAGGGCGCCGGGCCGCAACCCCCCAGGAAACACAGACCAAGTGATGGAGCGGGCCCAACCAAGCTTGCGGGTGGCTAGTCCGGAAGGCAAGGGCAGGGGGATCGGGGGTTAGGCCCGTGCGGTGTGGTGTCAATTTATAGACACAGATTGGGAACTGCGTCGCGGCTGCGCGCTCAGCATTCGGGGCAAGCGGGCTCAGCATTAGGGTATGCTTAGTGCTCAGCAGCGGCAGCTGCTGGATCAGCAGCAGCCACTGTTTGGCTCCGCACCTGGTGGACGGGTCGGGCTCAGCATCGAATGCAACGTGGGCCGCGATCCGCCCCAGAGATCGGATTCGGAAGGTAGTGCGCTCAACTTGGTTTGCGGGCGCACCGGTTTGGATATGTAGGGGCGGAGCAATCCGCGGGCTATAAAGGAAGGGACGGAGCGCGCGCTTGCGCACGCAGATCATGCCGGATATTACCAAACACCCACAACGGGCGCGGAAAAACGGATACGGACAGGCGCGGGGGGCTCCGAGTAGGGCGCGGTGCAAGGACCGCGTCATGATTAGGACGAGCCGGATGGACGGAACGGCGTACGGACGACGGGGGGAGTTTGGTACGGAGGAGGTGGGGAGAGGAGGCTAGGGTTTCTGTTTTGGGATTGTTTTCTGTTTCTTTGTCATACTGTCATTTGCGCGTGTACTTAGGTTAGGGTTGAGGGGGAGGACTTATCCTCACTCCCAACTCCGGGTTAGAGGAGGAGCATGCGGAGGAGGAAGAATGACATCACATCATTGGATTGAATCACTCATCTCACCAGGATATTAAAGGAACTCATACCGGATACACATCCAGGTGGAAAGTTCTTAGGATTGAAGGATTGGCAATTTCTCTCTCTCTCTCTACTTTTCTTTATCTCTTTATCTCCTTATTTCTATTTCTCATTTAAGTGCGACTTCAGACATCCTCATCTCCTTTCAAATGCATGGAACCGTTAACTTCTGAACCTTGGGACAATTATAGGGGGATAACCTTTATTCTTTCCACAGCGGGCCAACCTGCGGACCGCGAGGTCCGCGGACGCGCGCCGGCGGGCAAACCGGGGGGCTCCGAGTAGGGCGCAGCAGAGGGCCGCGCCATGAGAAGGAAAAACTGGGCATACGTTGATATCGAGGGGCACGGGTTATGGGGAAAGGAATGGAGGGGTAGGGTTGGGCTAGGATTCTGTGCTTATGGGTTGTGTTTCATTGTTCTTTTGCGTTTGTGGTTGTACTTAGGTTAGGGTTGAAGGGGGGGATCCAAGTCCTCACCCTCAACTCTGGGTTGGGTAATCCATAATCAATTGATTGATCTATCAGAGCAGGAAAGGAAAGGAAGAGGAAGGATTGGGGGAAGAAGAATACATCTCATTATCTCTCTTTTATCTCACTACACTTAAGAACTCATTGCATCCAACCTCCTTACAGATGCCTAGATCAATAACTTCTGGACTTGCAGACAACTAAGGAGTGTAACTCTCATTTGCCTTCCACATCTGGGGGTCTGGCCGGGAAGTAATCTTTTGTCTAGGTCTCTCGAAGCTAGCGGGTGCGATGCTGCTCACAACTACCCCAGGATAGAATGTTCCCCCCTTGTTCCCTCTCCCCCCAGGAGCTGGCGGGCCAACACCTCCACCACCGCCAACTACTCGGTCTGGAAGTTTCGCTCCATATCAGTTGGAGCCTTTGGAGGCAGCTGAGGTTCCGCGACGGGTGTGGCTTAGGCCGCAGAACTTCCCCCATCTCCAATTCGACACCGCGGACATTGGGCCCTTTCTGGAAAGATTCAAGGATATTGCGGAATCCAAAAATGCAACGGGTGAGGACAAGGTCCCCACGGTTGTTCTCTTCATCGCGGACAAGAATACGCTCTGGGAGGTGGAGGATATGGCAGGGTAAAAGGCTCGCGACTGGGAAAGGCTCTGGGGCAAGATGATGGCAAGGTGGGGGAAGCGAAAGCCCCGCTTTTGGGAGACGGACTTTGAGCAAGCGGCGGGTGAGGCAATTTCTCAAGGTGGGGTGCGGACGCGGAGCGATCTGTCCGAGTACAAGTCCCAGTTTGACCAAATTTATAGTTACCTAGAAAAGAACCAGGTGGTGGCGGGTCAGATGGGGGCCATGAAGCGGGTTCCTAGGCGGGCTCCCTCCCCAACTTAGCGCGCAGGTCCAGCGTTACCTATTTGAGCGCGGGTTGATAATGCGGTCAGTGGATGGGAGCTTTGCTCTCCTTCCAAGCCTGGGCGTAATCAACCAGGCGGTTGAGAGAAAGATTGATTGGAAGAGCTGATCAAGGATACGGCCTGGTCATTCCCGGCGAGTTCAAGGAAGCTGACGCCCTTTTCCACCCCGGGCCCGACACCAGTACCGCTTGCGGACCCACCAGCAACAGAACGGCCCGTAGCCCCTTTGCAGTCAATGGGAGTACCGGTGAACAAGGTGTCAGACATGCTACCGGACTTGCGGATACTTATGAGTCGGATGGTGGCCCAGCCAACGGCTCCGCCTCCCGCTTTCTGGCGCAATCTGCCGCCCCATGAAAGAGGGGGCTTTCAGGCCAGTAGCAGACCAACAGGGGGGTTTTCCGTTTTCCTGTGCACGTATTGCGGCGATAAAGGTCATTGGAAGTCTGGTTGCGCGGATCTGACCAAGGACATGAACAAGGGGTTGGTTTGCGCATCCGGGGGGACCTACATATTGCCTTTGGGCAAACCGGTGGACCTGGGGGCCGGTCAGCCACCGCCGGTGGAGCAGGTTAGGGTGATGGCTCAACCCGCAGGGGCCGCTCAGGCGTCCCTCGGGATTGCCACCGGGACCAAAACATGGTGGGCACTGCGTGTGGAGGCGGAAGTTAGGACATTGGCGGCAAACAAGCAGATTGTGTCAGAAAAGATGGACGTGGATGCCAAGGAGCGGCCATTAAATCAAGCTCTGAGGGTCGGGGGGCAAGGGTCAGGGGGCGATGCGCCGGCAATCAGCTCCTGAGGAAGAAGGAAGGCTGCGGAAATTGTTTGGCGAGTGATGGGGAGTGAGGTACCAATACCTCTCACGCTACGGGAGCTGGTTGCGGTCTCTCCGGTGGTTGTTGAGGAAATGGTCCAGGCACTGAAGGAGCACGGGGCAGAAGGATCCCGGAAACAGTGCGGCGCATGAATGCGGCGACGGAGGAAGCAGAACGGGAGTTGTGCCGATCCAAAGCCGTGTCGGTGCTGCTTGCCTATGTCTCACTGAAGATTGCAGAAAGGAAAGTGTGGGAAATGGTGGAAAGCGGGTCAATTGTAAACCTGCTCCCGTCAAACCTGGTGGATGAATTGGGCCTGGTGTGGAGGAAGTGTGCTATGGGCTTGCGGGCGCTCAATGGGGGGAATGTTGGGTAGATGGGGTGGTGGAGGAAGAAGAGGTGGAGGTCGCAAAGGTTTGGAAGCCATTGTTGTTCCTCTTGGTCAAGTGTGGTGACGTGATTTTGGGTTGGCCATTCATGTTTGGATTCCGGGCCCAAATGACTTTCAAGGCGGAGGAAGGGACGGAGGTGCTGACGGTGGAGGACGCGTCCGGGGCAAGGTTCAAGAAGACAATCTCTGACCACAGGAAGGGGAAATGGGTGCCATTGGCAGCGGTCGGCAAAGAGGCCAAGTCCGACGGTGGGGATGACCGCAAGGGCCGCCCTGCGGAGGGTTTTCCCTAGTCAACCGTGGGTACCTCTTGGGGCAGGCTCCGGCCTTGTGCGGGCGGTTGACTAGGGAGGAGCAAAAGGCGGAAGGAAGTGGGCGGAGGGCGCAAGCGGCAGAAGTAAGTCCTCTTCCTCAGTATGCACCACCGGAAGGTACTGTGTTTCAAAAACCCTACCATAGTGCCACGCTTGTGAGCAAAGGCAAGGGCCGCGGGTTGATTGTTGCCAGGATTCACAACAACAACGGCGGGCGCGTAAGGAAGGTTAGGTGCAACGCGGGGAAATACAAGCCTGTGGTGCAAAAGGTCCAGCCCTGGAACGAGCCCATGCCGCAGGGGCTGAACCGGCCTCTGCGGCCAATCTCCTGGTCTTGGGATCCCTGGGTGAGTTTGTTGAGGAAGTTTGGGTGGGTAACGCGGTTGGCACGGATCACAGACAAGCAAATTGAGGCGCTGAATTTTGGGCCGGCGGGGTGGTTGAGTACGGAGGAGAAGGATTTGTTAGCATTGGTGTTGGTGCTCTGCAAGAAGGCCCTTGCCTTTGGGCCCAACAAGTGCGGATTGCTGAAAGGCAAGGTTGGTGACCCCTATGTAATCCCCACGGTGCCGCAAAAGCCCTGGCAAATCAAGCCAATTCTTATCCCTTGGACCGTGCGGGAACCCTTCTTGGAACTGGTCCGGGAGCGTGTGAGGACAGGGTTGTACAAGCAGTCAACATCAAGCTACTCTAGCCCGATTTTCGCGGTTGTTAAACAGGACGGGAAGTTGCGTAAGATTGTTCACGACCTGCAGTGGCTTAACTTGTTCACTATCTGGGACGCAGGATTGCCTCCGCCTGTGGACAAGTTCCTGGAATCAATGGCGGGGCGCACGTGTTACGGTTTGGTCAATGTAATGGGCAGGTATGATCAGGGCAAGCTCCATCCCAACTCGCGGCTGCTAACCGCGTTCAAGACAGGATTGGGAAGGATGCAGCTGACGCGGTTGCCGCAGGGGGCAACAAACTTGGTGGCAGTCTATCAAGCCCAGATGACGTGGATCCTGCGGGATGACATACCAGACGGGGTTCTGATCTTTATTGACAATGCCGGCATCAAAGGACCAAAGACAGATTACGGGGGTGCGGTGCTAGAGGAGGCCCAAAAGATCCACCACTTCATCAGGGAGTACGCGCAGACATTAGAGTGGGTCTTGTTTCAAATTGAGGAGGCAGGGCTTACAGTATTGGGGGGTAAGTTGGCAGTTTGTGTCCCGGCATTGGAAGTGCTAGGCCATGTGGTGTCTTTCAACGGCAGGAGAATCGCGGCAAAGAAACAAAACAAAGTCCTCAAATGGCCAACCCCGCGGACGCTGTAGAAACATTTGAGGTTTTCCCTCACAAAGTTGTCCCTAGTTATGGAGTTGATGGTTCTAGCGTCTGTAAGACTGAGGATGCTTCCTTTTTTTCCGGAGAAGAGAGAATGAGAGAATGAGAGATAGAGATAGCAAGGGATAGAGAATCCATGAGACCAAAATATGAATCCCCCCCGCAGCCCTAACCTAAGTACAAGCACAAAGACAAACTGAAAACCATGAAGAAGAAACCCTAGACCCAGAACCCTAACCCATACCCTAACCCATACCCTATCCCTTCAGCTTGCCTGCCATTACGCACATCCGGTTTGTCCTTACGTGGCACGGCCCTCCGCCGGGCGCAACCCAAAGTTCACCACGCTTTCCCGTATCCGCCCGACGCAAAGTTGCAAATTTCCTAGTCCCGTGGCTGGCCCGCACTTGCGCGCGGTTGTCCATGCATATAGCCCCGCAATTTCCCCGCTTATTCCTGCCCCGACTAACCGTCTGAGAACCTGGTCAGCCCGGCTTCATCCCTGGGTTGGATATCCAAGCGCCTTCCCTAGTCAGACCCGGCCCACAACCGTGTGCCGGTCCCGCTGTGCTGTGGAAACTTTAGAGGTTATCCCTCACGAAGTTGTCCCTAGTTACGGGATCAATGGTTCTAGCATCTGTAAGACCAAGAATGCTTCCTTTTCTTTTCCTCCGAGAGAGAGAGTGAGAGAGAGAGAGAGAGAGAGAGAGATATAGAATGATGGATGGATCCCCCCTACAACCCGGAGTCGAGGGGAAGGGTATTTGAGCCCTCCCCCTCAACCCTAACCTAAGCACAAGCACAAAGACAGACTGGCAACCATGAAGAAGGAACCCTAGACCCAGAACCCTGACCCATCCCCAAACCCATACCCATACCCTATCCCCGCCAGCTCGCCTGCCGTTACGCGCATCCGGTTCGTCTTTTTGTGGCGCGGCCCTCCGCCGCGCGATAACCAAAGTTCGCCGCGCTTGCGTGCATCCACCGGGCGCGCCGTCGTGGATTTCCTGTCCCGTGGCCGGCCCGCGCTTGCGCGCGGCTGCCCACGCATATAGGCCCGCTGTCGCCCCGCTTTTTCCTCCCCCGACTAGCTGTTCCGAGAACCTGGTTGGCCCAGCTCCATCCATGAGTCGGACATCCAAGCGGGTCGCGGCCTGCCTCCCCTAGTCAGGCCCGGCCCGCAGTCGCGTGCTCGATCCCGCCGTGCCCACTGCTGAGCCTGCAGCGGCTACTGCTGAACCCGCAGCGGCTACTGCTGAGGACCGGCGCACCCCCACTGCTGAGCCTAACCTACCAGATGCTGAGCGCGCAGGCCGCAACGCAGTCCCCGACCCAAGGCTATATAATGACACCACATCCCCCCCCAACTTGAGTTCTGTCCCCAGAGGTCCCTTCCCATTGCCACCTCAACTACCCGCACCCCGCTCCTCCCTACCCACTCCTCTTCTCACACTCCACCAACTCCCCTCCCACGCTCATTGCCGTCATGCTCCCCTGCGAATTCTGAGCCCGGCACGGGCACGCGTGCTTGATCGCTCCTGGTCGACGCGCCTGTGTTGCTTGCCGTCGCGGCCATCGCCGTTGCTCGCTTAGCGATGGCATGCCCCGAGCCCCTCCCAGCTTTGGCTCCCGCCCCAGGCCGCGCAAAAGGGCTCGTCCCAACCCGTTTGTGGTTTTGGACAACGACACCATCTTGGAGGACTCGTGGACTCCACTGGGCTCCCCTTCCCGCCGCCCTCCGCCAAGCAAGGGTCGCAACTCGGCTTCCCCCTTTTGCCGCGCGGGACCGCGGCAGAAGGAGGATTTCTCGTCTGTTGACGACTATCAAAGGGCCGTACAATTCTGGTTGGACCGCGTTCGGATGAGGGAAGGCGCGAGGGACCCGCGAATCGATGAGATTCTCCGGCGTTGCGCTGCTGCAGCCCCGGTTCCCCCTCCGGCACCTACACCGGCTCCTTCCGCCCCGGCTCCACAAGGTACTCCACCGCCGCCCGCGTCACCAGCGGTCTTGGATGGGAGGCCTACTACCCCCGAGGTCCCTCCTCCGCCGTCCCCAATCATTGTTCCGTCATTGCCCCCAGATGGACCGAGCCCTCCGCGCGATGCCCCGGGGACCCCCTCATCACCTCCTTGCTTGTTCAGATCAAGGCCCGTCCCAGCACCGGCACCGCCTTCCCTCAATTCCCCAGAGATCCCGGAGATCCCGGTCATGATGGCACTCCTGGCGGCTGGCTTCGAGGCTTTCGCGGAACGGTCGACCGCGATGCTCCGCAACTTCCTGGCGACCCCCGGAGCCCAATCCTCCGAATCCCGGCGCGAGTTCTTGGCGTCTTACCGGGCCCTACTGGCATCATCGAGGGCGGACATGGAGGAAATGATGCGAATGGCTTAGACACCCCCAACCCCTTCCTTTTCTCCCTTCCCGCCTACTTTTCTTATCCTATTGTTGTACGGCGTTCGTTGGAGAAATACATATTTCTGCGCAAGGAAAAGAAAGGGCCGCGTCCGCGCGTCCGGGTGGAAAGTGAGTAAAAGACCAAGAGCCGCGTCCGCGTGAGAAGTGAGTGTGAGTGAGGTTGAGGTTGAGATCCACGTCCGCGCGCTCCCTCCGTGAGAAACCGTAAGTGACCAGTTATTCCAAGAAAAGAGGTACCTGGACCGCCCCAGACGGACTGCCACACAGTTCCCCGTAGACTTAGTACAAAACAAAACAAACACCGCGTCGACAGCGCGCGCTCACAACCGGGAGTATAAGGGAGAAGCGATGGGAGCGAACATTCTGGGGTGTCTAGTCGTTCCGGCTGTGAACCGGCTAGAGCACCCCTTACCAAGCTAAGCTTTAATCCGCGTCCATACCATCCCTGACCGTCGCGCCCATCCGTTGAAGAAAGAAACAGGAGAGAAACAGAAAAAAAAGGAAAGAAAACAGCCCGAATCCAAAGAAGAGAAAGCAAATATCCTATATTTATTATTTCATTCGATTTTTTTTTTTTTTTTTTTTTTTTTTTTTTTTTTTTGCAGAGCTCTTCGTCCCGCCATCCGTGCGCGGGGCTCGTCCTCGAGTTTGCGGGCCCAACGCCACGCCGCGCCCGCGTACCTGCAATAAATAAACCATAGCCAGTACCAATCCAAAGCCAAGCCCAAACCAAAACATAGGGAAACAAACATTCTGGGGTGTCTAGTTGTCCCGGCTGTGAACCGGCTAGAACACCCCCCTCACCAAATGAAGCTTAACCACCTAGCGCCCCCCCCAGCTTGACAGCTGTCCCCGGCCGTCTGCAACCTCCTACTTCTCCGGGGTCGCGCGTCGCGCGCCGCTACCTCGCTGTCCGAACAATCCGCGCCGTCGTCCGACTCTGGAACCGCTTCGCCCCCGGGCCCCAAATCATTGCTCGCCGTCTCGTCAAAGGAAGTGGAACCGCGCGCAAAGAAGCGTTTCACGTGCGAAGCCGCGGCCTTCCGCTTAAGCGGCGTCCCGTCCAATTCCTCAAGTCCGTAGCTGCCGCCCAAGAACTTAGAGGCCACGCGGTACGGCCCGTTCCACCGGTTGGCGAAAAGCTGGCCCCACTGGGATTCCAGACTCCAATTATACAGCAGAACCACGTCCCCCTTCCGCAGCGGATCCCGGAGGCGATGGGAACAGCGCTCGTCCCAATAGCGGACTGACACCGTCCGGGTTTTCTTCAATCGCTCCGCGGCCTTTCCCAAGGTCTCCTCACGCCTAAGGAGCTGTTCAGCCCGCGCCTCAATCAGATCCGCAGACGTCTTAACCTTCCACCAATCCACGCCCAAAAACGTGTTCAGCTCGATGTCCACAGGAAGCACGGGCCGCTGCCCATAGAGTAGCTTGTAAGGCGAATACCCCGTGGACCGCTTCACGGAGATCCAATCGGCAAAAAGGACCGCGGGGAGTGCCACCTGCCACTTTTTGCCGTCCTCACCGCACATTTTCACCAGGGCATCCTTGATTGGCTGATGCCCCCGCTCAATCATCCCCGCGCCCTCCGGGTAGTATTCCGTCACGCGGCCAAATTTTGCTCCACAACTCAGCACCAGCGTCATCAGGCGTCCCCAAAACTCCGCCCCTCCGTCGACGGTGACCAAGCGAAGCGACCCGTAGCGCGCGAACCAGTCTTCTTCCAGAAACTGAGCCACCTTTTCCGCCGATAGCTTCGCTAGGGGCCTCGCTTCCACCCACCCAGACAGATCGTCGCGCGCAACCAGCAAATACGCAAACTTACCCGCCTTGATGTGGACCACGTCCAGCAAAACGCGCCCGAACAGCGCGTCCTCGCCCGTGGGGCGGCCGACCTCCTTGGGCAGCCTCGAGCTTCGCCGTTGGCAGGCCTTGCACGACTTCACCCAGTCGCGCGCCGCGCAAACGACCCCCGGCCACCATAACCTCGCTTTCACCCTCCTCCGCGTCTCGACCTCACCCCAATGACCAAGGTTGTCGTGCAGACTTCCTAGAATCACCTCCTGGTCCGCCCTAGAAGTCGCGACAACGAGAGGCACGGAACTGCTCCGCCGCCATAACTGACCGTCCTGTAAGAAGAAGTTCAGAACGTTTCGCCTCACCCATTGGGTGACCGTTTCCGTTGTGCCCTCGGGGAACCGGAGATCCTGCAAATAAGAGCACAAGACCGCGTAACGTCCCAAGTGACGCAACGGAAGACAAACCGCCGCCTCCGTCTTTCCTACCCAAACGACCAGAGCTTCCACGTCCAAGGGTTCCGCCCCCTCATATGGGTCGTCCCGCGGGTACCGCGACAGCGCGTCTGGCATCGTGAACGCCTTTCCTGGGATGTGCACCACGTTAAAGGAGAATAACTGGAGAAACGCTACCCACCTGGTCATGGGCGCGTTCGGCAGCGTCGGTGAGTTAATCATTCGCGCCAAGGCCTCCGCGTCAACCAGGAGCTCGAAGTGAACACCCCACAAAAGGTGCTGCAACCGCCGTACGATCTTGGTGACACCGCACAGCTCCAGCTTCGGCTGCGAATACCGACTCTCTGTTGCGGTAAAGGTGACCGATTCGTAGAGCACCGGCCTATCTTTTCCGTCCTCCTCCTGTGTCAAGACCCCCCCGGAGCCAAACTCGCTAGAGTCAACCGCCAGGCGTATCCCTCCGGCGTCATAATCAAGGTCCCAAAGGACAATGTCGCGCCCCACGATTTCCTTGAGCTTTGCGAAAGCGGCATCGCATCCCTTGGTCCACTTCCACTCCGCCCCCTTACGCGTCAATGCCCGCATTGGGCTCGCTACCTCCGCGAACCGCTCGATGAACATGCAGACGTAGCTGCACAACCCCAGAAACTGCAGGACGTGCGACACTGTCCGAGGGGTCGGCCATTCAAGAACCTTATTCCGCTTCTTCTCCGCTATTCGCCTCCCGTCATAGGCCACGACATGCCCCAGTACTTTGAGCGCCGGAACGCAGACCGCCAACTTCTTCCCGGACACAGTAAGGCCTGCCTCCTCAATTCGGAAGAGGACTCGTTCCAGAGTCTCCGCGTATTCCCAGACGAATCGCAGGATCGCGGGTGCATCCTCTAGGACCGCGCCCTCGTAGTCCGTTCTGGGGCCTTTAATGCCAGCGTTGTCGATGAAGATCTGCACGCCTTCCGGAAGGTCGTCGCATAGTATCCAGGTCATTTGGCCTTGGTATACCGCCACTGAGTTGGTCGCACCCTGCGGTAGCCGCTTCAGCTGCATCCTCCCTAGCCCGGTTTCAAACGCCGTCAGTGGCCGCGAGTCAGGGTGGAGTTCTCGCTGGTCATATCCCCCCATCACTTCCACCAGCCCGTAGCAAGCGCGCCCGGCCATCGACTCCAGAAATTCTTCAACGCGTGGGGGAAGCCCCGCGTCGCAAATATTGAACAAATTTAGCCTCTGAAGGTCGTGAACAATCCTTAGCAACTTCCCGTCCTGCTTAACGACCGCGAAGATAGGACTCGAGTAGCTTGACGTGGATTGCTTGTAAAGCCCCGTCCTCACGCGCTCCTGTACCAACTCCAGAAAGGGCTCCCAAACGGTACGGGGATCGGAATCGGCTTGATTTGCCACAGTTCGTGAGGGACAGTGGGAATAACGTAAGGGTCCCCGATCTCACCTCTCAACAACCCGCGCTCGTCCAGTCCAAAAGCAAGCGCCTTCTCCCTCATCACCAATACCAACACCAGCAGATCCATCTCCTCCGCACTCAGCCATCCCATCGGTCCGAAGTTAAGGGCGTCCACCCGCTCCTCCGTGATTCGCGCCGACCGCGTTATCCATCCATTCTTCCTAAGGGGCGTCTCCCACGGGTCGCGGGACCACGCGATCGGTCGTAAGGGTCCGTTGAGCCCCTGAGGCATTGGCTCGTTCCGCGGCCGGACTTTCCGCGCTACCGGTTTGTACTTGCCCGCCTTACACCGCGCCATCCAGACCCGATCGTCGCTGTCGTAAGTCCTATTAATGACCAGACCGGGGCTTTTGCCTTTGCTCACGACTGTGGCACGATGATAGGGTTTTTGAAGCGTAGCGCCTTCCGGCAATGCATACTGAGGAATGGGACTTACTTCTGGCACCTGCGCCCCACGCGCGCCCTCCCCCGCTTGCTCCTCACCTGTTGGCCGCCCGTGCTGAGCCAGAGCCTGCTCCGCACGGTTCCCGCGGCCGACTAGGAAAAATCCTCCGCAGGGTAACCCTTACGGTCAACCCCCGCGCCGGACTCTTTGTTGCCGCCAGACATTGGGTCCTGTACCCATTTCCCTCTCCCGTGATCGCAGATTGTTGTCTCAAACCGTGCTCCGAGCGAGTCTTTGACGGTCAGCGCCTTGGTTCCTTCCTCGGCGTTGAAGGCCATTTGGGCTTGGAACCCAAACATGAATGGCCGTCCTAGAATCACGTCTCTGCATTCCACTGAGAGAAATGACAGAGGCTTACAGACCTTGGCGACTTCCACCTCCTCCGCCTCTACTACTCCATCCACGCGGCATTCCCCGCCATTTAACGCCCGAAGACCCATCGCACACTTCCTCCGCACCAGACCAAGCTCGTCCACCAACCTTGATGGGAGCAGGTTGACCATCGACCCGCTATCCACCATCGCCCACACCTTCTGCCCGGCAATGGTCATTGCAACATAAGCAAGCGGGACGGATACCGACTTTGACCGGCACGGCTCGGGATCCATTTCCTCCTCCGCCACGTTAACCCGCTGGACCGTTGTCGGCACCCAACCCTGACCGCAATCTTTCAAGGCCTGGACCATCTCGTTGATAACCGCGGGGGACACTGCCGCTAGCTCTCGTAGGGTCAGGGGTATTGGTGAGTTGTTCCCCATTACCCTTCGGACAATGTCCACGGCCTTCTTCTTTCCCGCGGGATTAGAGGATGGTCCGTCCGAAATTGGTACTCGCGCGACTGGCTTCAAGGCCGTCGGTCGCTCGTCAACATCCATCGCAATACGCTCATTCGTCGCCAACGCCCTAACTTTGGCCTCCACTCTCGGCGCTACCCAGGTTCCAGGCGCGGTGACAATCCCAAGCGACACCCGAGCAGTCTCGGTCTTAGCCTTTGCTCTTTCCCGCACTTGCACCATTGGTGGCGGCTTGTGCTTGGTCAGGTCCACCGATTCACCTGTCGGAAATATTTACGTCATCCCAGATGCGCGCACAAGCCCTTCGTCCATGTCCCGAGTGAGATCCTCACAAACTGACTTCCAGTGCCCTCTCTCCCCGCAATATGAACATCGCGGCAACCCGTACAATCCGGATGATCCGCTAGGGGGCTGGAACCCCTCCGCCATGTGAGGCGGCACCGCGCACGGTTGAGAAGGAGCCGCCGGAAACGGTGCGGCTGCCGGAGCTGTAGGAGCCGGTGTCCGGTTGAGGAACACCCTTATGTCCCGCAGAATCTCCGTTATCTCCCCGACTGATGGTCCCGGAGGCTGCTGGGAAAGTCCGGCATGAGAGGGCATCGGCGGCTGCGCGGCCAAAGTTTGGTTGGGGGCCGGCGCCGAGATTGTGACCGATTTCTTGGAGGAAGACGGGTACGTTTTTGCCGTATCCGCGATGAGCTTGTCCAAATTGATTTTGCTTTCTACGGCTTGACGGATAACCGAGAGATCGGGGAGAATGGCGACGCTCCCATCCAGCGACCTCTTAACCAGGCCGTGGTTGTACAGGTATTGTTGCACTCTGGAACGGAGCTGGGGAGCGAGACCCCCCAGAAACGCCCGCTTCATGGCACCCGTCTGACCCGCGAAGACCTCGTTCTTTGCAAGGTACCCGTAGATTCGCTCGAACCTTGACATATATTCCACTAATCCTTTGCGCAATTGCACCCCGCCATTCTCAATCGCCTCCTCCGCAGCTCGATCAAAGTCGCTTTCCCGAAACCGGGGTTCAAGCTTCCCCCACCTCGCCAACATCTCCCTTTTCAACTTCCCCCAGTCTTGCCTCTCGTATCCAACCATTTCTTCCACGTCCCGCAGCTTCTCCTCCTCGGTAATGAACAGCAAGATAGTCCAAAACTTATCCGCGCCCAACGCGCCCTCCGAGTCCGCGATCCCTTCGAACCTAGAAAGGAACCGCTCGACATCCGAGGTACTGAACCGAAGATGAGGGAAATCCCTCGGCCTCAACCAAACGCGGAGAGGGGCCTCTGCCGCCATGTCCGACAACCCTTCCGAGGGAGGAGCAAACCCGCTAACTCTAGGAGCATGAGCGGACGGCGGCGGAGGGGGTTGAGCAGCAGAGACGGGAGTCGGGCGTGGAGGGTAGGGAAGGGGAGCATTGGATCCCGGAGCGGTTGTCGGTAGCATTCTGCGTAATCTTCAAGAGACTGAGAACGGATCGAAAGTTCCCGGCCAGACCCCCAGATGTGGAAACTTTAGAGGTTATCCCTCACGAAGTTGTCCCTAGTTACGGGATCAATGGTTCTAGCGTCTGTAAGACCAAGAATGCTTCCTTTTCTTTTCCTCCAAGAGAGAGAGTGAGAGAGAGAGAGAGAGAGAGAGAGAGAGATATAGAATGATGGATGGATCCCCCCTACAACCCGGAGTCAAGGGGAAGGGTATTTGAGCCCTCCCCCTCAACCCTAACCTAAGCACAAGCACAAAGACAGACTGGCAACCATGAAGAAGGAACCCTAGACCCAGAACCCTGACCCATCCCCAAAACCATACCCATACCCTATCCCCGCCAGCTTGCCTGCCGTTACGCGCATCCGGTTTGTCTTTTTGTGGCGCGGCCCTCCGCCGCGCAATACCCAAAGTTCGCCACGCTTGCGCGCATCCAGCCGGCGCGCCGTCGTGGATTTCCCGTCCCGTGGCCGGCCCGCGCTTGCGCGCGGCTCCCCATGCATATAGGCCCGCTGTCGCCCCGCTTTTTCCTCCCCCGACTAGCCGTTCCGAGAACCTGGTTGGCCCAGCTCCATCCGTGAGTCGGACATCCAAGCGGGTCGCGGCCTGCCTCCCCTAGTCAGGCCCGGCCCGCAGTCGCGTGCTTGATCCCGCCGCGCCCACTGCTGAGCCCGCAGCGGCTACTGCTGAATCCGCAGCGGCTACTGCTGAGGACCGGCGCACCCCCACTGCTGAGCCTAACCTACCAGATGCTGAGCGCGCAGGCCGCGACGCAGTCCCCGACCCAAGGCTATATAATGACACCACAGAGCCTACTGCTGAGCTTCACAGCTGCTGCTGCTGAGCCCGCAGCAGCCACTTCTGAGAACGCGCGCACCCTGAATGCTGAGCCTGACCCACCAAATGCTGAGTGCCCAGGCCGCAACGCAGTTCCCAATCCAAGGCTATATAATGACACCACATCCCCCCCCAACTTGAGTTCTGTACCCAGAGGTCCCTTCCCATTGCTACCTCCATTACCTTTGCACCATCCCCCCTACCAACCCCACTTAACACACTCCGCAAGTTCCTCTCCCCCCGCTCCATCGCCACCATGCTCCCATGCAAGTTCTGCGCCCAGAACGGGCATGCGTGTTTGATTGTTCCTGGTCAACGCGCCTGTGTTGCTTGCCGTCGCGGCCACCATTGCTTCTCACTTAGTGACGGCATGCCCCGGGCTCCCCCCCAGGCCGCCCAAGAGGGCTTATCCGGAACCATTTGTAGTTTTGGACGACGACACCATCTCCAAGGACTTGTGGACTTGGCCACGCTCCCCTCTCTGCCATCCTCCACCAAGCAAGGGTTGCGACTTGGCTTCTCCTCTTTGCCGCACGGGGCCACAGTGGAAGGAGGACTTCCCGTCATTGCCTCCAGCTGAACCGAGCCCCCCTGTTTGTTCCCCAGAGGCCCCATCTTCACCGGCCGCTCCTCCCCCCAGCCCTCCCGAGATCCCGGAAATCCCGATTGTAATGGCACTCCCGGAGGCAGGATTTGAGGTTCTCGCAGAAAAGTTGACCACAATGCTTCAGGATTATCTTGTGACCCCCGGCGCCCAATCCTTGGAATCCCGGCGCAAGCTCCTGGCGTCTTTCCGGCCCTTACTGGCATTGTCAAGGGCGGAAATGGAGGAGATGATGAAGATGGCTTAGGCGCATCGCCCCCCCTTCCCCTTCTTCCCTTTCTTTTCTTCACAAGTATTTTGTTGTACCGCGCTTCCTTTTTCCTAAGAAATACACATATCCGCGCGAGGTATTAACTTCTGAGAAAAAGTGCGCGACCGCGCTTTGTGAGAATGAGCTTGAGATTGAGGTTTGCATCCACATGCTTTGCTTCGTCAGCAACCGTAAGTGACCAGCCGTTCCAAAAGGGGAACCTGGACCGCCCCAGACAAACTTCCACACAGTTCCCCGTACCCATACTACAAAACAAACAAACAGCGTGCCGACAGCGCGCGCGCACAACCAGAAGTATAGGGAGAAGCAATGGGAAACAAACATTCTGGGGTGTCTAGTCATTCTGGCTGTGAACCGGCTAGAGAACCCCCTTACCAAGCAAATCTTTTAACCATGTCCATACAATCCATGACCATCGCGCCTGTCTGTGAAGAAAGAAACAGAAAAGAAGGGAAAAACAGCCCAGATCCAAAGAGCAGAAAGAAATATTCTATTTTTTTTTTTTTTTTGCAGAGCTCTTTGTCCCGCCATCCATGCGCAAAGCTTGTCCTTGCGTTTGCAGACCCAACATCACGCCGCGCCCGTGCACCTGCAATAGATAAACCATAGCCAGTACCAATCCAAAACCAAGTCCAAACCAAAGAATAAGGAAACAAACATTCTGGGTTCTCTAGTTATCCCGGCTGTGAACTGGCTAGAACACCCCCTCACCAAATCAAGCTTTAACCACCTAGCGCTCCCCCCCAGCTTGACAGCTGTCCCCAGCACTCTGCAACCTTTTACTCCTCCAAGGTTGCGCGTCATGCGCCTGTTCTTCCCCATCCAAACAATCTGCGTTGTTGCCCGACCCCGGGACTTCCTTGCCGTCAAACCCCAAATCATCGCTTGACGTTTTGTCAAAGGAAGTGGAACCACGCGCAAAGAAGCGTTTCACATGCAAAGCTGCGGCCTTTTGATTAAGTGGTGTCCCGTCCAATTCCTTGAGCTGGTAGCTGCCGCCCAAGAACTTAGAGGCCATGCAATACGGCCCGTTCCACCGGTTGGCCAAAAGCCGGCCCCACTGAGATTCCAGACTCCAATTATACAGCAGGACCAGGTCCCCCTTCCGCAGCGGGTCCTGGAGCCGATGGGAACAGCGCTTGTCCCAATAGCAGACGGACGCTGTCTGGTTTTTCTTCAACCAATCCGCGGCCTTTGCCAAGGTCTCCTCACGCCTAAGGAGTTGCTTGGCCCGCGCCTTGACTAGATCCGCGGATGTCTTGACCTTCCACCAATCCATGCCCAAGAACGTGTTCAGCTCAATTTCCACCGGGAGCACAGGCCGCTGCCCGTAGAGAAGTTTTTAAGGCAAATACCCTGTTGAGCGCTTCACGGAGATCCAATTGGCAAAAAGAACCTCCGGGAGGGCTTCTTGCCACCTTTTGCCGTCCTCACCACACATTTTCACCAGGGCATCCTTGATTGGCTGATGCCCCCGCTCAATCATCCCTGCGCCCTCGGGGTAGTACTCCGTCACGCGCCCAAACTTTGCTCCACAGCTCTGCACCAGTGTCATTAGGCGTCCTCAAAACTCTTCCCCTCCGTTGACAGTGACCAAGCGAAGCAATCCGTAGTGCGCGAACCAGTCCTCCTCCAGAAACCAAGCCATCTTTTCTGCCAATAACTTTACCAGGGGCCTCGCTTCCACCCACCCGGACAGATTGTTGCACGCAACCAGCAAATAGGCAAACTTGCCCGCCTTGTTGTGGAAAACATCTAGCAAAACGCGCCCAAACAGCGCTTCTTTGCCCGTGGGGTGGCCGACCTCCTTGGGTAAACTCAAGCTTTGCCGCTGGCAGGCCTCGCAAGACTTCACCCAATTGCGCACCGCGCGTACAGTCCCCGGCCACCAAAACCTTGCTTTCACCCTCCTCCGCGTCTCTACCTTGCCCCGGTGACCAAGGTTGTTGTGCAGACTCCTCAGGATCACTTCTTGGTAGGCCCTAGAAGTTGCGGCAACAAGAAGCACGGGACCGCTCCGCCGCCACAACTGAACGTCCCGTAGGTAGAAGTTCAAAACGTTACGCCTCACCCACCGGATGAACGCACCTGCCGTGCCCTCGGGGAACCAGACATCCTGCAAATAAGAGCACAAGACCGCACAACACCCTAACTGACACAACAGAAGACAAATCTCCGCCTCCCCCATTCCTACCCAAAAGACCGGAGCTTCCACGTCCATCGGTTCCTCCCCCTTGTATGGATTGTCCCCCGGGTACCGTGACAGAATGTCCGGAATTTTGAACGCCTTTCCTGGAATGTGTACCACACTAAAGGAGAATAACTGGAGAAACGCTACCCACCTGGTCATGGGCGCATTTGGCAACGTTGGTGAGTTAATCATTTGCACCAAGGCCTCCGCGTCAACCAAGAGCCCAAAATGCACGCCCCACAAAAGGTGCTGCAACCTCCATACAATCTTGGTGATGCCGCACAGCTCCAGCTTTGGCTGAGAATAGCAACTCTCTGTTGCGGTAAAGGTGACCAACTTGTAGAGCACCGGTGTATCTTTTCGTCCTCCTCCTGTGTCAAGAACCCCTGGCGCCAAACTCTCTAGAGTCAACCGCCAAGCATATTCCTCTGGCGTCGTAATCAAGATCCCAAAGGACAATTTCGCGCCCAACAATCTCCTTGAGCTTTGCAAACGCGGCATTGCATCCTTTGGTCCAATTCCACTTTGCACCCTTCCGCGTCAGTGCCCGCATGGGGCTTGCCACTTCTGCAAACCGCTCAATGAACATGCGGACGTAGCTACACAACCCCAGGAACTGCAAGATATGAAACACCCTCCGGGGAGTCGGCCATTCAAGAACCTTGTTCCGCTTCTTCTCCGCTATCCGCCTACCATCAAAGGCCACAACGTGCCCCAGCACCTCAAGCGCCGGAATGCAGACCACTAACTTTGTTGAATCACTGTGAAGAATTTGAATTGTTTAAGAATCAAGAGGGATGAATAGTAGAAAACATCAGTTTAGAAAAGAAACAAAGATTATAGAGAGAAATGGTGAAGAGCAGAAAAGATGAAAGAAGGAAAACAAACATCGAGCAACAGGTAAGAATTGAGAACTTGACAAGTTCAAGAGTGGATAGAGTTGAAGCGGTAGGATGTTGGTGATGGTAAAAGACTTAGAAAGAGATTGATATTTTGAGTTAGATTAAGTATACTAATTTGTAAGAACAACAAGTATAGGTCTTACCAGTCAGAACTTGACAAGTTGATGGGTTTGATTTTGAGATCTCATGAGTTAAGGATAGTCAATTCTTGATTTAGGAAGAACTGAGAAAAGAAGAAAAAGAAAGAATAGTGAGAAAAGAATAATCATGAAAGAAGGAAAGAGTCGAGTCGTCGGAGTTGAATTGGGAGTTTGGAGTTGATGGGTTGAGGGAGAGGAGGAAGGAATCCGCCAAGAGAGCCTCCTTGATACTTCCCCAAGAGTATTGGTGAAGAAGAGAATCGGAAGAAGTAGGCCAAGAGACATGGGTGTGAAATGTTGAAGTTGACCGGTGGCAGTGGTCAGAGACGCGCGGGAGTGAAAGTTGACAAGTGACTCGTGAAAGAGGTCAGATCTTAGACAGGACAGAGAGAAATATAGAATATAAAGAAAGAAATACAAAGGGAAATAAAGAGAAGGAAAGAAAGCAAATGAGAGTGATTTATTTGACACCCCCTGTGACTGGTAAGACTGATGCTGGGTTGGAAAAGGCAGGGCTTATAAGATGAAGAAGTGAGATAAGAGAGTTGAGAGGAAGGACTTTGGTAAGACCGTCGGCCTTCATATCTGCGGCCAAGATCAATTTAATCAAAAGATTTTTGCTTTTCAGTTCCTCCCAAAGAGCTTTGGTTTTTATATCAATATGATGGGTCTTAGAATTACAG
Organism: Puccinia polysora; assembly: GCA_025617555.3. NCBI lineage: Eukaryota > Fungi > Basidiomycota > Pucciniomycetes > Pucciniales > Pucciniaceae > Puccinia > Puccinia polysora. The sequence goes on from CM062612.1 coordinate 64,330,088, forward strand.
CCAAATTTCTTGAGCTTATTGTTGAGACCTTTATTGTCTATGAGGTGTTTGCTGGGAAAGATTTTTGATTTCCAAAGTTCAGCCACAAGCCCTCTCATCCAGATAGCTTCCAGAAACAAATCTACAAGAGGATTTAATTTGGCTTCAGTTGTAGAGTGAGTGACATTTCATTGGCGATAACTTCTCCAGGAGATGAGTAAATTAAAGAGAAGAGTGAGGTGACCAGATTAAGATCTCCTAGTCTCCAAGTCATTGCTGTAGCATTGAATTTGAAGATTGGTGTGGTTGATTTGCAAGGTAAGTTTGAGATCTTTTGTGGCCTTTAAGTATTTACAACATCTCTTAACTTCTCTCCAATGTCAAATTCCGGGCTTTTTGCAAAACCGGGCAAGACTAGAGACAGCAAAACTAAGGTCGGGTCAAGTTAAAAAGGCTATGAAATTAATAAGAAAGACAGCTGAACAATAGTTTATATTTAAGGCCTTGAACTCTTTGTGTTCTTTGTCACTAGCAGGGTTAAGATTGATGTTTGCCGTGAGTGGAATAGATGCCGGATTGCAATCAAGCATATTTAACTCCTCCAGCACGTGCTCTATGTGCTTGGGTTGAGATAGTAAAATTTTATCGCCAGTTTGTTTGTATTTCATTCCAAGGATTGTGTTTGGTTCGTGGTGATTGGAATTAGGGAATTGAGTAAGAAATTTGTCCTGTAAATTGTCCCCAAGACCAACCAGGATGAGGTCATCTACATGAAATAACAGGAGGGAGTTCGAGGCAGAGTGGATGAAAAGACAGGGGTCAGAGATGGATTTGTGAAATCCTTGCTCTCAAATCCACAACGTGAGAGTAAGAAACCAATTAGCAGGGGCTTGTCTTAATCCATAAAGAGATTTTTGAAGAATGAGGTATTTAGCTTTTCGGTTTGAGCCTTTTGGCCTTTTGATTATGAATTTGTTGGATAGAGGTGCATGTAGGAAAGCACTCTTAACATCAAATTGAGAGATGGGAAGAGAGTGATACAAACCAAACAGGAGAGCAATGCAAAGAGATGCAGCTTTACCAGTGGGGGAAAATGTGTATTGAAAATCAATGCCTTAAATCTGATTGAAGCCCTGAACGCAGAGTCTGCTTTTGTATACCAAGGGATCTCCATGACAGTTGTCCTTAAGACAATACACCCATGTAGTTTTGAGAGTATTCTCAGGCTTGGGACCCTTGTAATCTTCCCACACATCAAGTGCTTCAATACCTTTGAGTTCAACATTCATGGAGCTTTCCCATTTCGGACTGTTGGAGCATGTCTTTGCTTGTTTGTAAGTTCTGGGAACGTAATAATGGTGGTAGCCGTATTGTTGAGGCGGATTTAAACAGGAGCAATTGCAAAGAGAGTATTTTGGAACCAGTTGTTGAGCAAGTTTGTCAGAAGAGGCGGATTCGGAGTCAGAAGATGGTTCACAGTGCGGGTTGGGAGACAGAATCGGAGAAGAAATAAGGTCATTGACAGGGGAAGCACGTTGAGAAACAGAGATAGGGGAAATCAGGGAAGCTGGAATTCTCAAGGTTTCAAAGAGATCATTGTCCAATTTGACTAACAGACGAGCTTCGACGGTCTTGCAGTCAGGGAGAACCTGGGAAGAATCTTCAGTCTTGAGAAATTGGACATGTTTGGAGGAAGTAATAGAATTGTCAGGTTTCAGAATTTGAAATGACAGGAAATTTGGGTTTTAACCAACAAGGACCCCAGGAAGCCCGCAATCCTTGAATTTCTTGCCATGATTGATTTTATTGTCAAGGTAGACTAACTTGGATCCTATAGGATGGAAGTAGTTTGTCGGAAGAGATTTTTCCGTGAAGAGAAGGTAGGGAGAAGGGGAATTAGAAGATTTGGGAATTTGATTTAGAGAAAGACAGGAAGATTTAGCAACTTCAGCCCAGAGATTGAGTGGAAGATTTGAGCTTTGGAGAATAGCCCTCATAGATTGGGTAAGAGTTTGATTAGCTCTTTCGACCTTTCCATTGTGTTTGTGGTTGTAAGGTTCCAAGATTAAATTTTGAATCAAGTTAGAGATGAAATAATTTTTGAGCTTGGATGAGGAAAATTCTCCGCTGCCGTCAGTGCAGATTGTTGCTGGAAATCGATCTTGTTTCTGTTTTTCATGGTTTAAGATAACTATCAGCTGTTGGCATGCATCTGACTTATATTGGAGAGGGATTGCAGAAATATATCCAGAAAAGTTGTCAACAACGGTCATGATGTAATTCATGTTGTTTCAAGATGATGGGGAGATGGGACCAATTAGGTCAATGTGGAGTTTTTTGAAGGGTTTTGAAGCAAGTTTTGATGTGTTTTTGAAAGGGGATTTTGCAATTTTAGAGAAAACTCAGTCCTTGCACTGGAATTCAGATAGAGTTTTGGAGGATAAAGATGGAAAAAGATTCCTGAGGCAAAGAGGGCTTGCGTGCCCAAAAGATTGATGCAGGGATTTGATGTGGAGTAAGTATGAGTCCTTGAGTGAGAGGTGGCAGAACTTTGAGTTATGACCAATTCAAGAAGGTGGATTGAGGAGAAGGAAATTTTCTTGAATGAACCCAGAAAAGGCTGGCTTAGATCCAGCGTAGAGGTAAAAATGATTGTTATGAGAGGTGAGGGAGAAGTTTTAAGAGGAAATGAGTTTGCCGGGGCTGATCAAGTTTAGAACAAGATTGGGGACGTAGAGGCAGTTGTTGAGAGTGACAGTAGAATCTTTCCACAACAGCTGGACAACACCTTTACCCCTAATGGGTAATCTGGCTCCTTCTTTTCCAGTGTTGATGAAATCCTCAGAAATCCGTTCACCCAGTTGAGTGAAGAAGAGTTTGGAGTTGAACATGTGACTAGAAGCACCCGAGTCCATGATGATTTGATTAGACGGATTGATGTCTTTGATCCACGTGGTAATGAGAGCCAAATAATGAGCAACCTCTTTTGATTTGGATTGAGAATTGAGCTGGGCTCTCCATTGGATTTGAGATTCTTTCCACCAATTGGGAGCTAAATGTTTGTGGAGATGCCAGCATTTGTTTTCGAGATGGTCCGGGGATTGAAAATTGTGATAACCCTTTTGGCATTGGAATTCCGCTGGTACAGGTTTCTTGGTAGGTTTGGAAGATAGGAGCGCAGTGTTGTTGGGCTTGGGTTCCTTGTTTTTAGCCTTAGTTTCATTATCTAACTGAGTGAGATGATTGATGACAAGATCCATGGTAATGATCTTATCTGAGTGCATTATTTTTTGGCGTAAAGAGTGCAGGGAAGGTGGGAATTTAAAGAGAATGAGGTAAGCAAGAATGTTGTCAGGTAGATCAATACCCACGTCGACCATTCTCTTAAGGGATACTTTCTTCTTGGTGATGAAGAGGTTTATAGCTTTGGGTTTGAACTGTTGGTGAAGGAACTCATTGAAAATGCGGGCTCAATTGGCTGTTTGGGAGGAAGCAACTCCCTCTTTAATTGTTTTCCAGAGAAGTCAAGCTGAGGAAATGTTTGCCAAATTGACCACATTGTTGTGAGTTATTGAATCTATTCAAGAAAGTAGTATTACTCAAGTATCCATATTGTCGACTGGGCTCAGGATTTTTGAATCATCTTCTAGAGCCTCCTTAATGCCTTTGAGTTCGAGAAGCATGGACATTTTTTCCTTCCAGATTGAGTAATTTTTGTCAGAAAGAATTGGAACGGCTTCAAGGGTGGCTTTGAGGATAATTTTTTGGAAGCCATTTTTGCTTGATCCCTCCATTGTTTTGGTTAGTTTTGTCGGATGGACCTTTGGCTTTTAACTGTGTTGAATCACTGTGAAGAATTTGAATTGTTTAAGAATCAAGAGGGCTGAATAGTAGAAAACATCAGTTTAGAAAAGAAAGAAAGATTATAGAGAGAAATGGTTAAGAGCAGAAAAGATGAAAGAAGGAAAACAAACATCGAGCAACAGGTAAGAATTGAGAACTTGAAAAGTTTGAGAGTGGATAGAGTTGAAGCGGTAGGATGTTGGTGATGGTAAAAGACTTAGAAAGAGATTGATATCTTGAGTTAGATTAAGTATACTAATTTGTAAGAACAACAAGTATAGGTCTTACCAGTCAGAACTTGACAAGTTGATGGGTTTGATTTGGAGATATCATGAGTTAAGGATAGTCAATTCTTGATTTAGGAAGAACTGAGAAAATAAGAAAAAGAAAGAATAGCAAGAAAAGAATAATCATGAAAGAAGGAAAGAGTCGAGTTGTTGGAGCTGATGGGTTGAGGGAGAGGAGGAAGGAATCCGCCAAGAGAGCCTCCTCAATACTTCCCCAAGAGTATTGGTGAAGAAGAGAATCAGAAGAAGTAGGCCAGAGACAGGGGTGTGAAATGTCCAAGTTGACCGGTGGCAGTGGTCAGAGACCTGCGGGAGTGACAGTTGACAAGTGACTCGTGACAGAGGTCAGATCTTAGACAGGACAGAGAGAAATATAGAATATAAAGAATGAAATACAAAGGGAAGTAAAGAGAAGGAAAGAAAGAAAATGAGAGTGATTTATTTGACAAACTTTTTCCCCAACACGGTAAGGCCCGCCTCCTCAATCCGGAAGAGGACCCGTTCCAGAGTCCCCGCGTATTCCAAGACGAATCAACAGATTGCGAGTGCATCCTCTAGAACCGTGCCTTTGTAGTCTGTTCTGGGGCCTTTAATGCCAGCGTTGTTGATGAAGATTTGCACGCCTTCCGGAAGATCATTGCGTTGTGGTAAACCAAACCTGTCCTATAGACATCAGACTCAATTTTTATTTTTCTTTTTATCAAATTAGCTTCACAAATCAATTCCAAACCTCTCATAAACTACACCCTGAACTAAAACCAACCTCAAAGCCCAAATACATCACTAGATAACCCCCTTCAACCATATCAAACACCTGTCACAAACAACCCAAAACCTTGCAAAGGCTGGATGATGTCACAAGGAGTACTAAATGAAAGATTCATTGAATATATAATGGCAAAAGATTATGATTAAAATAACCACACAACAAAACAACAGACCCATACCAGCAGGACTTAAACCATACCAGTACCAATGTTACACTACAACCAGTACTATGACACCAAGTTAAACTACCTTCCTGGATCATTCAGTACAATTCAGGGCCTCTGAACCGTCCTCTGAAGCACTCTGACACTCAGTTTGCCACCAATCCAACCATACAACACTCATACATGCACCAACAGAAGTAGGGGCTCATGCAGCCAAGTATGTCTCAATTCTCACCAACCAGCAATAACACCTCAGTACACATGACCTTTCTGGAACTTTCACCACCAGATAAGGCCTCTGAACCGTTCTCTGAAGCACTCTGACACTCAGTTTGCTACCAATCAAACCATACAACACTCATACATGCACCAACAGAAGTAGGGGCTCATGCAGCCAAGTACATCTCAATTCACACCAACCAGCAATAAAACCTCAGTACACATGACCTTTCTGGAACTTCCACCACCAGATAAGGCCTCTGAACCGTCCTCTGAAGCACTCTGATACTCAGTTTGCCACCATATCAACCATAAAACACCTGCAAGCCACACTCTCAAGTCACCCAAGGGAGGATGTGGTAAAACAAAATACCTCATATCTCTACAGCTAATTCCATTGAAAAAGCATGCAGTCAGTTCCTGCAACATTTTATACATGATGAGGCCTCAGAAGCGTCCTGAAAAACACCCAACAAAGCAGTGTTCCACCAATAAAACAATACAAGTTATACAACATCAGTTACCAAAGAGGGCTTGCAGCTTCCAAGCATGTTTCATGCTTTTCCCAACCAGCAAAATTCACTCAAGCTGCAGGGAACTTCTGCATCATTTTTTATACAAGATAAGCTCCCAGAAGCGTCCATAACTCACCAATCTTAGCCTGTTCCTCATACTTTTGCCTGTCTATCAAAATTTATACTGAAAAATACAGCTATCTCTTGGCTTGTTTCACATGTTTTCTCACCAGCATTATTCCCTCATGTAACTGTACCCTCCTGTGCTTCAACAGTGCAGAGAGAGGCTCAGAACCGCAATCAGGGGAGCCCTGAGCATTCCCTGAGGAAGTATTTGTCTATTTAAGGGGCCTCTTTTGCCCTATCCAAGTTGTCTAGCATGGCTTCTGCCCGGTGTGTGAATTATGGCCTCTGCCTGACCAGTTACTTACCAGTACCCAGTTATAAGTGAACCAGAATCAAGTGAAAAGGAAATAAAGGATCAATCACGAAATTATCATTGACCATTTGACCCAAATCAAGGTGTTCTTGAAGTAGGTTTCTTGAGAAAAGGCCTGTTATTAAGCACCTATTTTTTTAAGAGGGAAAACCCCTTATTTTTGATTAGTAAATTCATAAAAGAGGAAGAGCACAACAGAACAACCAACCAAGCTTTTTTTCCGCCCAGCTCCCTGTGGGAAAGCCCATTCTTGGGTCCTCCAACTGGTTAAACACCTTTTAGTCAACCATTAGTCCTTTGATTGGAACTTGGAAAAAATAGTCAGAAAAGTCGAAAATTCTTGATTATTAATTGGTGGAAGCTTGCCAATAATCCAATCCAACCTGGAATAGTCTTGCAATTCCTAAAAATCTCTATTAATAATTAATCTAGGTCTGATAAGAGACCTATTTTAATTCTCAAAGAAAACCAGCCATTAATTAAAAAAATTATTGTGCAGACTTATTATAGTTCAGAAGGGCAGGCAATTCAAAACCATCTTAGGTTACCTCTATCTCTTCAAGATAAGTAGTAAACTAAATTCCCCTTCTAGTGACTGCCAGAAAGCAATTTGCTAAATAATCCCATTATCCCTTGGAGTCTCTACAGCGTAGTATCCAGGTCATTTGAGCTTGGTATACCGCCACTGAGTTGGTTGCACCTTGCGGTAGTTGCGTCAGTTGCATCCTCCCTAGCCCGGTCTCAAACACTGTCAGCGGCCACGAGTCAGGGTGGAGTTCTTGCTGGTCATCTCCTCCCATCACATCCACCAGACCGTAGCAAGCGCGCCCTGCCATTGACTCCAGAAACTCTTCCACGCGCGGGGCAAGCCCCGCGTTGCAAATAGTGAACAAATTGAGCCTCTGAAGGTCATGAATGATCCTTAGATTTTTCTCATCCTGTTTGACAACCGCAAAGATAGGGCTTGAATAGCTTGACGTGGACTGCTTGTAAAGTCCCGTCCTCACGCCCTCCTGTACCAGCTCCAGAAAGGGTTCCCAAACAGTACGGATGATTGGAATCTGCTTGATTTGCCACGGTTTGTGAGGGACGGTGGGAATAACATAAGGGTCCCTGACTCAAAGAAGCCGCTTGACACATCTTCTTCTGAAGAATTCACTACAGCTGGAGGATTACAATAGTTCATCCAATCAGTGATAGTTTCAACAGTTTCTTCAGTTGTCAACAGATCCTTATCAATCACTTCTTTAGTGTTGAAATCAAGATCCATGGTGGATTTGATTCCTAGCTGATCCACCAAGTGCTTGAGAAAACGGACATGTTTTGATTGTAGAATCAGTCAGTTAGGCATGAGAACTTGGTACAAGACAAATTTGGGGTTATACCCAACAAGCTTTCCCTCTCTTCCCTGAGGTTCAAATTTTGCGCCTTTTATTCTTTTTTGATTCAACACTACCATGGTGACTCCAATTGGTTGAAGATAGTTGGAAGGTAATTTGTTTTTCTTGATGAGTTCCCAAGGAGACTGGTCCTGACCGTCTTTTGGGATTTGGTTGAGACTGAGACAGCAGGACTTGAGAACTTCAGACCAATATTTTCAAGGTAGGTTGGCAGAGCTCAAGGTTGACCTGATGCTTTCAATGATAGTTTGATTGGCTCTTTCAGCTCTGCCATTGTGTTCAGGGTGATACAGTTCAGTTACCAACTGATTAATGAATTTCTCCTTGAAGTACTTTACTAACCTTGTGTTAACAAATTCCAACCCCCCATCCGAACAAACCATGGAAGGATAGTACCCGCAGAGGTTCTTTCGTTTCTCTATAACTTCAATTAGTACCAGAGTTACGTTGTCCTTTCCATGAAGAGGGATGCCAGAGATGTAACTGGAATGGTTGTCCACAATGGTTAATATATATTTGTCATGTCTGTTCAATTCAGGTGTGATTGGTCCAATGACGTTGAGATGGATCTTTTCAAAAGGTTTGGTGGCAGAGGTGGAGGTTTCCTTGAACGAGCTCTTGGTTATTTTACAGATTAGGCAGTCCTTGCATTCAAAGTTGTCTTTCTTGGACGAGTTGAATTGAATTCTGTTGATCTTAGCAAGGCGACCAAGGTCTGTAGTAGAGGTGAAGGTCTTTCAAGGTTCTCAAGTCTTCATGGGTAGTCCAATAGCACTCATCATTGCCAATCTTGCGTGGTTGATCTAGGATGAAGAGATTGTTAGTGATTGACCCTTGAAAAATCTTTTTGCCGTCCTTGTTAAGTTCAAAGTGGCTCAATTTGGCCTTCAGGGTGCAGCATTGATCCAGAAGCTTGCCCGGGCTTACCAGACCTCTCAACAACCGGTGCGCGTCCGGTCCAAAGGCAAGCGCCTTCTCCCTCAACACCAACACCAACACCAAAAAATCCCTTTCCTCCGCACTCAACCATCCCGCCAGTCCAAAATTAAGGGTGTCCACCCGTTTGTCTGTGATTTGCGCCAACCGCTGTCAAAACTTTAGAGGTTATCCCTCACAAAGTTGCCGCAGGTTCAGGAGTTCTTGGGTCTAAGTGTCTGTAAGGATTAGATACCGAGCGTAAAGAGAAGTTTTTGAGAGCCTGAAGAGGAGAAAAGGAGAGAAGAGGGGAGGGATTCTGTTTTTCCTAAGTCCGCTCCCTTTTTGGCTCCCCGCCTCCTGATGATACCATGGTCAGATGCCCCCCTACAACCCGGAGTTGAGGGGAAAGGTATTTGAGCCCTCCCCCTCAACCCTAACCTAAGTACAAGCACATGAACAAACCAACAACAATGAAGAAGGAAACCCTAGGCCCAAAACCCTATCCCATATCCTAACCTGTACCCTGTCCGTATCCTATTCCCCTTGCTTGCCTGCCATTACACACATCCGGTTTGTCCCCCGCAGCGCGGCCCTCCGCCGCGCGCTTCTCAAAGTTCACCGCGATTTCCCGTATCTGCCCGACGCGTCGTCGTGAATTTCCTAGTCCCATAGCCGGCCCGCGCTTGCGCGCGGCCGTCCACGGGTATAGCCCCGCGATTGCTCCGCCCTTTCCTTCCCTAACTAACCACCCAAGAACCTGATCAGCCCGGCTCCATCACTGGGTTGGACACCCAAGCGGGTCGCGGCCCGCCTCCCTAGTCAGACCCAGCCCGCAGCTGCGTGCTTCGCCCTGCTGTGCCTTCTGCTGAGCCCGCAGCGGCCACTGCTGAGAACGAGCGCACCCCAACTGCTGAGCCCGACCTACCAGATGCTGAGCGCGCAGGCCGCGACGCAGTTCCCGATCCGAGGCTATATATTGACACCACATCCCCCCCCAACTTGAGTTCTGTCCCCAGAGGTCCTCCCCATTATCACCTTGGCCGTCCTTCACGCCCTACCCCCTCTACCAACTCTAAACTCCTCTCCGCATCCCTATCCCTCCACTCCATTGTCATCATGGTCCACTGCGACTTCTGCGCCCAAAACGGGGTTGAATGCTCTATCGTGTCCGGCCGCCGTGCCTGCTCCGCGTGCCGCCGCGGACACCGCTGCTGCTTGCTTAGCAAGGGTATGCCCCGTGCCCCCAACCAATCCGGCTCTCGTCCTCGGCCGCGCAAGCGGGCTTGTCCGGACCCGTTTGTGGTTTCGGATGACGATGCTATCTTGGAGGACTCGTGCACTCCACCCGGATCACCTCCCCGCCGTCCTCATCCAAACTTGGACTGCGACTCCTCTTCTCCGCTTCGCCGCGCGGGACCACCGCGTAAGGAAGACTATCCGGACTTCGCGGCTTATCGGAGGGCTTTGCGATTTTGGGCGGATCGCGTCCAGGTCACGCAAGGCACAAGGGACCCGCGAATCGACGAAATCCTTAGGCGACGCGCTGCTCCGGCCCCAGCTCCTCCTCCGCCCCCTGCTCCAGCACCTCCTGCCCCGACTCCCGTACCGGCTCCTCCTCCTCCGCCCGCTGCTCTGACTCCTCCGACTCCACGAGTCCCTAATCCTCCGCCCGCGTTGCCGGTGGTCATCTCGTCATTGCCTCCTATCGGACCGGACCCTCCTGTTGGATCCCCTGAGCGCCCGTCCGCACCAGCCCCTCCTCCCGCCGACTCTCCCAAGATCCCGGAGATTCTGGTCGTGATGGCGCTCCCGGCGGCCGACTTTGAAGTTTTCGCGGAAAGGTCGACTATAATGCTCCGCCAATACCTTGCAACTCCCGGAGCCCAATCCTTGGAATCCCGGCGCAAACTCTTGGCGTCATTGCGGGCTCTACTGGCGTCATCAAGGGCGGAAATGGAGGAAATGATGAAGATGGCTTAAGCTCCTCCGCCTCGTCCCCTCTTCCCCTTTTCTTTTTCCCTTCCTTCTTTTATCCGCTTTTTGTTGTACCGCGTTTCCCTATTCATTGAGAGAAATACACGCCTCAAACGCGAATTTGTTTTACCAAGAAAAATCTGCGCCACGCGCATTGTGAGGGCAAGAATGAGAGCCGGGTCCGCGCCTGAGTGAGAACTAAGATGCGAGGTTGAGAACCGTGTCCGCGCCCAAGAAATGATAAAAAAAAATGAGAAGATAAGAAAAAAAAAAGCAACGAGTGAGAAATGATAGAAAAGGTGAAAGTTTTTTTTTTTTTTTTTTTTTTTTTTTTTTTTTTTTTTTTTTTTTTTTTTTTTTTTTTTTTTTTTTTTTTTTTTTTTTTTTTTTTTTTTTTTTTTTTTTTATATATCCCATCGCCGCGCCCGCGCCCTATCCTCTAGTTCCCCCCCAAACTTAGCTGCTGTCCCCAGCTGGTGGCTTCAGCCAATGCCATGAGGGTCGCGTCTGTCGCCCGATCTCCCTGCATTCCTCCAAACCATGCCGTCAGTGCCTGATCCGTCCGATTCTCGGGCTCTGCGCGCTTCCCTTTCCCGTTTGGTGTCCGTCTCGTCCGCCGTCAAAAGGGCCTTGCCTCGGTTACGATCACCCGACACATGACCTGCTCCCACCACCGCTTGTCCCCCACCTCCCATCAGATTTATCCGCCGTTCGCCAAATCCCAAACCGCGCGGAGTATCCTCTTCTCGCTTCGTCCTCGCTCGCTTCCCGCCGTTAGACTGAACCGGTCCCGCCAATACCCGCTTCCCCAACACGCACCCTGCCTCTGCCGGCCTCAGATCGATTGGGTTTGCCGTCTGACTCTTGTGTCTCGTCCGCCCACCATCACCGTTGCTTCCACGCGCGCGTGCCCGGGGCGCGGACATGCTAGGACGCTGGATACTCTTCAGATAGGCCTCAAGGCCCTCCGCCACCTCTGCGAGTTCGTCAGCCCAAGGGGTGGCTACCAGCGGCAAGGCCGGGACGGGCGCTGCCCTGTAATACAGCTCCGCGTAGCCCGGTTCCATTTGCCACCGGTCCCCATCGCGCGTGTCCGCTCCATAGCCCGGTTCTGCGGGTGGCCTGAAGTCGCTTCCACGGAAATAAGAGTCACACCCCCCCCCATCTAGCCAGCATGTTCCCCTTCAACGTTGTCCAATTCTGGTTCAGATAGCCGCTCATCTCCTCCACGTCCCGACGTTCTTCCGCACCTTCAATGAACAAGACAATATAGCGTGCCTTCTCGGAATCCGATGCGCCTTCGGAGTCTGCAATCAGGTTGTAATGTGAAATAAACCGCTCCACACCCGCGACGTTGTAGCGGATGTGCGGATAGTCCCTTGGGTCGATGAGGAGCTGGCAAGAGGAGGAGGAGGAAAGAGGAGAGGCAAATAGCATCTGAGTACCTTCAAGAGACATTGACAAAAGAGATTCCCGGCCAGACCCCCAGATGTGGAAACTTTAGAGGTTATCCCTCACAAAGTGGCCGCAGGTTCAGGAGTTCTTGGGTCTAAGCGTCTGTAAGGATTAGATACCAAGCGTAAAGAGAAGTTTTTGAGAGCCTGAAGAGGAGAAAAGGAGAGAAGAGGGGAGGGATTCTGTTTTTCCTAAGTCCGCTCCCTTTTCCGCTCCCCGCCTCCTGATGATACCATGGTCAGATGCCCCCCTACAACCCGGAGTTTAGGGGAAAGGTATTTGAGCCCTCCCCCTCAACCCTAACCTAAGTACAAGCACATGAACAACCCGACAACAATGAAGAAGGAAACCCTAGGCCCAAAACCCTATCCCATATCCTAACCTGTACCCTGTCCATATCCTATTCCGCTTGCTTGCCTGCCATCACACACATCCGGTTCGTCCCCCGCGGCGCGGCCCTCTGCCGCGCGCTTCTCAAATTTCACCGCGATTGCCTGTATCCGCCCAACGCGCCGTCGTGAATTTCCTAGTCCCATAGCCGGCCCGCGCTTGCGCGCGGCCGTCCACGGGTATAGCCCCGCAATCGCTCCTCCCTTTCCTTCCCTAACTAACCGCCCGAGAACCTGATTGGCCCGGCTCCATCACTGGGTTGGACACCCAAGCGGGTCGCGGCCCGCCTCCCTAGTCAGACCCAGCCCGCAGCTGCGTGCTTCGCCCTGCTGTGCCTTCTGCTGAGCCCGCAGTGGCCACTGCTGAGAACGAGCACACCCCAACTGCTGAGCCCGACCTACCAGATGCTGAGCACGCAGGCCGCGACGCAGTTCCCAATCCAAGGCTATATATTGACACCACACCGCATTACCCATTCATTCTTCCTAAGGGGCGTCTCCCACGGGTCTCGGGACCACGCAATTGGTTGTAAGGGTCCGTTGAGCCCCTGGGGCATTGGCTCATTCTGCGGCCATACTTTTTGCGCCACCGGTTTGTACTTTCCTGCGTTGCACCGCCCCATCCAGACCCGGCCGTTGCTGTTGTAGGTCCTAGTAATAACCAAACCAGGGCTGTTGCCTTTGCTCACAACTGTGGCATGATGATAGGGTTTTCAAAGCGTAGAACCTTCTGGCGATGCACACTGAGGAATGGACCTTACATCTGGCGCCTGGGCCCTATGCGCGCCCCTCTCCACTTGCTCCTTACCAGTTGGCCGCCCGCGCTGAGCCGGAGCTTGCTCTGCGCGGTTACCGCGACCGAATAGCGAAAATCCTCCACGGGGTAGCCCTTACAGTCAGCCCCCACATTGGACTCCTCATCGCCGCCAGCCACCGGGCCCTGCACCCACCTCCCTCTCCCGTGATTGCAGATTGTTGTCTCAAACCGCGCCCCAAATGAATCTTTGACTGTCAGTGCCTCCATTCCTTCCTTGGCGTTGAAGGCCATTTGAGCTTTGAACCCAAACATAAACGGTTGACCTAGTATCACGTCACCACATTCCACTGAGAGAAATGACAGGGGCTTACAAACCTTTGCGACTTTGACCTCCTCCCCCTCTACTACTCCATCCATGCGGCATTTGCCACCATTTAACGCCCAAAGGCCCATTGCGCACTTCCTCCGCACCAGGCCAAGCTCGTCCACCAACCTTGACGGAAGCAAGTTGACCATCAAACCACTATCTACCATTGCCCACACCTTCCGCCCCGCAATGGTCATTGCAACATAAGCAAGCGGGGCTGATACCAACTTTGACCGGCACAGCTCAAGATCCGTTTCCTCCTCAGCCACATTAACTTGTAAGAAAAAATAAAGGTGAAGCTCTGATGAAGTAAAAGTTGAATGAGAAAAGAATGAAAGGAGCTTATAAAATCAAGCGTAACGGACTTGAGATCAGGAGGAAAAGGACACTACGGTTGATGTTTTTGCTCAACAGATGATGAATTCCACTTGAGAGCACTGGTGTTTATATAGACTAAATGCACTATAGGCTGACAAGTGGTTGAGTACAAAATGAATAAGTTAAAATGAGCATAAGCAGTTTAAGTGACATGGTAAGTGAAATGCTATGACTAAAGAGTCTGATAGCCATGACTAAACAGTCTGATAATCACAATACTACAACACAGCCAGTTAAATTTTACCTGTTGTTTTAGTACTTGAAGGTTAACAATAATAAGATCAAATCAATCCAATCAATGGTACTCTGAACTCCAGTGAAAGTCACATAAATGAAAATTGAAACTCTAACACACCAACTTGACTTGCACTGGAGGAAGTTACTGTCCTAAAAAGGAATCTAACTCTTTTTCTTCAATTAACATAATGTTCTACTAACTGTTGGAATAATTCTACATACAGGTTAGTGACTGATTAATAAGATGAGCTGAATGACTGGTAAACTTCCTGGGGAATTTCTGATTCTAACTTTGATCTTAATGATTTCTACTATTTGCTGGAAAATTCTTCAGTTCAAATGGTGAATTACTTGTAAGATGCGTTGAATTTGTTAAAGGTTGGGTTTAATTGTGTGGAACAGACTTGTTTGAGTTGGTTGATTTTTGGAGTTGAGTAGTGAAATGATGGCAAAAAATTGATGGTTGATTGACAAAAAAATGAAGTGTAGGTAGAGTCGAGAACGCAGCAGGTTAACTATAGTCCAATCCTCCCGGGACAAATTGACAAGATATTGAGATTGATGGTGATCCGGTTGAGTTGTTGGGCTGTAGACCAATCCTTCCAATTCAAGTCAGTAGTGAGATGTCAATGATGTTGGCGATCAGGACGAGTTGGCAAAAAGAGGAGTGCTGGTGACTGGACAAAGGTGATGAACCTGGCAAAGAACTAAAGGCTGGCTTGCAGTTTTTGGTTGGACTTGTGGCGGAAGGACAAGGTGGATTGAGTAATGATTCAAGGTTAAACGTTTGGAGCATAGGGGCTAGTTCCCTATTGAGCAAAGGTGGTGCTGGGAGGATTTTCTGCTATTCCTGATCTGCCGCTCTCTTGTTCTTTGACTCGCTTGTTGTCCTCAGAGGCGATGGGCGTCTGGCTTCAGATTTTGAGAAGAGTCGCTGATTGGGTTCTTTGGCCATCTTTAGGGTTGATCATACAATTGGCTACATCGAGTGTACCGGTAGATGGATGTGAGGCAAACGAGGCAGCCGGTTTGCATTTTTATTACCAATTGATTCACGATACCAAAACCCGTTTCCACCCCCTCCATTTCCACCAACTCCTTGTATCACGACCTATCCCTCTGATATGCTGACTTCAGATTCCTAAGAAGATACCGCCCATCCTTCGCTCCGTTTGACTCGCACTAATCCAATGTTTCAGTCCTACACAGACACTTGGCGAATTTGATCAGCTCCGTTTTGGTTTGAGCTGTGAAGGACTTATCAGTGACAAAATCAAAGGGTAGCCATCGGATTGCCATTGGAATCACGACCAGCTTGTAGTCTAGCGAGTAAATCTTTTCTGGACTGATTGGGTTGAGATAATCTGACATTGACTCAATGAGTGGCAATGCCGATCAGGTTTTTAATGCTAGCGGCGCCACAACAAAACCAAGGATTGATGTACTTGGTATAAGGTCTCAAGCTAGCCAATAGACTACCTTGAGTGATACTGAACTCCCATTGTTTGTTTAAGACCTTGATGGCCGGTAAGTGTAACATTTGACCATCCCTTTCGACTGCCGCAATATCACCAGCTTGTTTGATCATCCCAAACCTTTCACCAAAGGCAAGATCACCAATGATATCAAAAGCCAAGTAATTCAACCAAGGTAAGATATTGATCACGTTCCAATCGGAGGATGGTTGGGAGGATGCGATTCAATTGAATTTTTGAATGAACAACTCCAAGGCTTCGGTGATGTACGGTTCGAATTCCATGACACTACTCGGGATGAACGTATTTGAGACAATCTTGCGCTTTCGAGTATGTTTGGCCCTATCCTTGTCAGGAGCAATCCTGACAAACCAACCGTATCGTTGATGGAGTTGATGGATGACTCAATACCTCCTGCCAAAACTGGCATGATAGCCCAACCAAAGCCTGGACAGTTTGGCTAGGGTTGGGCACGGATACTTATTGAGGTCATACTTATTGTTGAGGATTGATTGAAAAACGCGACTGATTGATTGAAAAACGCAACTGATTGTTGTCACCGACGTTGTCGGCATTGGCATTGGTACAAGGGTAAGTTCTTTATAGTTGTTTTCTTCCGCACGTGAGATTGGAAGTCTTTCCCATTTGTACTAGCAACACAAACAACTTGGAGTCTTGAGGTGCGGATGATCCAGATAACAAAGTGATTGTTGGATTTGGTCTATTCAAAGTTTGACAATTGTCCTGATGGCCAATGACATGGCTCATCCTCATCTCACCCCCTCGCCAAAAGAGTCGAAGACCAATTTCTGGATGAGACTATTGAAGGCAACCAGTTTGCATTGAGTATGGTTGGCTCAAATTGAGCAAAGGCTTTTAACCGTGTAAGAAAAAAGAAAGGTGAAGCTCTGATGAAGTAAAAGTTGAATGAGAAAAGAATGAAAGGAGCTTATAATGTCAAGCGTAACGGACCTGAGATCAGGAGGAAAAGGACACTCCGGTTGATGTTTTTGCTCAACAGATGATGAATTCCACTTGAGAGCACTGGTGTTTATATAGACTAAATTCACTATAGGCTGACAAGTGGTTGAGTACAAAATGAATAAGTTAAAATTAGCATAAGCAGTTTAAGTGACATGGTAAGTGAAATGCTATGACTAAAGAGTCTGATAGCCATGACTAAACAGTCTGATAATCACAATACTACAACAAAGCCAGTTAAATTTTACCTGTTGTTTTAGTACTTGAAGGTTAACAATAATAAGATCAAATCAATCCAATCAATGTTACTCTGAACTCCAGTGAAAGTCACATAAATGAAAACTCAAACTCTAACATAACTTGCTGAACTGTTGTTGGTACCCGGCCCTGACCGCAATCTTTAAAGGCCTGGACCATCTTGTTGACAACCGCGGGGGATACCGCCGCTAACTCTTGTAGGGTCAGGGGTATTGGTGAGTCTTTTCCCATCACCCTTTGGACAATGTCTGCCGGCTTCTTTTTCCCCGCAGGATTAGGGGACAGCCTGTCCGGCACTGGCATGCGCACAACTGGCTTTGGGGCAGTTGGTTGCTTTTCAACATCCATTGCGATTCACTTGTTTGTTGCCAATGCCCTGACTTTGGCCTCCACTCTTGGCGCTACCCAGGTTCCGGGCGCCGTGACGATCCTGAGCAAAACCCGGACGGTCTGGGCCTTAGCCTTTGCTCTTTCCCGCACTTGCACCATTGGTGGGGGCTTGTCCTTGGTCAAGTCCACCAATTCACCTGTTGGGAATATGTACGTCATCCCGGATGCGCAAACAAGCCCCTTGTCCATGTCCCGAGTGAGGTTCTTGCAAACCAACTTCCAGTGCCCTCTCTCCCTGCAATATGAACACCGCGGCGACCCCAACAACCCGGATGGTCCGCTGGGGGGCTGGAACCCTTCTGCCATGTGAGGCGGTACCACCTGCAGTTGAGAAGGAGCCGTTGGAGGCGGTGTGGCTGTCGGAGCCGCGGGGGCCCTTGTCCGGTTGAGGGAAACCCTTATTCACTGCAGAATCTCCGTCATCTCTCCAACTGATGGTCCCGGAGACTTTTGTGAAAGTCTGGCATGAGAGGGCATGGGCGGCCCGCGCGGCCAAGGTTTGGTTGGGGACCGGCGCCAAGATCGTGACCAATTTCTTGGAGGAAGACGGGTACGTTTGTGCCGTATCTGCAATAAGCTCATCCAAATCAATTTCGCTCTCCACAGCCTTGACGCTTCCATCCAGTGACCTCTTAACAAGACTGTGGTCGTAAAGGTATTTCTGCACTCTGGAATGGAGCTGAGGCGCAAGACCCCCCAGAAACGCCCGCTTCATGGCACCCGTCTGACCCACAACAACCTTTTTCTTTGCCAAGTAGCCGTAGATTTGCTCAAACTACAACATATATTCCACTAGTCCCTTGCGCAATTGCACCCCCCCATTTTTGCTCACTTCCTCCGCGGCTTGATCAAAAAAACTTTCTTGGAACCGGGGTTTGCGCTTTCCCCACCTGGCCAACATCTTGCTTTTCAACTTCCCCCAGTCCTGCCTCTTGTAACCGACCATTTCTTCCACATCCCGCAGCTTCTCCTCCTTGGTAATGAACAGCACAATATTCCAAACCTTATCCGCGCCCAACGCGCCCTCCAAATCCGCAATCCCTTTGAATCTAGAAAGAAACTGCTCCACTTCTGAGGTACTAAACCAAAGATGGGGGAAGTCCCTTGGCCTCAACCAAATGCGGCAAGAAGCCTCCACCGCCATGTCCGATGACCCTTCCAAGGGAGGAGCAAAACCGCTAACTCTGGGAGCATGAGCGGATGGCCGCGGAGGGGGTTGAGTAGCAGAAACGGGAGTTGAACGTAGAGGATAGGGAGGGGGAACATTGGATTCCGCAGCGGTTGTTGGCAGCATCCTGGGTTATCTTAAAGAGACTGAGAACGGATCAAGTTCCCTGCCAGACCCCCAGATGTGGAAACTTTTGAGGTTTTCCCTCACAAAGTTGTCCCTAGTTATGGAGTCAATGGTTTTAGCGTCTGTAAGACTGAGAATGCTTCCTTTTTTTCCGGAGAAGAGAGAATGAGAGAATGAGAGATAGAGAGAGCAAGGGATAGAGAGAGCAAGGGATAGAGAATCTGTGAGAACAAAATATGAATCCCCCCCCCTCAGCCCTAACCTAAGTACAAGCACAAAGACAAACTGAAAACCATGAAGAAGAAACCCTAGACCCAGAACCCTAACCCATACCCTAACCCATACCCTATCCCTTCAGCTTGCCTGCCATTATGCACATCCAGTTTGTCCTTACGTGGCACAGCCCTCTTCCGCGCGCTACCCAAAGTTCACCGCGCTTGCCTGTATCCGCCCAACACGCCTTTGCAAATTTCCTAGTCCCGTGGCCGGCCCGCACTTGCGCGCGGTTGTCCACGCATATAGCCCCGCAATTGCCCCACTTTTTCATCCCCTGACTAACCGTCCAAGAACCTGGCCAGCCCGGCTTCATCCCTGGGTTGGATATCGAAGCGGGTTGCGGCCCGCCTCCCCTAGTCAGACCTGGCCCACAACCGCCTGCTGGTCCCGCTGCGCCTACTGCTGAGCTTCCTAGCTGCTGCTGCTGAGCCCGCAGCGGCCACTGCTGAAAATGCGCGCACACCAACTGCTGAGCCTGACCCACAAAATTCTGAGCACGCAGGCCCCAACGCAGTTCCCAATCCAAGGCTATATAATGACACCACAACACCCTTGCATATTCTCCAATTTCTGGACTGTGCAGCCATGTTTGCATGTTCATCAAACGGTTTGCAGAAGTCCCAAGTCCGCTGCGGGCGCTGACCCGGAAAGGCAAGGCATGGCAATGGAAGGCGCAGTGTGATGCTGCCTTTGCAAAGCTCAAGGAGATTGTGGGCCGCGAAATTGTCCTCTGCAACCTTGACTACGAAGCGGGAGGGATCCACTTGGCTGTTGACTCTAGCAAGTTTGGCGCGGGTGGTGTCCTGATGCAGGAGGAGGATGGTAAGGATAGGCCGGTTCTCTACTAGTCCGTGACTTTTACAGCAAGGGAGAGTTGGTACTTGCAGCCAAAGTTAGAATTATGCGGAGTCACCAAAATTGTGTGGAGGCTTCAGCACCTGCTCTGGGGGGTGAACTTCAAGCTTCTGGTCAACGCAGAGGCCCTGGCAGGATGATCAATTCTCCAATGCTGCCAAACGCTCCTATGACTAGGTGGGTGGCATTTCTCCAGCTCTTCACTTTTGGCGTGGTTCATGTTCCAGGGAAGGCGTTCACAATGCCCAACGCGCTGTTGCGGTATCCCCGGGAGGATCCATTTGAGGGAGCGGAGCCCTTGGACATGGAGTCTCTGGTTTTTCGCGTGGGTATGATGGAGACGGAGGTCACCCTCCCGCTGCAGCAGTATGGGCGCTACGCAATCTTGTGCTCCTTCTTGCGGGCTCTCCGGTTCCCCAAGGATGCGTCAGAGATAGAAATTTGGTGGGAAAAGCGGCGGGCGACCAACTTCTACATGCAGGACGGGCAACTGTGGCAACAAAGTACCCCAGTGCCTTTGGTGGTCGCAACATCAAGGAGGGAACAGGAAATGATTCTGAGGTGTCTCCACAACAACCTTGGGCACCGGGGCAAGATTGAAACGCGGAGGCGGTCGAAGGCAAGGTTCTGGTGGCCGGGTGTGGTGCGCGCCGTACGGGAATGGGTGAAGTCTTGCAAAGCGTGTCAACGGCGGAGTTCTAGGCTCCCCAGGGAGGTGGGTCACCCTATGGGGGAGGACACGTTTTTCAGGCGGGTCTCCCTTGACGTGGTCCACATAAAGGCAGGGAAGTTTGCGTACCTGCTGGTTGCGCGGGACAATCTTTCAGGTTGGGTCGAGGCTTGTCCTCTGGTGAAGTTGTTGGCGGAGAGGGTTTCTCAGTTCTTGGAGGAAGATTGTTTTGGGCGGTAAGGTTTGCTTTGCCTGGTCACTGTTGACGGAGGCGCAGAGTTACGGGGACGCTTGATGAAACTGGTCCAGAGTTGCGGAGCTAAGTTCGGGTGGGTCACGGAATACTATCTGGAGGGTTCTGGGGTGATTGAACGCAGCCATCAGCCCGTTAAGGACGCCCTGGTAAAGATGTGTGGGGAGGACGGTAAACGGTGGCAGGAGGCCCTTCTGGCGGTCCTCTTTGCGGACAGGATCTTGGTCAAATGCTCAACGGGCTACTCGCCTTACAAACTTCTCTACGGACAGCGTCCGGTGCTTCCAGCGGACATTGAGCTTGAAACCTTCTTGGGCATTGACTGGGGGAAGGTGAAGACCTCCGCAGAACTTGTGGAAGCGCGCGCCAAAAAGCTTCTCCGACGGGACAAGACCCTTGAAAAGGCCACTCAAAGGTTGCGGAAGACAAGGACGGCTTTGGTCTGCTATTGGGACAAGCGCTGCTCCCACTGCCTCCGGGATCCGCTGCGGAAGGGTGACTTGGTTTTGTGGTACAACCGGAGTCAGGAATCTCAGTGGGGAAAGCTTTTTGCCAACCAATGGAATGGCCCCTTCCGCGTGGCATCCAAGTTCGAGGGCGGAAGCTACCACCTCGAGGAATTGGACAGGGTGCCGCTCAAACAAAAGGCTGTGGCCTTGCACGTGAAGCGTTTCTTTGTGCGCAGCTCCACCTCCTTTGACGAGACGGCCGGGGATGGCGCAAACGCGGGGGACGGCATTGGAAGTTCAGGATCAGTGGACAGGCCGGATCCTTTGTCTGAGGAGGAGCCCGCGCGCAACGCGCCACCTTGGAGGAGTGAAAGTCTACAAACCGCTGGGGACAGCCGTCAACTTGGGGGGGGATGTGAGTAGGGTAAAGGTCTGATTTGGTGAGGGGGTGTCCTAGCCGGTTCACAGCCGGAATAACTAGACACCCCAGAATGTCCATTCTCCTAATTCTTTTTATATTTTATTGGCCTCTTGGATTGGTACTGGTTTTGGTTATAATTGATCACAGGGACGTGGGCGTGGCGCTAGCCGGGTCCGTAAATGCAAGGACAAGCCCCGCGGATTGGGAAATGCAGGACAAGGAGCGGAGGCCTTAAAAAAAAAAAAAAATTCTTTCCACTTTTCTTGGGGTTTTGGTTTCCTTTTTTATGGGTTGGTTCTTTTCCTTGTTTCCTCTTTGCACGGTATACGTACGGGAAAGGTCTGATTTGGTAAGGGGGTGTCCTAGCCGGTTCACAGCCAGAACAGCTAGACACCCCAGAATGTTTGTTTTCTCAAATTCTTTTCTTTGCCTCTCTTGGATGAATGTGCGTGTGCTGGTGTAGGATTGTTGCGTTTGTTGCAGGATTGGGTGCAGGGAACTGTGTGGAAGTTTGGCTGGGGAAGTCCAGGTACCTTCTGTTGAGTTGACAGCCGGAATTTTAAAAATAAATTGGCACGCCCCGGTTTCAACACTCTAAACTCAACCAATCCGTCTCCCTCTCCTTTCTCCTTACCTGTCTTATTCATGTTCTCAACAGACTCTGATCGTCTGAATCCAACCCACATTACTTCTTCATATCTCCACATCTCCTTTGTCTCATTCTCTCTCCACATCTCCTTTGTCTCACTCTCTTCTTCCTACTAAACCCTCTACATTCTTTCTAATAATTTGTCCTCAACCTTCATCTCTATTCCATACGCTCCCCACACTCACTCCTCCAATCTCTTCCATCATTGTTCTCAATCTCTTCAATCCCAATCATCTCCCATTGTCTCATCTCCCTTTGTCGACCTCAATCCCTCAATCCTCAACACTGGTTACCGGTTATACATCTAAACAATCTCCAGCATCTCAACTCAGATCTCCTGTTCAGCTGTGAGGCTCATCATAAATTCATCAATTCATCATTTACCATTGAGAAGTCCTAACATCTTTTCCAGCTTTATATCTCCTGTCTTTCAATCCATCTGTTATCATTGATTCCTTTCGCCAATTCCTTGTCTCCAATCATCAATCAGTTCTCCTTTGATTCTCCACGGTATGCTAAACAATCTCATCTCATTATCCATGTCAATTTTTATGCTGTTCCTCAAATCTCATCCATTGTCATTCATTATTCTTTCAAGACTCCGTTGGTCTTATTTTTAAATCTAGTTATCAAGTTTTCACCTTCCGTGGAACTTTGTTGGCTCAGAACGCGGGCGTGGACTTTAATTTCACTCATTCTCACTCTTAACTCTGCCTTCATTCTCACTTCCACTCTCACTCAGGACGCAGGCGCGGACCTCTTTCTCACTCACTCTTGCTCTCAATCGCGCGGATCGCTTTCAAGACGCAGATCTTGTGCGAAAAGGCTCTCAAAAGCCAGGAGGCTACTCAGGACGGTGCGGCAAAAGTCTATTTCTTTGAAAAAAGGCGCGGAATAGGATACAAGATGAAAAGGAAGAAAGGGGGGGGCAATCCGTCTACGTCAGATGAGTCCTCATCACCTCCTCCGCATCCGCGCGAGCCTCTGAGGCTAGGGTCCGGAAGGCCACCAAGAGTTCCTGTTGGTCGCCGGTGGTGTGGGCGCGAGGGGCCTCCAGGAACCGCCAAAGGAGTCCCTCCGCATCATCCACCATTGCATCAAACCTTGCAAGCCAAACAGCCGGGAAAACGGGGATATCCAGAATCTCAGGTGGGCTGGGAGGAGGCGGGACTGGTGAAGAAGGGGTCCCCGGCGGACCATTGGGGGGGCTCGGTCCAGCGGGAGGCAACAATGTGATAACGACCGGCAACGCGGGTGGCGGAGGGGTGCCCCGCTGGGTTGGGGGCCTCTTTTCCAAGTCCGACAAGTAAGGAGGAGCCGGGTCCGGGGCAGGAGTAGGAGTTGGGGGAGGAGCCGGGGCTGGGGTAGGGATTGGAGGAGGGCCAGCGCGGGGCTGGAGGATTTCATCAATGCGCGGGTCCCTTGCGCCTTGCGTGACCCAAACGCTGTCCGCCCAGAGCCGTAAGGCAGACCAATAAGCCGCAAAGTTTGGGTATTTCTCCTTCTGTGGGGGCCCTGCGCGGCGGTATGGGGAGGCGGAGTCGCGGATTGGTCCTGGGGGGGGCGGGCACAAGGCAATCCGGGCGGAGTCCACGAGTCCTCAGAGATTGTTTCATTGTCCAAAACCACAAATGGATCTGGACGGGCCCTCTTGCGCAGCCGGGGACAGGAACCAGATTGAGGAGGAGGAAGCGGCATTCCCTTGCCAAGCAAGCAGCGGTGATGGCCACGACGGCAAGAAGTGCAGGCGCGTTGACCAGGAACAATCAAGCACGCAAGCCTGTTCTGGGTGCAGAAGTCGCAGGGGATAATGATGGCAACAGAGCGGAAGGGGAGGAGGGGCTGGGGTGAGCCAGGGTGGGTGGGGGAGAGGTGGGTCTGTAGTGTGATGGGGGCGAGGCAGTGATGGGAGACCTCTGGGGACAGAACTCAACTTGGGGGGGATATGGTGTTGTATTTATAACCTTGGGTGGAGAGCTGCGTCGCAGGCTGCGCACTCAGCAGTTGGGTAGGTCAGGCTCAGCATTTGGGTGCGTGTATTCTCAGCAGTGCCTGCTGAGGGCTTAGCAGCAGCCGCTGCGGGATCGGCAGTAGGAATTGCGGGGATCAGCACCAGATGTGGGTTGGGCCTACTGCAAGGGCGCCGGGCTGCAACCCCCCCAGGAAACGCGGACCAAGTGATGGAGCCAGCCCGACCAAGCTTGCGGGTGGCTAGTCCGGAAGGCAAGCGCAGGGAAATTGGGGGTTAGGCGCGTGTGGGCCAACCTGCGGACCGCAAGGTCCGCAGACGCGCGCCGGCAGGCAAACCGGGGGGCTCTGAGTACGGCGCAGCAGAGGGCCGCGCCATGAGAAGGACAAACCGGGCGTACGTTGATATTGAGGTGCACGGGTTATGGGGCAAGGAATGGAGGGGTAGGGTTGGGCTAGGGTTCTGTGCTTAGGGGTTGTTTTTTATCGTTCTTTTGCGTTTGTGGTTGTACTTAGGTTAGGGTTGAAGGGGGGGATCCAAGTCCTCACCCTCAACTCTGGGTTGGGTAATCCATAATCAATCAATCAATCTATTGGAGAAGGAAAGGAAAGGAAGAGGAAGGATTGGGGGAAGAAGAATGGATCTCATTATCTCTCTTTTATCTTACTACACTTAAGAACTCATCACATCCAACCTCCTTACAGACACCTAGATCAATAACTTCTGGACTTGCGGACAACTAAGGAGCTTAACTCTCCTTTGCCTTCCACACCGTGCCACCTGCACCCTGGGTTCTGAGCTGGATCTACTAGTTACTGTGCTGCTTGTGATTTTGTCCTACCAACTTGTGGCCTCAAGCCTTTTCTTTTTAGTTGTGACTCATCTCCGTCTCACTTTGTTTTCTTTCTCAGAAGTCTGACTTTTTTTATAGTCTGAATGCAACAGATTTTCAGTCCCAATTGGACAACCTTGATCTGACAAGAAAAGGCTCCTTGCCATGACCAATAAAGAAGACAGCCCAATAATCAATATCCCGCTCCTCACAGAAACCAACTTCCCCAACTGGTTCATACATCTAAAGAGTCATCTCAGAGGAAAGGGGCTCCTTGAACTCATTGAGGGATATAACCCCAGTGATGCTACCACTCCTACACAAAAAAAGGAGACCTATGAGGCCTGTGATCTCATCATCCAGCACCTGGGAAACATTGCTTTTGATGCGGTGTTGAACAGCTAAATTGAAGCCAATCCTCAAGCTATTCTAGAAGCCATCCATGAGAGGTACGCCTCTCAATTGTCCAACAACCGCGGCCGCCTCTGGCTCAATTTCATACACTACCAGTACAAGGGGGATCTCTCTCAATACATCAATGACTGTTGTAAATCAATGAAAAGACTGTCTATGGTCAAATTTGACGTCCCTTAAGATATTCTCAGTTATACCATTCTGGAAAAACTCCCAATCACCTTCCACCACATAGTAAAAACTCTCCTTCTAAAAAAAAAAATGTTGACTAACCCAAAAGCAGTTCTCAACAAACTTAGGGAAGTCCTGCACCCAGAAACTTCTCAAAAGGAAGAGGAATCCAAATCAGCTGAGGACATGTCCTCTACTTCCCTGAACAAAACTGCACCTCAAAAGAAACCAAAAACCAAACACCCATGCTCCAAGGGCAAACACAGCCCACTGGCAAATAACCCAGAAGTTCAATGTTGGTTTCTGCATCCAGAACTGCATCCCAACCACTCCACCTCTAAAGCACTCTTGCATCTCCACTTGGCTACGGCTCCAACAGATGCAACCAGCTTGACCAATCCGGAACCACCCCAAGCCTTTCTGAATGCTCAGCTTTACTTCAGGGCTACCAATACCCAAACACGGCTCCTCCCTGTGCTTGACTCAGGGGTGTCTCATTATATAGTCAACTCCCCCATTATGCTCTGGGAGTCAACCCCTATAAATCTGAAAGTGGACACAGGAGCCAAAGGAACTGCGCTCTTGGCCACGGCCATGGGTAAAGCCACACTCTGCAATCACCTGGGCAAAGCAATCTAACTGGAAAATGTACTCCTGGTCCCCTATCTGAACCGCTGTCTTGTCTCTCTCCCTCAAATTACATCCAAGTCAGCCACTATCAATTGAATTGGAAATTCAGGATACAAAATCTCCCTTGATCACTTCTTGTTTGTGGGTGTGGCCAAAAATCATTTGGTCAAACTTTGCGGCACCAAGTTCAAAAGCTCCTCCAAGAGCTTGGTGCTCCTTAAGCAACTTCAAGGCACTCCTTGGCACCTTTCGCTGGGACACCCCCACAATTCTTCCCTCAAAATTCTCTTCCCAGAAAGTCCCTCTCACTCCAACTGAAATATCTGCAAGAGTTGCAAGATGATGGCCACTCCTTTTTGTGGTCACTTCAAACCAGCTGTTTTCTTCCTGGAAATAATTCACCTCAATCTTGTCAGACCATTCTTGGTTGAGTAAAATGGCGGCTGCAAGTACTTCCTCAATGTTGTTGACCAATTCTCAGGCTTTAATTTGGTATCTTTTCTCTTCTCCAAGAATCAAGCCCCAGAGGCCATCAAGAACTTCATAAACCACTATGAAAGACTTCTTGGCGCCAAGGTGGCTACGGTAGTATTGGACAACAGGGGTAAATTTGTGAATGAGGAGCTTTGTGGGTATTTAAAGCTTCATGGAATTAATTATCACCTGGCTCCATCATACACCCCCAACCAGAACGGCCTAGCTGAAAGAAAAAATTGTTCCATTCTAGATAAATGCCAATGCTTGCTAGTGCAGAGCAGGCTTCCCCCCACTAACTGGGCTGAAGCTTTTAAAACTGCAACCAACCTTCTGAATGCACTTGCTCCCTTATCCAAGGGCAAAGAAATTCCTTACAAGACCTGGTTCCAATGGCCATTTAACCACCACTTCCTCAAGCCATTTGGCAGCACTACTTACTAGCTCATTCCCAAGGCCAGGCGCGGTTTCAAACTGTTGGCTAACAGGGAAAAGGTTACGCTCCTTGGGTAATTTAATGATTTTTCATCCTATAAGATACTCAACCATTGAACCAAGCGGGTGCACTCAAGCACCAATGTGACCTTTCTCAAGGACACTTTTGAGTGCAACAAAGTTGGAGTCTCAGGAGATCTCAATTCATTTCCCAATCCTCCGCAGTCCTTCACAGGGGAAAATCTCCCCACCATTCCTCCTCAAACTTCTTCAACTCCTAACACAGTCCCTTCAACTGCTGAGACAACCTCTGATCCCAACCACAGCATAGTCTCCAAATGCAACATTCTTACACAATCTCAACAAGAAAAAATTCCCATGCAAACTCAACTGAATCTTATGAACACGGAACTCCAAGATCCCAAGTCTCTGGAAAAAGCCTTGCACAGCCCCCACATACTGGAATGGATTGCCCCCATGGACAGGGAACTTCAAAATCTTCTGTGCTACAAGGTGTGGGAGGAGTGTGAGAGGACCAATTCCATAAACCAGCTGAAGTGTATCTGGGTTTTCCGCACCAAGAAAGACAAAGAAAGCTGCATCATGGAATTCAAGGCCTGGATTTGCGTGCAGGGTTTCCACCAGAAATTTGGTATCAATTACACCAATGTGTTTGCGCCCACGGGCAACAGGTCCTCACTCAAACTTCTCATCTCACATGCTGTCCAGAAAGGTCTCAAATTCAACCAGCTCAAAGTCAATTTAGCTTTCCTCAATGCTCCCTTAAGGGAGACTATGAACTTCCTTTCACTAGCAAATGTACCAGTGACACCAGGGAAGTCCCTAAAGCTGAAAAAGGCTTTGTAAAGCCTGAAGAAGGAACCTCAAATGCGGTACCACACTCTGAGCAGCTGGTTCTCCCAGGAACAATTTGCTTGGAGTGAGGCCAATTAATGCATATTCTCAAAGGAAACCACCTAACTTTATGTGCATGTGGAAAATATTGCCATTTTCAGCCCCAACCCGCAGCCTTTTATTGACACCATTCAGGGCCACTTCAAAATCAAGGATCTGGGCCCAGCATTTCTCCTTTTGGGAATGAATGTGAGCCAACATCAGGACCTGTTCCATCTAAGTCAAGGGACTTACATATCCTCACTTGTGGATCAATACCGCCTTCCACAACACAAGCAGTGCTTGACCCCTTTCAAACCCTTTGGTAAGTTACTGCCTGCATCTGAGGAGGAGCATCAACTCTTTTTCCAGAGCCGTTTTAACTACACAAAACTAGTTGGTGGGCTTACCTACTTAAGCTGCAACACTCGGCTGGATATCACTTTTTCCATTAAATACCTCGCCCAATTCTTGAACACGCCCAGGAAGAAGCACTGGGACGCTGGAATTCTCAATCTCAGCTATTTTCAGTTGACACCGGAGGTGGGGCTCACTTTCTCAAAAAGGCCATGCCAGACTGCGCTCAGCTTTTATGTAGATGCCAACTGGGCCATGTGTCCAACCACCAGAAGGTCAATAAGTGGCTTTGTTGTCCTGTGGAAGAACAAAGTGATCAGCTGGAAATCACAGAAAAAATCAACTGTAAGGCTATCTACCACCAAAGCCAAATACAAGGCAGCGGCCAAAACTGTGAAAGAAATTTTCTGGTTCAAGTTTCTGATGAAAGAGGTGCTCGGGTCAACAATCAAGGCGCCTTTTGTTGTCCATGAGGACAATGACGGTTCTGTCAAAATTGCGACTAACTTGGCTAATCATGCCATCTTTCAAACAAATCACATGGAACTACGGTTCTTTTTCCTCAGAGAATAAGTGGAAAAGGGCATGATAGCCATCAAATGCATAGACTCCAAAAACAAACCCGTGGATTTCCTCACTAAAACAGTCTTGCAAATCTCTCTAAAACAGCAGCTCAAGCAGATCAATGTGGGGTGCACCGTGCCAGAAGACTGAAGGCAGGGAGGGTGTTGAATGGTGAATTAGCCAATGTGCCTTCATCCTTCTTTTCACATCATCTCATTTCTTCTTGGATCTCATTTTCTCCTGTCTCTCTCTCTACACCGTGTGTGCACTCAGTTCTTTCACTTTTTTACTCTCTCCTCTGTGTGATTTCCTCAACTCCAATATCATCCACTCCTCAGGGCGCTACCAGCGCTATTTGAGCGTGCTTCTCATCTGTGTCTCTTATCTACAAACACCGGCTCAGAACCAGGATGCCTTTTTCCTTGTATGGTTCAACAACCATGCCACCTGCACCCTGGGTTCTGAGCTGGATCTACTAGTAAATGTGCTGCTTGTGATGTTGTCCTACCAACTTGTGGACTTGAGCCTTTTCTTTTTAGGCGTGACTCATCTCCGTCTCACTTTGTTTGCTTTCTCCAAAATCTGACCTTTTATTTTTAGTCTGAATGCAACACATATCATTTGAAAAATCTGCTTGAGAACTAGTTTCACACCCTTCTTTGCTGTATTCATCCATTTGCATTACTTCTCTTTGCATGTCATTCATTATTCCACTACATCCATGTACTTGCACTCTCTATTTTTTGCACTAGCCCTATAGCCTTGGACAAGCTATACCATGTATTTCATTTACCCATTCCATTCCTGTCATTAATTGCATCACTGACCCTAGCTGTAGACAACTTTCCATCAGGTTGTTGTATCTATTCACCTTCAGTTACCTTATATGGACCATGCAGTCCAGCTGAAGATTGTTTGCTCATTTGGTTAATTTCATAAATTCTTGAATCCTTTGCTAAGGTCAGGTTATCACATTGGACTTTCCTTGGTTTCTTTCTATTGGAACAATCCATCCCTCTTGAAGTTTGTTGAGGCTTCAAAATAAGTGTTTGCGCACTTTTCAGTTGGCTTTGATATACTCACTCTTCCCTTGCATTCAGCATTCTCCCATTCTTGTGCTCACAATCATCTGAAATTGACCTATAGTATATGGGGTGGTTTTGTGATAGTAAATTAACTTACCAACTAACTCTTTTGTATTTGCCAGTCATAATAGATTCCCTTCTCAATTTCATGTACTTTCTTGAATTGGAAAGCTTCCCTCACCCATTATAATGCTAATATCAAAAGGGTAGGGAGATCCAACACTCAATAGGCTGGAAAACCCTTAGATCCCTCTCCTTGTTCCAGAGAAACCTGTTTTACTTATCCAGGAAGCTTTGAGTTTTGTAAAGGGTCTTTCAATTGTGAGACTCCTTTGGGATTGGGTAAAAAAGTAGCAACTAGCTTGCTTGAAGTCACTTGAGGGGGAATTTAGTACTAAAACTATTGATATGATAGAGGAATACCAAGGGTGGTTTTGAATTTCCTGCCCCTCTAAGTACTATAGTAGTCTCAGAAAAATAAAAGAAAAGAGATTGGTGGCTGATTTTCAGATAGAGTTGCTACTATAGTAGTCTCTATCAGACCTAGGATAAATGTATTCAAGCTTGATAAGGAAGAAATGGTGCAACAGATAGTTGACTGAGGCTATAGAAGATGAGTAAGGGAAGAATATTTTGTGTTGTCTTATCCTTTATATATCCTTTATCTTGTTTTTATTGGATACTGATAAATACTCCTTTGATATTGAAGGTGATGATTGATAGAGTTGAAATGGTTTAGCCTATACTTGATAACTTATGGTGATGGTTGAAGATGACTATGTTGATGGATAATGTTGATGATGGATGAGGTAGGTGATGATGATTTTTGAAGATGTTGATGGATGATGATGATGGTTGAGGTAGGTGATGGATGATGGTGATGATGGATGATAGTGATGATGGATGGAAGTGATGATGGTTGGATGATGATGATGATGATAATGGATGATGATGATGGTTGAGGTAGTTCAATGATGGATGATGATAATGATAGCCAAGGTATGTTTGATGCTTGGTGATCTTCAATTTATGGGGACATGGTGGTTATTTTCAAATTTATGGGGTATTGGGTGAATAATGATGGTGGTGGATGGTCAAAAGTATGGGTTATTGGGTTGGGTCATGGTCAAAAGTATGTGTTGATGATGATGATTGATGATGATGCTGATGGTGATGGTGATTTTGTTGGTATGGGATAAGGGATTGGAGATGGTCACATTATGGGTTATGGTATAATGGTTTGAGGATGGCCAAGTATGGGTTAAGGGTGCCTAGGAGGCATGGTGATCCCTGGAGGGGAGGATGGGGGGAACTGATGGGACCTGGATGGGGGAGAGAGGCCCTCTATTTATAGAAAATCCTGCCCTCAGGGCTGCCCCTGAGGGTCTCCCTAGTACAGTGAATACAGTTCATGAGGAAATTTGGCTGGTCAGAGGAGGAGGCTGTGCAGAATCTACATGCATGTACACCCTTGCATGCATTGCTGTGCTGCATTGATACAGGTGCCCCCTGGATAAATTACCTTCTGTATAGTGGTGTTTGGTTATTTGTTTGGTTCTTAATGCAGTTTCTTGCATATATTTATTCTGTATGCAGCTGTTTTTTTGGTGCTGCATGAAGTGCCTTGCATATATTTTCTTCTGTATACAGCTGTTGTTTGGTGCTGCATGCAGTGCCTTGCATATATTGCTGTGTATACAGGTGTGGTGATTTTTTTGGTGCTTGGGTTGTAATGTATGATGTATGTACTGGAAGGCATCCAGGGTATGTCCATGAACTTTCACTGATCTGTGAAACCTGGTAAGGGGATGGGTAGGCCAGGGTTGATTTGATCTGTATCTTCTAAACCATGAGAGATAGAGGGGTACCTTGGCTGAGTGACTAGGGGTTATTTTTTGTGTGAAATACAATTCTGAGGTCTGTTTGATGATTGTATCTGTACTTATACTAGAAAAGTGAGTCTGATGGCTATAGGTTAGGTTTTGGAGCACCACACCGTTATGGTTGGAGTTAAAGTTCAGAGTCAATCTGGATTGCTTTGAACGCTTTGAATTTTGTTTGAGGGTCATCTGCCTTTGAGGCCGAGGCCAATGGTGCATGGTTGTTTTGTGGAGAATGTTTTTTTTTGATAGCCATTATCAAAATTAATAAACCAATCTATCAATATCTGAAGGGTGTATTATGCCCCCCAACTGCAAGCTGTTTGATTAGGAATGCTGGTAAAGCCTTTTGAAACTGAAACAAAAGTTCAGAATTTTTCCATTGCATACAATACTTCAAAGTTTGAAATTGAGAAATATAAATAGAATCCCTTCAATTCTCCTTCATTGTTGGGCCATTGAGGTTTTACTTGGCATTGTGCACTTTGTTAAGGTAGCCGAAAAGGGTAAAGAATTGTTGCTTGAACTTCCAATTTTTGAGAACACTAGTGGGAGTTTTATTGTAAAACAGTTCAAGTTATTATTAAAGCCATTTTGAGGATCTACTCCCTTAGAGGGAAGATGCATACATACCCTTACGTTGATCAGAGTTGAAGTTTTTGGGAATGTTTTATAAGATGATTTTACAAGACTGCAAGTAGGATCTAAGTTTATTGGAATGTTTTCACAGGGATTTGTGAGGTACTTTATGCCTGGATTTCAAAAGCTAGGACAAACCACACCAGGTCCCAAGGAATTTTGATTAAGAGCCTGAATCAAAGCAGAGATAAGGTTTGGAGCTTCTGACTCCAGAGCATTACTGCAAAGCCTTGGCCTATCATGGGTCAAGGTTTCATTGGAAAAATCTGAGGAATATAAAATTGACTTGAGAGTATCCACCAGAGCTTTGGATGGGTTCTGGTAAGCAAGGGGATCATCAAGGGTTTCCAAAGAAGGTGATTTAGAAGAAGAAACTGTATCTAAGGTTTTTTGGGTCTGCAAGCTGCTGGATCTTCCTACATTATTATAATTGCCATTTTAAGGGTTGAGGGCAGGGTTCACATTAAATAAAGTAGGTGACAATGGAAAATAAACTATTATTGGTGGCAAACTATTAATAGGTTGGTTGAGTTAGTTAATTTAATCACACACAATCATTCCAGGTGCTATAGGTAAATCTAAGGTGAACATGAGTACAAATTTGTAAAGGCTGATTGCAAGGGCAGTCTGAGTATAGCAAGGATAACTGAAAAGTGTGAAAATTGGTTGAAAGTCTCAGGAAAACTGTGAGACCATTGGGTTTTTTCCAATGAAGGGAAACCAAGGCAAAGGCCAATGTTATAAACTTGATCATGGCAATGGATGTGCATAGTAGGGAATATCAGAGTAAGCAAACCCACAATTTTTTTAATAGCGGGGTTCAAACCAAATCCTCCATTTCAAACCTGGCACTAAAAAATCAAAAAACCCATTTATTTCACATCAGACATGTCTGATTTACCTGGAAATAAGTGGGTTTTTCCAATATGGGATACAAAATATTTGACCAGAGATTCCAACCAACATGTTCATCAAATCACTCCTTGATATCAAACCCACTCACCCAAATTATAATCAAAATTACAGCCCTGCTCCAGATAGATTATCCAACCAAAGCACTTGAAGAGTCAACCAGCTGCCAACAACAATACTCCCTTGTCTTCCACCAGCAAGCTACCTTCACTCTTTGCAATCCAAATGTCTTGCTCAATGAAAAAAGTCTTCTCTAATTCTTGATAGGCTTGCTAGGTAAAATCAAGCTTGACCATTTCATGGGTTTGTGTCACTAAATCAAACTCTGAGTAGAACCTGGCCACCTTGTTGACCACCCAAAAAATACTGATACAGACCAATGGGAATCTGTGTACAAAATTGGTAGTACCTGAATTGGTTGTGAAGAGGATAGAGAGATGGTTAGGTTGAAATTGGTAGGGATGACAGTATAAATCTTGATCTTGGGCATATACCATCAATTGTATTACAAATACAGGTTGGAGAATCCTAAGAAACCAAGGTTAGGAAGGAAAAAATGAGGTTTAAGGAGGGATGAAGGATTGATGGAGATGGATAACTGAAGTTCAAGTTAGCCTTGGCACCAGAAGCAAAGGATTCTTCACCAATAAACCTAGATCAGGAAGAGAAAGGGAAAATGATGAGCAACAAAGAGAGGTGATGAGCTTATGGCAAAGTGAGTCTCAAATAGTGATCTGGGAATTGCTCCATGAGTGAGGATGAGATCAAGAATTTGACCCTCTGATTGGTCTCAGTCACCAGATCCACTCAATTCTTCTTATCATCCACCAAGCTACCCTGTCCTTGGAGTCTATGATTGGATGAATCAAGGATGATCCAAGATTAATGATGGACTAACTCAATGGAGAATTCAAACTTGAGTTGATAGCTTGGACACTCATTTGGAACAATCCTTGGTGGGACTAGGCTAGTCTAGATATTTATTTGGTTTCCAGGGGATGTCCAGCCTGTGGTGAAGTGTTGAAACCAAAGTAAAAACTATCCTGCCAATTCTCATCATCTTAATCTTGATATAATCCACTCAAACTGCATCTAATTGGTGGATTGAGCAAGTCTCAACAGGCCAATAGTCATTTTGGAAAGATGGCCTTTGGTGGGGCTGAAATATTTTCTATCAAGGGGATTGATGGAAAAGATCACTCATTAGTTTACTTGGTCAAGTGGCTAGGATTGTAGGTGCTATCAATTGGAAGGAGCAATACCTTTGGGGATGTGGGAATTCCATGATCAATGAAAGTGATGATAAGGTTGATGATCAACACAAAAATTTCAAAAATCATCACCCCCAGTCCATTTTGAATTACATTTCCAGTTTGGGTGCAATATTCATGTCACTTGGTTATTTGATCAACATTTATGCCAACTCAATCCTGAATTGAGGTCAATTGGATCAGGTAAAAAATACACTTGCAGTTGAATCAATCGAGATGAATACCCAGCTGGTGTTCTTAGAGACTTGTCACAGATTGACTGATTACTTGCAATCAATCAAGCTTGTCAAAGGGACCACTGATTGGGTGGCTGTCTTGACTCAAATAAATCAGGAGAGTGACATAGTTGATTTTTTGCTTTGAAAAAACTAAAATAAAACATTAATAGCCAGAAAACAGATTCATAAACAAGGATCATACAATAGCTCTAACATAACAGCAGATACAAGTGGAAGAGGAAAGGTAATTTTGAAGGAACAAGAAGAAAAGAAATGGAGGATTTGAGGAGTTCTTGATGAAGAAATGGGGACTCTTTGAAATTGAGTGCACTCATTTGATTTGCACTGGAAACTGTGAAAATGCGCTGTTTCCAGTGCAATTGGCTTGGGAAGCACTTTGGTTGTGTGTTCAAGCCCCTTCATTGCGCTAGCAACTTACATCCTTGTGGGAGCGCACTCCTTCAAAAAGAGATCCATAGGAAGGTGCTCTGCCGCTGGCTTGGGTGTTGCGCCTGTTATGGAACATGGTGTAAAAAAATATGTAAGTTTTTTTGAAAATTTGAAAATGAAAAAATTATAATAATAATTTTTTATGGTGTTTTATATTTTTTTACAAATGTTTAGGGATATTTAAACTCAATTGGTTTCAATTTAAGATTTACTAAAGCCAAATGGGGGTTAAATGAGTTCTTGGGGGGTATTCCAAGGGGTTCTTGGTGGGTACCAATAAGATCTTAGGTTAAATCCAAAGATCCATGGTCAGGGTGTCCCTCCAATAAATTTTGTTTAATAAAATCTGCAAGGGAATTGGTTATTTCAACTTAAAATGTTTTTTAAAAAATTAAAATAATAAGTTTTATTAAATTAAAATAATTAGTTTTATTATTTTTATGTATTTTTACAAATTTTCATGAAAGAATTATTTAAAGCTCCCTTTCTTGTCTCTTTTTATGAAAAAAGAGTTGGTGTTTTTAATTTTCCCACTCTTTGTGTTGAATTAATAAAGAGTTAAAGTTGATAAGTCTTTGAATATCAAGTTATTTTTCTTCAATTTCCTCCTGTTAATGGTGAATATGTATTTGATTCTGTTTTTCAGGAGTTACAGAGTCCCAATAATCAGGTATAAGAAAAAAAAGATTAGCTTTTTTCTTCTGTTTGAGAAGTTTAAAATAATAGATAATCAATTCTCCATTCGTCTTAAGATAAACTGGAAAGCAATTGAAAAAAAATTATAATAAGTATTTTTACTTATTTTTATGTAGTATATCTTTTCCAGAAAATTAAATAATTGAATGTTAGTTATTCAGGGATATTTACGGGCCAGACCCCCAGTTTTCAGCTTCTTGATGCCAGGAACCTTGCTTTCCTTTAGCTACGGAAAGTGATATTGTTGTTGGAATAAAAATAATTCCAAGAAAGCACATAAAATGCTCAAAGAATAAGGATATGATGAGAGCAAGTGCAAGGTCTAGAGTGGTTTGATTGGATGGCTTTCAATATGTGTTTTAAGAGGGGCCACTGATTATAAAAAACTGAGGATCTTTACAGCAACCCAACCTCTCTTCAGGGGGTCACTTTGGAAAGTATAAGACCCTGGACAATAGGATCCTTAAGATCAGATACTTCAAAGGCGTAACTTCCGAGGGAAAGATGGTATATCTGAGCTTAAACAGCACACAGAATTGGCAGGGAGGAATAGAACTACTTTGGTCTAATTAGCTCCATAGGATCCTGCAGAAATTCACGGTTTAAAGGGTCTCAGGGCAAAGGGCAGGGATTTTTCTGATTTTCTTCAAGGGAATTAATAATGGGTTCAGAATTAATATTTATACCATCAGACTATGGCCAAATATCACTTCTTTATTTCCTTATAAACATTCAATGACATATGGCATGGTGTCTGGATTGATACTATAAAATTCTTGTGGTTTAAAATAACCAAAAGGTACTGTATATATAGCTTTTTGGGTGAGGGGGCCTTCTCAGGGCATGTATAGAGGGTTGTGCTTGAGGGATAAGGCTTGCAGGCTGGCAAGGGGAATTTTGGCACAAATTATTAGTGCTGTTAATTGGCTGTACTTGTCACTATAATATTTATGTGTGAAATAATTTTCAGAACCTTTTTGAATTTTAATTTGTTATTTTGGCAGTTCTGAAATATTTCCTATTCTTTTATTTTATTCTTTTGAGTGAAATGATTGGATGTGGGTATTTGTAGGTTTTTTGAAATCTTCTGATCATTTTGGTAATCTTTAACAATCTTCAAGGGAACTCCTTGATATGTTTCATGGTCCATAAAGATTTTATAATGTTGTCTTTGTGACAAAATTTATTATTGTTTTCCCCAATTTGTCTATTTTATAATTTGAATTTTATGTGTTATATGAAGTTGGAAGGTTTTAGGCTAATAAGGCCAGTAGATTTCAATTGTCAGATAAGCTAAGGTGACTGATGAAAAGGAGAAACAATGAAGAAAAGGACAAGGATAACAGCTATGAACCTAATAAGGCCAGGTTGCGAGTGGGGTCAGACACAGAGCAGAGTGAGCAACAGATGAGGTCCGACGCAGGGTTGATGGAATCTTGAGTGGTGGTTGAGCGGTGAGGTTGGAGGGATTTGGCTTGAGGTTCAGTTGGAGGAATTGCTGATCAGATTCTTTAGTTGGAGAGTACCAAGAGCGGAAAGAGGAACTTACCTGATCCTAGTACCCTGGGTGTCAATGGTGCAATCCCTTGGTTGCATGAGAAGAGGAGACACCCAGGATCCAGGATCAGTGAGGTAGATAAGTTGAAGCTGGAAACTGGATTTGAAGTTGGAGTATCCGCACTTGGGTGACAAGTCCAGATGTGCGGGTGTTGCTACGTTGAGGAGTCAACATGACAGAGGGAAAAAGAAAGACAGAAGGAAAAAGAAAAAGAGCTCATAGACTGAGGGTAAGAAAGGAATTAAACAGCACACAACACACAACAATGCAGAAAGGACAGAGGGTTAGTAGACAGCTCATTCTCAGCATTATCAGGAATCCAAGATTGATTCCAACATCCTCCCTTGCTGAGAATGCGTTCAGCAGAATCCAAGATTGGATAGAGAGGTGATCAGTTTGGGACGGCTGAGAGGCTTGGTGAGGAAATCTGCTAGATTTGCTTGTGACGACACCTTTGTTAACACAATGTTACCTTTTTCAATCTCCTCACAAATGTAATGGAATTGGAGTTCCATATGTTTGGAGTGGAAGCCGGAGTGATTTGCTTGATTCAGGGCCAGTTTGATGGCACCCTTGTTGTCTTCAAATAGAGTTGATGGGTTTGAACCGCTTCCAGGGAAAACTTAATGTATTAGGGAGTTTAGCCATGAGATCTGCTTCACAGCATCGGCCATGGCCTTGTATTCAGCCTCTGTTGTAGATAGATATAGTGTCCGTTGGCGTCTGGATTTCCAGTTGATGAGGTTTCCCAACCACCTGATGGAGATTCCCAAGACTGATCTCCTGGTGCTCGGGCAGGTTGCCCAATCGGCGTCAGCAAATGCAGCAAGAGTTTTGTCGTCATGTCTGAGAAAGTTCAGCCCCCGGGTGGAGGTATGTTTGAGATAGTTGAGGGTCTTAAGAGCAGCATTGAAATGATGGTGGGCTGGCTTATTCAAGAACTGCGCTAGATAGTTCACGCAGAATGTGATTTTGGGGCGTGTACAGCAGCTTAGATGGTTCAGCTCTCCTATGATTTTCTGGTAGTTGTGATCCAACTTCTCGAATTCGAGATGCTCTTTTTCAGTTGCGGGAAGCAGCTTGCCGCCAGGTTGGAAAGGAGTAGAATGCGTTTTTAAAGCCGGGAGGTTGTAGCTAGGAAGTATATGCTGTATGTAGCTGTCTTGGTGCAGTTTGATCCCTGTTGAGGTGGCTTCT
Organism: Puccinia polysora; assembly: GCA_025617555.3. NCBI lineage: Eukaryota > Fungi > Basidiomycota > Pucciniomycetes > Pucciniales > Pucciniaceae > Puccinia > Puccinia polysora. The sequence continues at coordinate 64,368,794 of CM062612.1, forward strand.
ACGTTCATCCCTAGTAGTAGTGAGGCTTGGCCAAGATCCTTGATGGTGAATCAGGACCCAAGCGCCGTAATAAATTCCTCCGGCTTCCTGCTGAAGACAGCTATGTCATCGACGTGGACATAGAGCCATGTGTATTTGCTCCAGAAGACGCAATGGTCAGCGTTGCAGCAGTTGAATCCAATGCTAAGGAGCCAGTCGGTCAGAGTAGTGTACCAGGCATACGGTGCTTGCTTGAGTCCGTAGAGCGCCTTCAGGAGCTTGAGCATCTTTCCAGGGGTGACGTGGATGTTCAAAGGCGGCTTGATGTAGACAGTTTCTTTGATCAGCGCATTTAAGAATGCAGATTTCACGTTGACTTGGTGGAATTTCAGGCCTTGGGACGCTGCGAAGGAAATGAGTACCTGAAGTGAAGCTTTGTCGCCGGTAGGTGAGAAGGTGTTGAGATAGTCGCGGCCCCATTGTTGGTGGAAGCCCTGGGCGCAAAGCCTGGCTTTGAACTCCGTAATCTGATTCCTTGAGTCCCGTTTGGTTCTAAAAGCCCACACGCAGTTGATTGGCACGGATTCGGCGGTTGAGTCAACTTCTTTCCAGATGTCATAAGATATGAGGTTGAGTTCCTCTACACGCATTGCTTCGATCCACTTGTTGCAGTACTTTGAGGCTAGGGCTTCATTGAGGTTGGCCGGATCTTTGTATTCTGAGTCACAGATGAGGTATAGTTGAGTTCGACCGATGGTGGAGTCTTCGCAATGGGGACCCGGGAGGATGTTGTTGGGGGTTATGCAATTTTACGACGGGGTGATTGGTGTTGGCAAGGAGCTGGTGAGTGAGAAAGAGGAGTCAGAGTTGGAGTTGTTGGGGGCGGAGAGGGAAGTGTCAGCTTCAGCTTTATCCGGAATGGAAAGAAAAGCAGGCCCGGAGTTTGTATCATGCAACATGGTATGAGGAGAGGAAATGGAAGGAAAAATGGATTTGCAGAAAACAAAATTTGCAGTTATATATATTTTTAAGGTGGCAGGATCTAAACATCTGTACAAAAAAAGCCGTTAACATACCCCAGAAAAATGCACTTCTTGCTAGTGGGGGCCAGCTTTGATTCGCAAAGATGCTTTGGAATCAGGGAGTAGCCAAGGCATCCAAACGGTTTGAGGAATTCCAGGTTGGGATCTCTATTGAGCCAGAGCTTGTACGGGATGTTATTTGATTGGGTGCGAGACGGCAGAAGGTTGAGTAGGTGCGTGGCCGTGTTGACGGCCTCATCCCAGTAGGTGAGTGGCAGTCGACTTTGGGAGAGCAGGCATTGAGCTTTCTGGAGAATGGAGTGATTTGTTTGCTCGGCTAGGCCATTCTGTTGGGGTGTATAGGCAGGGGCAAAGTTCTGAACTATACCTCAAGCTGAACAGTAGTCCTTGAGTGTGGTTGACGTGAACTCCCCTCCGTTGTCTGACATAAGGGTTTTCACTTTCTTTGTCGTTTGTCTTTTGGCGGTGGAAATAAAGTTGATGAGGGCCTTTTCCGCATTACTTTTGGAATTGAGGAAAGATACAGCCTTGAAACCTGTGTGTTGATCCGTAATTGCTAGGAAGTACAGGTTACCGGAGCGTGATTGAACAGATAGGGGACCAACCAGGTCGAAGTGTAGGGCTTCCAGCAGGTCTTTCACAGCCTTGAAGTGGTGGTTGAAGGGAGTGGCTGTGCCCTTGCAAGTTTTGCATATTTTGCACACGCCCTTGGTGTCCTTGTTGGAAAGATTGAGAAGTTTCAAGAAAGATGGATTGGGGTGCCCCAGTCGGTGATGCCAATTGATCGCGTTGGAGTTGGTTTTTAAGAACACACTGGGGTCCTCCTTGGGTTGTATGAATTTCACTCCGCACAATTTGGTTAGTCTGTTGTGGGTGCTGCCTATAAAGGAGAAGTTTTCCAGGGTCACCTTGATTCCCGAGTGACCAACCCTATTGAATACTGCCTTCCTTGACTTCAGCTGAGTGAGGGATATCAGTGATTGATTTAGGGAAGGTATGAGAAGGACGTTTTCCAAAACCAATACCCTTCCTTCATGTTTCTTGATAACAGCACTGCCGATGTGTGTGGCTTTGAGACCAGTATTGGGAGCACTGGTGCTAAATTCAACAGCTATTGCTTTGGGTTGGTGAAGGTACTGCAGGTTGTTGAGGATGTGATGGCTTGATCCTGAGTCAAGAACGGGCAGTCTGTAGGACTCTTTGGAGAAGGGTTTTTTGAGGTAGAGTTGGGCATTGAAGTGGAGCTCGGCGGCTTCAGGTCCAGGCAGTTGGTCCTTGGATGTTTGACCTGATGCATTGAGATGGACAGCAGGCTTGGAGGAGTTATTGTCAGGGCGCAGGTGCGGGTGGAGAAACCAGCGTTTTCTTTCTGGGTGGTCAGACAGTGGATTGTGATGGCCCTTAGAACATGGGTGTTTGGGTCAAGGACGGGATTTTGACTTGGTACCCATTTTGAGGAGAGCTGTGGGCTTGGGAGCGTCATTGTTGATTTCCTCGGGATTCTTACTTCGAGATGTTTTGAGGTGGATGACTTCTTGAAACTTGTTTAAGACGTTTGTTGGATTCAGCAGGAGCTCATTGTTCAGGAGAATGGTATCAACAATGTGGTAGAAATTGCTGGGAAGTTTTGCCAGTATTGTGTAGCTTAGGATGTCGGGTGGAACCTCGAGCTTGACAACTGACAGCTTGTTCATCGTTTTTTGGCATTCTTGAATGTATGTTGCCAAATCACCTTTGTATTGGGATTGGATGAAATTGAGGCAGATGCGGCCTTGGTTGTTGGTGGATTTGGAAGCGTATCATTCCAGCAGGATGTTCCAGATTGCGTGAGGATCACCTTCATTATCTTCGTTGATGACAGCGTCAAAGGCTGTGTCTCCTAGATGTTGGATGATAACGTTGGCAGCTTTGTACAGCTTCTTCTTCTGAGGTGCATTGAGGGGAGAGGGCGGTGGTTTAAGGACGTAGTTCAGGATGCCTTTGCGACGCAAATAACTTCAAATTTGGAGACTCCATGACGGAAAGCTCTCATTGGTGAGAAGAGGAATATTCAATTTGGTTGAGCTTGGGGCATCTTTGTTTTCCAACATGATTCTCGTGACCTGGCCTTTGGGACTGTAAATCTGAAGTTGGAAGTTTTTAGGCTAATAAGGCCAGTAGATTTCAATTGTCAGATAAGCTAAGGTGACTGATGAAAAGGAGAAACAATGAAGAAAAGGACAAGGATAACAGCTATGAACCTAATAAGGCCAGGTTGTGAGTGGGGTCAGACACAGAGCACATTGAGCAACAGATGAGGTCCGAGGCAGGGTTGATGGAATTGTGAGTGGTCGGTGAGCGGTGAGGTTGGAGGGATTTGGCTTGAGGTTCAGTTGGAGGCATTGCTGATCAGATTCTTTAGTTGAAGAGTACCAAGAGCGGAAAGAGGAACTTACCTGATCCTAGTACCCTGGGTGTCAATGGTGCAATCTCTTGGTTGCTAGAGAAGAGGAGACACCCAGGATCCAGGATCAGTGAGGTAGATAAGTTCGAGCTGCACACTGGATTTGAAGTTGGAGTATCCGCACTCGGGTGACAAGTCCAGATGTGCGGGTGTTGCTACGTCGAGGAGTCAACATGACAGAGGGAAAAAGAAAGACAGAAGGAAAAAGAAAAAGAGCTCATAGACTGAGGGTAAGAAAGGAATGAAACAGCACACAAAACACAACAATGCAGAAAGGACAGAGGGTTAGTAGACAGCTCATTCTCAGCATTTTCAGGAATCCAAGCTTGATTCCAACATTATATTAAATTTTTGGAGGTTTCAAATCTTCCTCTATCAATCAGTCACATTATTATATATTGATGAAGCATGCAAAGGGGTTGTAGCATGTTCCTGCAGTACCTAGCTGTCAGGAGTTGTGCAGGCGGTTTTAACGTGCGCATGCTTGACAGATGTGGGCAGGAATATGGAATCCGGGGCCAGCAGCATATTGCATGTGGGTTTCCTGAAAGGTGCTTGCTTTTTGAGTGTCAGGCATTGTTGTAGACCAGACCTGTCCTATAGCCATCAGACTCATTTTTTTACTATGAAAACAGCTCAAACCCTCAAAGTAACCTTAGAAATGGATTCTAAATCACAAATAACCTATAGTCAATCAGCCAAAGTACCCCTCTATCTCTCATGGTTTAGAAGATACAGCAAAAATCAATTGTGGACAGCTCACACACATTCAGGTATCACAAACTAGTGAAAGGTTGTATGGGTATACTTGGAATCCCTAAACACATACCAGTAACATCTCAGTTAAACACCTCAACCAAAACCAATCACCTCACCTGTATGCTCAGAACCACAAGCTGGATCTTGTAGTACCAAACAACCCCAGCCAACACACAGAAATTTATGCAGGCAGCCAGGATCTTGTAGCACCAAATATCCCCAGCTACCAAACAGAAATTAATGCAGGCAGCCAGGACCTTGTAGTACCAAAAAACCCCAGCCACCAAACAGCAATTTATGCAGGCAGCCAGGAACTTGTAGCACCATAAAACCCAAGCCACCACACAGAAATTTATGCAGGCAGCCACAATCTTCTAGCACCAAACAACCCCAGCTATGCACAGCAATTGATGCACGCAGCCAAGATCATTTAGTACATAAACCAACCACACAGCAATTTATGCAGGCAGAAGCATGTGACACAAAACAGCCCAAACAGTAAAATTCCACTACAGACTACCCAGCAGTATATGAATGCAGTCAAGACCACTTAGCACCAAAAAAATCACCAGTACTGCACAGGAGTATATTGTATATGCACCTCAAAGCAGTTTTTGCAGGACTGTGAATGCATGAAACCCCTTTAAAACCTTTTTCCAACCAGAAGAAATGCCTCATGTAACTTTATTAGATTTTCCCAACCATCAGAAATGCCTCATGTACCTGTATCCCACTGTTACCCACCAGGACAGGGAGAGCCTCAGTTGCAGCCTTGAGCACCCCTGGGGGCAGGAATTTTTCTATTTAAGGAGGGCCTCTCTGCCCTATCCAGATTTTATCCCCCACTCTGCCATAATCCACCACCAACACACACAATATCCCACACCACTCATCACCATCTCATCATCCAATTACTATCCAACCATCTGTGGTCCTACCCAGATATAAAAAAAAGGAGACTGTCAGTGTACCAATAAAAAAAGAGGAAATCAAAAACCAATTTAATAACCTCATTTAACCATTGAAACCACCCCATTAGGTGTTTTTGAATAAGGGTTCTTCTGTGAGTGAACCATTCAGCACCAAATTAAAGGAAACCACCCATCAATCAATAATTACCCTTACAATGATAGAGAGCACAACAAAAAGGGACTGGAAACCTTTTTTTTCCTCTAACCAGCCCCCTGTGGGTAAACCCATCATTGGATCCTCTCCTGAACCACCCCTTTGATAAAAACCTTGAACCCTTCAATATTTGGGATATTGGTTAAGATCAAATATATCTGATCAAACACTAACCAATAATCCAATACATCTGGTCCATTCTTCAACAAATCCTACCAATAAAAGTTAATAATTAATCTAGGTCTGATCAGAGACCTATATTAAGTTTCAAAGAAACCAGCCATTAATTTAAATAAATTATTGTAAAGACTTAATATAGTACTAGAAGGGCAGGCAATTAAAAACCACTCTTAGTTTTAACTAATACTCTAAAGGAGTAGAATTAATACTAAATTCCCCTTCAAGGACTTCCAGAAAGCTATTTGCTAAATTATTTATATAATCCCACAGGATTCTTTACAGCGTGTACAAATTTTGTCATATGGATGCGGGGATGCGTGTGGGAATTGTGACAGAAAACAAAACCAGGTGTAACTCCTAAAATAGACACAAAACTCCATTTAGGAGTGAATTTTAGGTGTGAAACCTATCCTTCACAATACACCTGAAATATTAAAATGGCCAAGAAACCCAGTTGTAGAGGTGTTGTGGTTTTGGGCCCTTTATTTAAAAATAGAAAGAGTTGGAATTCAAGGGTGGGGTAAGTGAGTGACCCTACCTTATTTTGGGTGAGGAATCCAAATCTGCAAAAATAATTTGAGTTTTCTCACTGCTTCTGTTCTTTGAAATTTATTTCTGATTTTATTCCACCTTGAAAGGTTTCTCTGTACAAGTAACAAGCTGAAAGTTCCTTTGCATCCATGTCCATATTATATTAAACAAACCTTTTTTTCTGTTTCCAATGCCCTTACTTTGGCTTCCACTTTCAGAGAGTGCCATGAAATGGGCACCATGATGAGGCCAAGAAATACTTGCATGGAATCTGTTGCTTCTTGACCATGCGCCTGTATCTGCTGCATGGGGGTGGGCTGTCCCAACTCAAGCAAAATCTGCTCACCCTTTGGGAACATGATCCCCATCACTATTGGCAAAAACAATCCTGCTTTTAATTCATTTTTTAAATCATCACACCCCAATCTCCAGTGCTGATTTTTATTGAAGTAATTAAAGAACCAAGCTGAGAACCCATTCAGAGGCGCACTAGGAGACTGAAAAACCTCCACTGTGTGGGGTGGCAGATCAAGCGGCAATGCCATCATCAAATCCAAACAGATCTTTAGGTCCTTTGGGAGTTCTGTGATCTTGCTTACCGGAAGAGCCATTGCTGGTTGCTGCACTGGGACATGTTTGGAAGCAGGTGGGCCCACAGCTGGTGCTTGGACCGGGGTGGGAGGAGGGTTTGAGGCTGAATTCTTTTCAACCACTTGGAAAACATTTTCCATGTCCTTGATGAGCTTATCAAAATCAATATTGCTCTCCACAGCCTGGAAGATGATTTCCAAGTCAGGAAGGAGTGCAATTCTCCCATCCAATAACCGCTTCACCAAGTTGTGTTCATACAGATGCTGTTGCACCTGTGCCCGGAGTTGAGGTCTGAGTCCATCCAAGAATGCCATCTTCATCCCACCCATTTGAACTGAAAGCAACTTGTTCTTTGACAGATACCAGTATATTCAATCAAAGATTGCTGCATTTTCAACCAACTCTGCCTGCATCCAAACTCCAGCACACATGCTTGCCTGAATCCAAACTCAACCACAAACTCTAGCCTCTGAAAGCACTTGAAGTTGCTTTGCAAGAACCGGGGTTTTCACCTTCCCAACTGTGTTAAGATCTTGGCCTTCAGCTTTGGCCAGTCAAGGCTTTTTAACCCTCCATTTATTCCACATCCCAGAGCTTCTCCTTTTCTGGGATGAACAGAACAACTAGGCACACATTTTCTGAGTCTGTTGAACCCTTGGATTCCATAATAACTTTGTAATGAAAAATGAATTTCTCCACATATGTGGTGTTGAACCAAATATATGCAGGCAGTCCCATGGCCTAATGCAAACTGGTCAAGGAGAATTGACGCCATTGAAAAAGGAGGGAGGAGCAAAGCCAGATGACTTGCCCTCAAAAGTGACTGGTGGGGGAGGAGGAGGAGGAGGAGGAGCAGGAGGAGGGGTTGGTGAAGATTTTTAGATAAGGATAAAGGTGATTTGGAGAAGGAAGGTACATGGAAGGCTAGAAATGAGCCAATTGAGGAGAAATGATAAGGCTACAAAGAGCCAAGGGAGAAGGGATTATAGTTGTAAATTCAAGTGGAACTGATCTGATGAGGAGGAAGGGGCACTTTGGTTTGGATTTCTGGTAATCAGACTATTTTCATTGATAGTCCCAGGGAAGAACAATTGTTTAAGCAAAACTAGAGAGCCCCAAAGAGGGCCTCAGGCAGAAGGTTGAATAAAAGAAGAGAGCCTTCAGAAGTGGCCTGAGACAGGAATAAAAGGATAATGAAAACAGTCAGGCGGAAAGTAAAGGTAATTAAATTTTTTAGTTACAGAATATGAGCAGGAAAAGACAAAAGTTGGGGTGTTGGATCTCAAAGAGGTTTTTGGAATGTAAATAAGGGACATTGTGGATTTTTAAATTAAAGAGATGAGGAAAAAATATTACTTCCAAGCCAGACCCCCCCAGCTGTGGAAAAAAAAGGTGGATACCACCAACTTTGTCCCCAAGATTTGGAATTTATTGGTCCCTTGCATCTTCTAGGAGATCAGAAGGCCCTTCAACAAGAATCCTGAGAGAGAGAGAGAGAATAAGAAAATAAGAAAAATAGATTGAGCCTTTGATACTTCCTTCCCAGCGTTGTGGAGCTATTCCAATTCCCTATGGGTCAAAAAGTGGTATGTGACATCACAACAACTGAAAAATAGGCTGGTCTTTCAGCCCGTTTCATAGCGTTTTGGTAAGGCCTTTCCTCACAATTGTTTTGCAGTTGTGCAAGGTATGAAACTATCTCTATCTACAACTCAAAGTTGAGAGAGAGGTATTAGGACCTCCCTCTCAAACCTAAAATTGGTGTACAAACAACTGAGAAAAAACAACCCTAAGGTCCTTCCCTCTTCTCTGTTGACTCCTTCTGTGGAAAAAAGAGGTGGATACACCCTGAATTTGTCCTCAGATTCAGAACTTAATGGTCCCTTGCGTCTGTAAGGAGTAAAACATGCCTTCAAACCAACAATTAGAGAGACAGAGAGAGATGAGATAAGATGAGTTCCTTCCTTTCCTTACCAAACTTGGTGGTCTGATCACTCCCCCCCTACAACCCAGAGTTGAGAGCAAGGTTTTAAGTCCTCCCTCTCAACCCTAATCTAAATACAAATTTAACTATGGCCCAAAAACTAAAAGAAGATAAATTCAAAACAGAAAACCTAACCCAACCCTACCCCATTCTCCATTGCCCGCCTGCCATTACATCCATTGGGTTTGTCCTTCTCATTTTTCATCCCTTGCACTGTGCCCTACTTGGAGCCCCTTGCACAGTCTTTGATCTCCAGAGTTTGCAATCCATTCCACGCTTATGCTTGCAAGTACCCCCCCTTTGCCCCTGTGTAACCCACCACACTCAATTCTGAGCTGACTGCGCCACTGCTGCTAAGCCACTGCGCTTGCAAATGCTGAGAAAAATCATACCAAATACTGAGCCAGCTAGAAACCAATGCTGAGAGCGCAGCCTGCAATGCAGTTCCCAATTTTTGGCTATAAAATGGCCCCACACCACCTGCCATTATTTCCATTTGGGCTTGCCCTTCTCATGGTGTGGCCTTGACTGGGCCCTACTTGGAGACCCCCCCTGCCCGCCTGCATCCACCCAATGCACCCATCTTTGGTTTTCCTCCCCAGATAGCCCTGCCCAACCGTCCCACTCCTGCTTCCACAAACTAGCTATATCCCCAAACCCAACTGCATATGCTTTTTTTCTTGATCAGTTTCCTTGGAGAAGATTTAGTATCTGAAGCATGCACCAGATTCTGAGCCTGACTGCGTGAGGTTTCTGAGCCCACAAAAGCCAATGCTGAGACCATCTGCATCCAACACTGAGTGCACAAACCACAATTCAGTTCCCAATCCAAAGGCTATAAAATCCCACCAAAATGGAGAGTGACTTGAAAAATCTTCTTTGTTGGTTCTTTCATGTGAAAAAGAAAAATTTTTGGGATCAAAGGTTTTTTGAACAAGAGAATTTCATGGTTAGATTGGAAGGTCAAATATAGCATTGGGTTTCTGTAGGAGATGAGATTTTTAGTCTTTATTCCCTTTCCAGAGGCTGAAAAAGCTTTGTGAAAGTAAAGAGTGGTATTGAAGCCAATAAGCAAACCTGTCAGCCTCCTGTATGCCAAGAACCTTGCTATCCTTTAGCTCCCAGAGGTGATAGAGTAAATAATAAATATATTATTTAATAAATGCAGCAAAAATATGTAGAATGTTTGGATTAAGCTTATTGCAATGTTAAATGGTTTGGTTATTGTTTATTGTTTTGAATCAATATGAATAAATTGATTGTTAAATATTTATAGAGGGGCCACAATTATATTGGGGATCTTTAACACCTCTCTTCAGGTATTTCAGTATGAAAACACGTAGTCCTAGTTACTTTGGGTTCTTTAGTTTAAAGATTATTATAACCAAAGATAATATGTAAATAAAATACACGGTGGAGTGGCAGGGCCTTGTCGCCAAGCTACCACGACAGAGAAAGGATAATAAGACTCACTGGTATTTTATTAAATCCTTTTGGTATCTGTTTGAGACGGGTACTGATGGGTTAAACCTGTATACTGGGGTTATAAGGTTGTTCAGAAGTTTTAATTGATAAAAAGAGGTTTGAGGACGGATATTACTGATCAGAAATTGCCATAAATCACTTACTTATCTCTTATAAGTACTTGAATACCTTGGCACAGTGTCTGGATATGAATATAACTGGTTCTCTTCCCATCAATATCCTCAAAAGAGCTCTTTATTTATAGCTTTTGGAGTCCCAATATGGTCCTTCTGAGGGTTGTAGGTGCTCAAAGGGACGGACACTAAGGCTAGCAGGGTAAACAGGGGTAGCCTGTCATGTGTTCTTGGTGCTATAGCCCGTGTAGCATCTAATTCCTTAGGGTATGGGAATTATTCTACCTTATAATAGACATTAGGACGTGTGAATAACACTAATCTGTCCTATTTATGTATTATTTAATTAATTATCCTTAGTAAATGTTCCCATTAATTGAATAATTATTTAAATAGACATTTCTACGGACATTTTGATGTCAGGTAAGTTCTCATTATGTATTATATAACTGGAGTAAAATTCATAATATTAATTTTACTCTTTATTTTCGAGTTTCAGTTGATTTGTTAAGATAATTACTTAAAAATTTAAGTCATGAGAATTCATGTAATATTTTTCATCATTATTTTTCTTAGTATGTCACGAGCATATTGATGTATAGAGATTCTCATAAAAGTATATTGAAGTATTTTAATATATTTTTAGAAGTTGTCATTGTCTTATTTTCGACATTCTTGGTACTTTGCATTATATTCAGTAAAAAATACCTCTAAGGATTATTTATGTATTTTTATATAATATTATGTATTTTTAGACAGTCTACTATCCACGGGAACCTTTATTACATATGTAGAAAGATCCCGTGTATGTTGTAGCCTGTTTACGCGGTACCTGAGCCTCTCAGGCAGCCTGTCACTCTGTCAGCCCGTAGTCCCGTGGCAGCATACTTGTCAGAGGCCCGGGGCTGCGTACACAACATCAACGGGGTGACAGGGCTGTATCTCAGCCGCGCGCGGGTGCATTGGCTGCTGCCGCTGCGTGCGGGAATTGTGACAAAACACATTTCTGCCCGTAACTCCTAAAATATACACAACACCTCAATTCTGACTGAATTTTAGGTGTGAAACCTATACGTGACAATGTGTGTGAAACATTTATTTGGCCAAAAAGCTCAATAATGGAGCCTTAGTATTTTGGTTTTTCTTTCCTTAATTATTTAAAAATATAAGGAGTTGGATTTCAAGGGTGGGGTCAGTGAGTGACCCTACCTAATTTTGGGTGGAGAATCCATTTCTGTAATAATATTTATTTTTTCATACTCCTTCTTAGTTTAATTGTTTTATTATTATTTTTATGTTATTTTTGTTACTGTTGCAGCTTGCTCTGCAATAGTATCAAGCACAAAACAACACTCTCCTTTCTCATGCAGTTTTGACTAAAAATTCTTTTGATTGAATTGGAACATGATTTTTGACCCAATTGGCTTTAGAAAACCTCCTGGAAGTTCTTTTCCATGAATAAGTACCCAGGGAGACTTTCCCCCTTTTTCCTTGGGTATTTGGCTGAGTAAGACGCAACACTCTCTGACAATTTTGTACCAGTAAAATTTGGGTATTTTGGTTTTTGAAAAGAATTCTCTGGTTGAATACATCATTGTTTTATTATCTTGTTCAAACCATCCATTTTTTTGAGTGATAGTGTTTTGAAACAATTTAATTTATGTGATTTGCTTTATAAAAATACATCAACTTACTGTTGAGGAACTCTCCACCCCCATCTGATCAGCAGATTTTGGCTGGATTTTGATGATGTTTTTGAAGTTTGTTATCAATGATAAAAATTAATTTACAAGAAGTTTTTTCATTTGATCAAAGAGGAAAGCATGAGGTGATATGACCATAGAATGATTCTGTCAAATAAATCCCTCTTTTGCGCTCCTCTGCTGTGACACTCCTCATCCTTCCGCGACTCCTCATTCTTCTGCGCTCACTACCACCTTTCACGAATCCCCGCGCGCATCCTTGGGGATCCCGCATCACTTCTAGATTCCACCACATACAACTATCAGGAACCACGAATTCTTATAACGCTCATTGGAATCTTCACCAAGACTCTTAACATCATCACCTTGAATTATCAACTCTACTCCCAAGATCAACACTTGACCTCTAATTGTACCTCAATTTTCCTTCTCTTCTTCTTTTTGTCTTTCTTTGCTTCTTCTTTTCTTTTCTTTATTATTTCTGTTACTTTTATTGTGCTTGTTATCATCTCAATTCTGCCGTCTTGCAACACTCTCTTCAATCCTGGACTGACTGGTAAGATCTTTGTCCGTCGCTGGCTTTTCTATTTTTGTAAAACTGACCTTCAGCCTCTTTTTTCTTTATCAAAGTTACTCCAATTGTGCCGCTCTTCTTTCCCATTGTGACTCTTTCAATACAATCAACTATCACTCGTCACAGCTGTCTTGTGCTAGTTGTTGGTTATCTTATTTCTTTCTTTCTTTCTCCTCTTTCTTACTTTCTTTTTAGTTGTTTCTTAACTGATTACTCTTCCGGCGCAGCCCTCTTAAATCAATAGTAACCAAGATTTCTTTCAATAACTTAACACGGTTAAAAGCCAAAATCAATCCAACTAATCTAACCAATCCAATGGAGGGATCTAGCAACGACGGCTTTCGCCAAATAATCCTCAATGCTGCACTGGGGTCCGTACCAATGCTGACCGACAAAAACTACTCTATTTGGAAGCACAAGATGACTATGCTGCTTGAGCTCAAGGGAATCAAAGATGCACTCAAAGACGATTCCAAAGTTCTGAACACTGTTGACAATATGGAAACTTGAGTGATTCTGCTCTCTCAAATAGAGTCCGTGATGCACAACAACGTTGTCAATCCCACAAACTTCTCCTCCGCCCGGCTTCTTTGGCAGACAATCAAAGAACGATTTGCCTCATCCCAAACAGCTAATCAAGCGCGTGTCTTCAACAAGTTCCTTTATCATCAATTGAAGCCCGATGCGATTAATCACTTCATCACAGAAACTAAAATCTTGTTGAAGAAAATGATCAACGTCGGAATTGACCTTCCCGACAATATCCTGTCTTATCTTATCCTCTTCAAATTTCCTACTCAACTCCATTCTCTTCATCAACAAATAATGCACTCGGACAAAACAGTCACGATGGATCTCGTCCTGAACCATCTTATCAAAATCAATAACAAAACAAGAGTCAAATCCAAGGATACCAAAATCAGCAACACTGCACTCGTATTGTCTTGAATTCCCAAGAAACCCGTACCTGCTGAGCAAAGATGCAAGAAAGGATTTCACAATCCTTTGTCGCCAGATCACCCAGCCAATAAGTGCTGGCATCTTCAAAAACACTTAGCTCCCGAATGGTGGAAGGAATTGCAGGCTTGGTGGAGAGCTTCTCTCAACTCTAATTCAAAAACCAAGTAGGTAGCCCACTACGTGTCTCTTCTTACTACTTGGATCAAGGAGATAAATCCTCTAAATTGAATCATTCTTGACTCCGGTGCATCCTGTCACATGTTTAACTCACCCAAATTCTTTTGTCAGCTTGAGGAACTTCCTGGTGAAGACTTCATCAACACTGGAAAGGAAGGTGCAAAGCTTCAGATCAAAGGAAAGGGTACTGTCAGACTTTCTTGCAAAAATTCGGTCATATCACTCTTGAATTGCTTCTATGTTCCCGATCTTGTTGTGAATCTCATCAGTCCCTGCGAATTAATCTCAAAGAAAAACTGTCAACTCACCTCTTCCTCAAATCAATTCTCACTCTCCGCGAATTCTCAACTGGCCTTTTCCGGCTTCATTCAACAAAATCTGTTCATCCTCAATCCTCCCTCTCGAGTCGGCAACAACCACAAATTCTGTCACATCACACTCAAAAATGCGGATTCCAGCAATATTACTCGCCTTCATCAATCCTTTGGAAACGCAAGTCCATATTGTCTTACAAATCTTTTTCCTTCACTCTTGTCCAAGGCTATCTCTGACTTTCAGTGTGAAGACTGCATTTTCTGTAAGATCTCCAAAACTCCCTTCAAAAAAACCTCCACTTCTTCTTCCAAGCCCTTCGAACAGCTTCATATCAACCTGATCAGTCCAATCACCCCCTCATCTTGGAATAACATGAACTACATTATATCTATCGTGGACAATTTCTCCGGATACATCTCGGCAATACCTCTTCAACATAAGTCGGACGCTTGCCAACAGCTCAAAATTATCTTAAACCACAAAAAGCTAAAGCAAAACTTTTATCCCGCCACTATTTGCGCTGATGGAGGCAGGGAGTTTTCTTCATCCGAACTTAAGGAATTCTTTGTAACTAACTCTATCCAGCATTTGATTTCAGAACCCTACCACCACAAACAAAACGGTAAGGTCAAAAGAGCTAATCGCAGGCTCACAGAATCCATCAGAGCCATTCTTTGAGGCTCTAAACTTCCGCTCAACCTATGGGCTGAAATTGCCAAGTCTGCCTGCCTTGCCCTCAATCACATTCCAAAAAACCCCAAAGCTTCCTCTCTTTATAAGCCCTTTATCGGCAAAACTCTCCCTACCAGTTACTTTCATCCCATTGGATTGAAGGTAGTCTACTTGGACAATCAAATCAATTGTGGGGCAAATTTCAAGGAACAAGGACTTCTGGGTACCTCTGTGGGTTATAACCCCAGCTTTCTGTCCTATTGCATTATGAAACCTGAAAACTCCATTGTTCGCTCTAAGCATGTCAAGATACTGAAGACTGACTCCGTGACTAAGGACAATCCAAATCCTCTCCCCATGGAAAATTCCCTTTGGATCCAATTTGATGATGATTTGCCGTTGACTGTATCAAATGCCCCCACCGCGGCTGAAGTTACAAACAATTCTTTCAAATCATCTGAAAACCCCACCCCTCTTGTTTCTCCTTCTACTCTTACTATTGACAATAATGATGGTCAACAAATTGACTCTGACTTGGAAATCTCTGAAGATTTAACCAATCAACTCATCCCCAACTACTCCATCCGAGATCTCTCAACTCTGAATCCACCTCAACAATACGGGTACCATCACTACTAAGTACCTAAGACCTTTGAACAAGCTAAAAAGTGCTCAGATTCTGTCAACTGGGAAGCCTCCATGGACAAGGAACTCAACGGGATTGAAAATCTCAAAGTGTGGGATGATTATGACAGCCCTGAGCCCAAGAATCCTCTAAACACTACATGGGTCTATCAAATCAAAGATAATTGTCAGGGCGACCCTCTCATCTATAAGAGTCGCCTTTGCCTTCAAGGTTTCAACCAGATTTACGGATTGGACTACCAAGACGCCTTTTCTCCAACTGGCAAAGCTGCGTCCCTGCAAATTGCTCTTTCATTTGGTCTTTTCCATTCTCATCCCATCACTCAATTTGATGTAAAAAGTGCGTTTCTCCACGCACCGCTAACCAACAAGGTTATTATCAGAAGACCTAAAGGATCAAAAATTCAGTTGAAATTCCTCATTTTGAGAAAATCCCTTTACGGTTTAAAAGTAGCTCCGGACAACTGGTTTCACACTCTCACCTCATGGATTTGAGAACAAGGGTTTCACGAGTCAATATCCAATCCTTGCTTATATATTCACCATGATTCTAACTCCGTTCTGTTCTTTCATGTTGACGATCTCATACTTGTTGGCACTGGAAAAAATTTTCAAAACAAATTTCTTAAAAGATTTCCCAACTCCAGTCAACACAATCCAAATACCATTTTGGGGATGAAATACAAACAAATTGGAGACAAGATACTTCTTTCACAGCCCAAGCACATAGAACATGGATTGGAAGAATTGAAAATGTCCGACTGCAAACCGACTTCAATCCCTCTCACTACAAATCTCAACCTCACACCTGCCTCAGATGAGGAGCATGAAGAATTCTAATTGCTCAATATAAACTATCCATCCGCCATCTTCCTCATCAACTACATCGCTTGTCTTACTTGTCCGGATCTCAGCTTTGCAGTTTCTATTCTTGCTCCATTCTGCAAAAAACCAGGCATCAGTCACTGGAGGGAAGTCAAGAGATGCTGGAAATATCTAAATGCCACAAAAAATTTGAAGCTCACCCTCCAAATAAACAACTCAAACACTCAAATCAAATGCTACAGAAACGCTACCTGGAGCAATGATTTAGAAACAAGACGCTCCCAATCCAGCCATCTTTCACTCCTCTTTGACTCTCTGATTTCTTGGAGCAGTTATCAAAAACGCAATGTAACTCACTCAACGACTGAAGCCAAATTGAATCCTCTAGCCAACTCCTTCTTGGAGGCCATCTGGATGAAACACCTGGTGGCAGAGCTCTGGAAGCAAAATGTTTCTCCCAGTGTTCATTTTATAGATAACAAAGGCCTAGAAGATAAACTTAAGAAGTTTGGGTGCAATTCAAAAACTTGCCATATAGACATCAAGACCAAGGCCCTGCACAAAGAACTTAATCTTTGAAACTTAACCATTAAACTGATTCCAGCTTCCGACATGAAAGCCGATGGGCTCACAAAAGATCTTCCCCTCTCCTCTCTTTCCTCTCTCCTTCAAATTATAGACCCTACCTTTAAGGCTCCGACTACAGTCTTACAAGTCACGGGGGGTGTCAAATAAATCCCTCTTTTGCGCTCCTCCACTGTGACACTCCTCATCCTTCTGCGCTCACTACCACCTTTCACAAATCCCTGCGGAAATCCTTGGGGATCCCGCATCACTTCTAGATTACACCACATATGACTATGAGGAACCACGAATTCTTATGACGCTCATCGGAATCTTCACCAAGACTCTTAAGATCATCACCTCAAATCATCAACTCTACTCCCAAGATCAACACTCGACATCTAATTGTACCTTGATTTTCCTTCTCTTCTTTTGTTTTTATCTTTCTTTGCTTCTTCTTTTCTTTTCTTTATTCTTTCTGTTTCTTTTATTGTGCTTGTTATCATCTCAATTCCGACGTCTTGCAACACTCTCTTCAATTCTGGACTGACTGGTAAGATCTTCGTCTGTCGCCGGCTTTTCTATTTTTGTAAACCTGACCTTCAGCCTCTTTTTCCTTATCAAATTTACTCCAATCATGCCGCTCTTCTTTCCCATCATGACTCTTTCAATAAACTCAACTATCACTTGTCACAGCTGTCTTGTGCTAGTTGTTGGTTATCTTCTTTCTTTCTTTCTTTCTCCTCTTTCTTAATTTCTTTTTAGTTGTTTCTTAACTGATTACTCTTCCGGCGCAGCCCTCTTAAATCAATAGTAATCAAGATTTCTTTCAATAACTTAACAGATTCCACAAGATTGAGTATGTAAAATTTGCCACCTTTTGCAGTAGGTTTTAGAGGACCCATCAATTATAAATCTAGCCTGTCAAGGAACTTAGTGGTTGGTTGCTGATTATTAGAGAAGGAAGATTTAGTCACCTTACTCATTTAACAGTTGAGAAATTCAAAAAAATTATTTCTTAATGTGTGATGTATGTCAGTCAATTTTCTATTGGTGTAAAACCCTGAGTGGTTGCAAGTCCATTTCAAACAAAAATTGGGTAACTTGTGATATTCCCTGTGATGAGTTTTTTTCCATTGAGATTCAGGGAAAAGGTCCATGGTGAGACATCTCTATTTACTTTCAATTTCATGCCTTTCCTCATTAACACTCCAAATGAGATAAGATTGAGAGTGGATTCAGGAACTAAAATAGATTTTCTGAGATTTACTTTTGAGTTTAGGAATGGAATGAAAGCATTTCCAGTTCTTCTGATTTGGATTTTGGTGTCATTTGTACTGGTTTGAATCCTTCAACTACAATCTGTGAGTGGGATTTTACAGAACAGGCTTTTGTTGATAATCATGTGCATTGAGCAGCCAGATTTTCAAATGAACAAACTGAATGTTAAATTATCCTGGGATGCCAAACTGAGACCACAGAAAAAAAATATAAATGTGCTTCTTTTTATGTATCCAGTATTGGAGCAATAATGGAGCCTGCGCAACTGATGGAGAGCTAGGGTGATGCGGATACTCCAATCTGAGAGTATGAAGGGACCATCTTATCTTCTCACCTAACTCCAGCAGAACCCTAGTCTCAAACTCTCCATCTTAATCCTTCCTTTTCCAAAACATCTCTCATCTTGTTCATATTCTTTCATGACATACTTCAGTCTCATCTCCTTCTTTCATTTGGTTCTCCAGTCTCATTTCCTCAATATAACTCCTATCTCATCTACTCTTTGTTAAAACCAACCGCCAACCCCTCAACTCTGTCTTATGTGCCTGGTGAGATCTCAACTTCTCTATTGCATTCTATATGTCTACCATGAACCTGACCTATAAAAACAGCCTACTTCTCAGTCTTGTAACCTTCATTTCTGCCCTGCTCATCTATAGTCCCAATTCCTCTTGATATCAAGTTCCTCAAAGCCTGATGTTGGTTTTTCTTCACTTTATGGGTCTCCAAGAATATGTTGTTGATCCTGTCCTTTTTCTCAGTTCCAAGTTTCTGTTATCATCATTATCAAATCATTATTAGGGTTAAAAGCCAAAGGAAAGCTTTCTCAATGCTGCAAAACAGATCTGGAAAAGAAACTGGGAAGTGGCGGCTTCCAAAGGATTCCAACTAGCCATGCTTTAAACCACGCTGGATACTATTCAAAGGCTAAGTGATGAAAAATACAGCATCTGGAAAGACAAAATCAACGCAATACTAGACGTACAAGGATGCGCAATGGCCATAAACAACAAATCTTCAATGCTAGATGGCAAAATCAACAACAAAATCAAACTTCTCATGATATCTAGAATAGAACAATCCACTCACAATAATATTGTGACAAAATTTAATAAAAACTCAGCAAAAATACTCTGGAGGGCTATAAAGGATAAATACGCGTCTTCTCAAGCATCAAATAGGGCATGAATATTCAAAAATTTCTTATATATAAGATTCAAACCAGACAAGATTGAAGATTTTGTCACAAGAGCTAAAGTATGCCTGAAGAAAATGCTGGAAGTAGGTATTATACTACTGAATGACATTCTAGCATACCTTATCATTTTCAAATTTCCCAAAATATGAAAGATTTCAAAAGAAAAATCATGCACACAGACAAAGAGCTCTCATTCAAATACGTACTCAAACATCTCACACAACTAAAAAAAAAATCTAATGCACAGGACACACAAGAAATACAGAACAATTGAACAGAGATAGCATCGATGAACAAAAAATTGTTGAAATTCTATTTTCTAATATAATTTTTGCCTTTAAATTTATCCCTTGTTTTCCTTACCTATGTCATTCGCGTCCCCGCTCTCCTTTCCTTCTACGGTGTAAGTACTCTAAATCTGAGCACAAGCATGCCTACGCATACTGCTCGACGGAGGTCCTGTGTTTGCCTCAGGGCTCTCAGGTCCTCCTTGTCGAAAGCTGAAGTTCCTTCACTTTTCTCGCCATCGACTTGACAATTCAACGCGTCTCACCCACCATCCTGTTTGCTTCCAAGTTCATCTAATGCTTGCCGCTGCCTTAACTCCTATTGGTCTCCTCACCTCTATCTGATTGTTTCTTTTGGTTCTTTCATGTTATTTCTCATTTCTACTCACTTTATTTTTTTCCTATCTTCTGTGATTTTTCCATTCTAATAAACATTCTTTTAGCCTTTTTATTTTCAGATTTACAGTCCCAACCCCTCACTCTACCAAACTCAATCAAGAACCAAAAGAACAAACTATTTCCAATGATGAGGATAACGCAAAGAGAAGCAATCTCACGATCCTGAACAAATCAAAATACTCATAATGGGCCTTACAAATTTGTAGCTACCTACGCAGAAAAGGAATGCTTGAGTACACAGAAGGAGAAGAAGACAAGGAACCCTTTACTCCCACAACCGCTGCTCAAAAGAAAAAGGGTTATGAAGCTGCCGACATTCTGATTCAACACCTGGGTTATACAGCCTTTGATGCAGTCATTGACCCAAACAATCAATCAAATCCCGTAGTTATCTGGGAAGCAATCACTGAACAATATGCCTCTCTCTCCACTACAAATAGAGGTCAAATCTGGCTTTCCTTCATCCAATATCATTTCACGGGAGACTTCACAGAATACATCCAAGAATGCCAAAAGCTCATGAATGAACTGGCAACTGTTTGTCTGGAGGTACCCGACAACATCCTCAGCTACACCATTCTGGCCAAACTGCCAGCCCAGTTCTATCACGTGGTCGACTCAATCCTGTTGAATGATGACATTCTAAAATTTCCCACTTAGGTCCTCAACAAACTTCAAGAAGTTACTCACCTTAAGTCCACCCAATAATCCAAAGGTGTCATTAATCAAGAGACTTTGACTGTCAGCCTCCTGGATGCCAAGACCCTTGCTATCCTTTAGCTACCAGAGGTGATAGAGTAAATAATAAATATATTATTTAATAAATGCAGCAAAAATCTGTAAAATATTTGGATTAAGCTAATTGCAAGGTTAAGTGGTTTGGTTATTGTTTATTGTTTTAAATCAATATGAATAAATTGATAATTAAATATTTTTATAGAGGGGCCACAATTATATTGGGGATCTTTAAACCTCTCTTCAGGGATTTCAGTATGAAAAAACGTAGTCCTGGTTACTTTGGGCTCTTTAGTTTAAAGAATATTTTAACAAAGATAATATGTATATAAAATACACAGTGGAGTGGCAGGTCCTTGTAGCCAACCTACCACGACAGAGAAAGGATAATAAGACTTACTGGTATATTATTGAATCCTTTGGGTATCTGTTTGAGACGTGTACTGATGGGTTAAACCTGTATACTGGGGTTGTCAGGTTGTTCAGCAGTTTTGATTGATAAAAAGAGGTTGAGGACGGATATTACTGATCAGAAGTTGCCATATATCACTTAATTATCTCTTATAAGTACTTGATTACCTTGGCACAGTGTCTGGATATGAATATAACTGGTTTTCTTCCCATCAATATCCTCAAAAGAGCTCTTTATTTATAGCTTTTGGAGTCCCAATATGGTCCTTCTGAGGGTTTTAGGTGCTCAAAGAGACAGACACTAAGGCTAGCAGGGTAACCAGGGGTAGCCTGTTATGTTTTCTTGGTTCTATAGCACAGGTAGCATCTAATTCAACAGGGTATGGGAATTATTCCACTTTATGATAGACATTAGGACATGTGAATAACACTAATCTGTCCCATTTATGTATTATTTCATTAATTATCCTTAGTAAATGTTCCCATTGATTGAATAATTATTTAAATAGACATTTCTACGGACATATTGATGTCAGTTAAGTTCTCATTATGTTTTAAATAACTGGAGTAAAAGTCATAATATTGATTTTACTCCGTATTTTTGAGTTCCAGTTCATTTGCTAAGATAATTACTTAAAAATATAAGTCATATAAATTCATGTAAAATTTTTAAATCATTAGTTTTCTTAGTATGTCACTAAAATATTGATGTCTAGCAAATCTCATAAAAGTATATTAAAGTATTTTAATATATTTTTAGAATTTTTCATTGTCTTATTTTCGACATTCTTGGTACTTTGAATTATATTAAATGAAAAATATGTATAAGGATTATTTATTTATTTTTATATAATATTATGTATTTTTAGACTGTCTACTATCAACGGGAACATTTATTACATATTTAGAATGTTCCCCTGTAGGTTGTAGCATGTTTACGCGGTACCTGAGCCTCTCAGGACTCCTGTCACTCTGTCAACCCGTAGTCATGTGGCTGCGTACTTGTCAGAGTCCGGGGGCTGCGTACACAACCTTGACAGAGTGAAAAGGCTGTATCTCAGCCACGCGCGGGTGCATTGGCTGCCCCGGCTGCGTGCCGAAATTGTGACAAAACACATTTCCGCCCGTAACTCCTAAAATATGCACAACACCTCAATTCTGACTGAATTTTAGGTGTGAAACCTATACGTGACATTGTGTGTGAAATATTTAATTGGACAAAAAGCTCAATGATGGAGCCTTAGTATTTTGGTTTTTCATTCCTTAATTATTTAAAAATATGAGGAGTTGGATTTCAAGGGTGGGGTCAGTGAGTGACCCTACCTAATTTTGGGTGAAGATCTAATTTCTGTAATAATATTTATGGTTTTCCTACTCCTTCTCAAGTTAATTGTATTATTATTATTTTTATGTTATTTTTGTTACTTTTGCAGCTTGCTCTGCAATAGTAGCAAGCTGACATTGACTTCCATTGCTCTATACAAAACCTCGGACAACAAACCAAAAAGGCAACCCAAACACCCGTGCTTTAAAGGGAAACACAATCCTCTTTCCAACCATCCTGAAAATTGTTGCTGGATGCTTCATCCTAATCTCAGACCAACTCATAACCAACAGGGACAGGCTCAGCTCCCGCATTGCAGTCTGACAAACCAAACCAGGAGGCTGTAACTTACTTCAGCGCGCAGATCTATCTACAAAACAAGACTCAGTTTTCAAAATCCTTGCTTCCTGTTCTCCACTCTGGCCCCTAACATCACATTGTCAATGATGCTCAATGGATCATCAACCCCTGAGAAACATCAATCAAGATTGGAACTGAAAATGACTCCAACACTCTTGATGCAGTAGCAATTGGTGAAGCTTTTTTCTTGAACCACAAAGGTGCTTGTGTGAAACTGGAAAATGTTCTCCTGGTCCCAAAGATCAATAGATGCCTGATCTCCCTAACTCAGCTCAAATCTAAGAAGGTGGTCATCAAGAAGATAGGATTTTCAGGGTCCTCTATCTCCTTGGACAATTTCAAACTTGTTGGATCCACTTCCAACAATCTGCTGGAATTATTTGGGGTTCAATTTGAACAGGAGAAAGCTGAAACTCACTACTCAGTTCCTTCCATCCCAAATCTCCGCAACAAACTTGGACATGCTAGCAACACCAAGATAAAATTTCTCTTTCCAAATTCCAATTTACTGGATTTGTCCAAATGCAAAATCTTCCAAGTAGGAAAGATGATCTCTACTTGTTTCAACAGTCACTTCAAACCAGGCACTTGAGTCCTGGAAACTGTCCACATGGATCTAGTCGGGGCATTCTCAATCCCATTGTTTGGAGGCAGCAAGTTCTTCCTCACTATTTTTGATCAATTTTCCTGATTCAAGTCCATTTCTCTCCTCAAAACCAAAGATGAAAACCTTGATGCTTTTAAAGCCTATACCAAAATGGCTGAATGGCAGCATAATTCCAAGATCGTTAACATCCTGACAGATAATGGAGGTTAGTTTATTGGTCAAGAGTTCAAGCTTTACTGCCAGGATGCTGGGATTAATCATCTCCTCTCACCCCCATACTCCCCACAACAAAATGGTTGTGCAGAATGAGCTAATTGATCAATTCTGGAAAAGGCAAGATGCCTTATGCTACAAGCCAAATTGACAATCAGGCTCTGAGGAGAAGCCGTGAAAACTTCAACCAATCTACTTAATCTTCTTCTGTTCTTGTCCAACAACAACCTCATCCCCTAAAAAATCTGGTATAAGCTTTCAGTCAACTATCAGTTCCTGAAACCATTTGGTTGCACCTCAATCGTTCTTATTCCCAAACTTATATGGAGATCAAAACTTGCACAATCAAGTTTTAATGGTTTTCTTGTTGGCTTTGCCAATGAATTTTCAAATTATCGGGTGTTCAATGCCTCAACTAAGAAAGTCGTCATCTCAGCAAATGTTTGATTCTTGGAAAATGAATTTGCTGGCTTGGAACTTTCTCAATGCAATTTGGTTTGGCTTCCTGAAGTTGAATCTTTGAAAGCCATTAATTTGTCCAATGTCACCAAGTATGATGACAAGGCAAACAGCTCAAATCCGCAAAAGTCACTGACCCTGATCCAATGGATAGCTCGCTTGACACCTCCAATATTCTTCCTTCCAATCCTTTGCCGGAAACAAGTCACGGTAACGCCAAGTTTGAAATCTCACCAATAAACATCCTGGACCATCCTAGAAGGCTGAACTCCCAGCTTTACCTAGTAAATGCGGACTATGAAGATCCAAAAACTCTCAACCAAGCTCTTAACAGCAAGTACAAGTACGAATGGATAAACGCTATGGAAAAGGAAGTTGGAAATATCAAAAGTTATGAGGTATGGGAGGAAGTGGATGAGGTAGAAAATTTCACCAAGATCAAGTGCATATGGGTATTCAGAACTAAAAAAAACAAACAAAACAAAATTATTGAGTTCAAGGCAAGGCTCTGTGCCCAAGGTTTCAGCCAATTGGAAGGAGTCAACTTTTTCAATAACTTTTCTCCAACCGGGGACAAGAGCTCTCTGAGACTGCTCATCTCCTTTGCCTTGAATAACAACCTCAAGCTTCATCAACTCAACGTCAAAGCGGCTTTCTTCAACGCACCACTGGCCAAGTCAATCCACATCTTGGCGCCTCCAAATGTACCGGTACAAAAAGGGAAGACGCTGCGCCTCAAGAAATCCCTGTATGGTCTAAAACAGGCACCTCAAGCTTTGTATGTTACTCTCAGCGACTGGCTTCTCAAATCAGGGCTTAAAAGGTGCAGTAGCAACCACTGCCTGTTCTTCTCTGATGATACCTGGCTCTATATCCACGTCAACAACATTGCAATCTTTAGCAAACATACCAAGAAATTTGTCACTCTCATCAGTAGTAGATTTTAAGTAAAATACCTTCAAGAATTGAAACTTCTTCTGGAAATAAACATTCACCAAACTACGAAATTGGTCAAACTGTCTCAAGAATCCTACATAACTTCCACTGCAGCCCAATACCCCCTTCCAAAATAAAAAGAACACTCATTCCCACTTTCTCCTTACACCAAAATACTTCCAGCCACTGATGAAGATGCTGGCAAATTCATCAAATCTGGTCTCAATTAAGGGAAAATCATTGGTGAGCTCAACTATGTTAGTGTTAACACCAGACCCAACATCACCTTCTCAGACAACTACTTGGCTCAATTTCTGAATGCTCTGGGCCATGTACACTACAATGCGGAACTGAAAGTCCTGAACTACCTAGCTCATACTGCCAATAAGGGCATCAAACTCACGTTAAATGACTCACCAACTTCTTTAACTGACTTTGTGGACTCAGACTGGGCCACCTGTCCCTCAACGCGAAGCTCTATATCTGGAATAGTCATGATGTGGAATGGGAACCTGATAGTCTGGAAATCCAGAAAGAAAGCTATGGTGTAGCTCTCAACAACGGAGGTGGAGTATAAGTCTGTGGGTGAGGGAGTGAAAGAGGTTCTATGGATACAGAATTTCCTGCGCAAAGTTGTAGGTGCCAAATTCCACACCCCGACAGTTATTCATGAAGAAAACAAAGGCCGCATAAAATTTGCCATGCAGCACACTAATCAAAAAACCTTCCCATCAAAACATCTTGATTTACAGCATCATTTCATAAGGGAAGAGATAGAGAAAGGTACCATTCAATTAAAAAAGACCGCCTCCAAGGATAACTTTGCTGACTTTCTCACAAAAGCTCTCCCATGAATCCCAATGTTAAAATGCCTAGAATCTCTGAAGGTAAGATGATTTAAAAGCCAGGGAGGGTGTTGAAATTCTATTTTATAATATAATTTTTGCCTTTGAATTCATCCCTTGTTTTCCTTATCTATGTCACGTGCCTCCGCGCTCTCCTTTCCTTCTACAGTGTAAGTGCTCTAAATCTGAGCACAAGCATGCCTAATTATACTTCTCAATGGAGGTCCTGTGTTTGCCTCAGGGCTCTCAGGTCCTCCTTGTCAAAAGCTGAAGTTCCTCAACTTTTCTTGCCATTGACTCAACAATTCAATGCATCTCACTGACCATCCTGTTTGCTTCCAGAGTTCATCTAATGCTTGCCGCTACCTAAACTCCTATTGGTCTCCTCACTTCTATCTGATTGTTTCTCTTTGTTCTTTTAGGTTATTTCTCATTTCTTCTCACTTTATTGGTTTCCTATCTTCTGTGATTTTTCCATTCTAATAAACATTCTTTTAGCCTTTTGATTTTCAAGATTAGCAAGCAAGGGGGTGTGTTGGAGTCTCAGATTGCTCCTCTCAACAGGCTCCACTCAGACCAAATCAGACGTTGAGCCAACCAGAAGGGGAGGTCCAAGTGTGGAGAAACTAAACATGTACACCCAAACTTTGTCTGTCTCCTAGTCAGGTTACAAAGAGCCTGTACTTATTTTTACCATTGTACTTGAGTCTATTTTCCTTCTCCTCACCTGTCGTTTTCTCATCTCTCATTCTTGTACCTTTTTCAGGTACTGTCCATCTCTCTCGTCTCCTTTGGTCCCAATACCTGCGCCCCACAATCCCCTCACTTGCTGGTCACTTCCTTCAGGTTTGCCGTTGTGGTGCCCCATCCTGGACACCCTGGCCAGTGCGAGATTTGAAGGTTTTCCTTATCATCATTCATAGGTATCATTATCAAAAAATAAAAAAAAAATAAAAAAAAAAACCACCACCAACACCACCACAATTCCATCCAACTTCTCCTCCAAGAGTTACTTCTGAACTCAATCTCCTCCTCAACTTCTTGACAAGACAATTGATCAACTGACCACTTTTGTCAGGTTTCATACTCACCATCATCCTCATCCTAGGATTGTCCTCATCACCAGTGGTGGAACAACGGTACCCTTCGAGCATAACCTTGTCAGATTCTTGGATAATTTCCGGTTGTTACAAGGGGTTCAGCCTCCGCCGAAGCGTTCCTCAGGACTCGTCAATATTTTGTCATCTTCTGAAATTGATCCCATTCACTCCAGCCGTTCAGTTGTCATTAACCTCACTCAACAAAGCCTTTCTTGAATCGTCTGTTGATCAAAAACCATCCCAAGGATGAGGAAAAGGACAAGGAGGACGAGGTTGATGAGCCTCTCAAGTTTGACTTGGATCCGACTGGCAATCATCATCCAACAAGACCCTTGTTTCCCATACATCAAGCCCACCCCTAGCATTGATAAATTTGAGCGATCTCCCACCAGGGACGACGGCTTCAAAGAACTCAATTGAATCCATTCCAACCATCATCCTCAGTCAATCCCATCCATCCCCACTAACCTCCTCAACCTTGCCTTCACTTGGATCCAATCCCTGCTTCATCAAGCCTCCTCGTGCGACTATCTACCAACCAGCTTCCGATTTCATTCCCATCACCACCTCACCGTCAAACCTCTTCCTCCCCTCCTAGCTCGTGGTTTTCCGCAGGTCTCTTACGTTGCCAATGCCCGTCGGACACCAGCCGGCAGTCATCCGCGGCCTTGGAATTTGCCCATGCCCGTCGGACATCTGCCGACGGTCATCCAAAGCCTTGGCAGTTGCCCGGGCCAATCAGGATGCCTGCGGGCGTCCCTCTTTGGATTTCTTTTTCTCCGAGTACCTGTTTGTTTCTTTTTTTCTTCTTTTGTTTTCTCATGATCTTGATCCTTGAAAAAGAAAAAAAAATCCTCTCCCATTTGTAAATCTCTCTTGTAAATAGTCCATAGGCCTCTGGTCTATAAAAGGAGGGGCTCTCCCCTGCTTTTTTGGAGAATCATCAGAAATCATATCATCAGCTAATAGAATCATCAATAGGGGTGTGTGCTTGTGTCCCCCCATCATCGTGAAATTTAAATCCCAATCCTTATCCTGGGTATATCTTTGATTGCCCCCTGATCCATTTTTTTTGACCCTAAGCCTTTTCCCCTCTGTGGCCTGATCCTTATCACCAACCAATAGCCTTGCTGGTTGAAGAAAAATTCTGTCTGTTGGAATTTTTGAGTGTGTTATACCACTCCTTGATCCCTTTCTCTGACCATACTGGTCCTGATCCCTGATCACCTTTCTGGAGCCAATCACGATTGATTTAAGAGGTATTATTAAGCTTAAGACCTGGAGTGTTATACCTCCCTTTATTTTCTTTGGAGTTGCATTCTGCCAGCCTATTCTTGAGTCCCTTGAGAAGTGTTGAGGTTATCCTTGCTTCAAAATCACTTACTGTTTGCTTTGGAGCTTCTTAAACATTTTGATTTTTCTGGTACAGCCACCCTCAGTTATCTGGTACCCTTCAAGCGCTTGATTGCGGAGAGTTGGGCAGGTTCATTGAGAACCTGGAGGTTTCTTGGGTTTGAGTTGATCATCCCCAATCTTCTGCTGAGAACCAGAGTTATTAGCTTGAGGGCGTTGTTTAAATACAACAGCTTGGGTTCTTTAAACTCTAAGAGGACTTTAACTTCTTTTGTTCAAGTTTATCCCTGCATAATCTTGTCTCAGATAGTGCTGTTCCATTGCTACCAAACTATTATTATCTTAATCCTCTACTCCTTGATTACTCATTTACTAGGTTCTGGACCTTGATCTTGGTTACATTTAAATATTTTTATAACACTCAGGAGGGCAGCCTAAACAGCACCTTTCCCCACCACAGAACTGCCACGGCCTAGCTCCGTTTGGAGTCTTACACCGTTGTCTCTTTATTTCTTCTTTTTTTTATGTCCCCTCTTGTGTCTTGATGCGTCTGTGCTCCATCTCATGCTTGCTTCCTGAAATCAAATCCTCACCTGTCTTTTCCTCTTCTCTCATTCTTGTACCTTCCTCAGGTACTTTCCATCTCTCTCATCTCCTTTGGTCCCAATACTTGCGCCCAAAAATCCCCTCACTCGCTGGTCACTTCCTTCACTACTTTGGAAAGGATTCTGTTTTGAATTGAGTATTCTGGCCTTACTGTCTCTGGATCCAAAATGGCTGCTTGTGTCCCTGCTCTGGAAATTGTTGGTCATGTGTTCTCCAATGAAGGAAGAAGGATGGCACCAGCCAAAGTCAACAAGATCATCTCTTGGACTACTCCAATCAATCCCACTGAAGTTAAGGGCTTTGTAGGTGTTGTTACTTATGTTAAAATATTTATCCCTTCCTTATCCAAAATATGTGCACCCTTATGTTGTCTAACTAGGAACAATGATGAATGGATTTGGAACCAAGATTGTGAACATTCTCTCCAGTTTCTCAAAATGATGGTTGGAAAAGATGTAGTTTTGAAGAAGATCTCCTATGGACCTGGGGCTGGCAAGATCAATCTGGCTGTTGATTCTAGTTCTCAATCTGTTGGGGCTGTCCTTACTCAGGAAGATGAAAATGTTTGGGACCGTTGGTATCTTTATGAATCTTTGCTATTTTCAAATGTAGAGTCCGTTGTCTTTTGATGTTCAAATTCTGTAACTAACAGATTTAGTTACCTTATTGCTTTCTTACTGTTTTCATTATCTCATTACCCATGTCTTAGGCCCCCTCTGGGGCTCTCTAGTTGTCTCTAACCTGCTGCCTCAGGCCCCCTTTGAGGTTCTCTAGTTGTCCATAAATACTGGTCCTTGCCTTGGACCATGAATGAAAATTATCTGATTACCAGACAAATAAACCGGAGTGTCCCTTCCACCCCTTCAGATCAGTTCCACTTGAGTATAAAAGTACTTTCCATTCGTCGTTGGCTCTTTGTAGCCTTATCAATACTTATCATTTGGCTCTTCAGTAGCCCACCATACTCCTTCCTTCTTCAATCAACCATGCTTCTCACCTTAAAACTTTTTACAGTTAAAAGCCAAAGTTCATCCCACTAAGCCATCCAGTCAACTTCATTGTTCCAACTGGTTTTCTTACCGCTAATCTCATCAATCCTACACCTTCATCCCCATTCATCCCATGTTAACCATCATTTTCCTCCATCCAATTCCCCAGATTCAATTGATTGATCTTAGCCTTCATCATCTTTCCTCATCATGCCTTGGCCTTGATCTAACTTGATCCCAGCCCATCATCCTTCTACAACTTCCTCATTGAGTTCCCTCCCTGCCTTTGTCTCCCCCTTCGTCATTCCCATCAACTCCTCTGGTGACAATCATCTGACGCTTCAAACCTCCTTTGATCCTTCAATGACCACCACCCTCTCCATCTCCCCTCAAATCCCTCAATTGATTCATCATGAATTCCTTCATCACTCCCAAGCTTATACAAATCCTGTCTTCCTCAACCGTTGTTGCTTGTTGACCATTGCCTTTGGTCTCTCAATTCACCCGCCCCCCGAGAAATCCTGGCACTTTTGTCCTGGTAGAACCACCATCAGTGGGGGTGGTGGTCCCCAGGGTACGGATATCATTGTCAAACATGACCAGCATCAATCAAACCCTCCTTCATCCTCCTCAAAAAACTCTCAGGTCGAATCCAAATTCACTCCAGGCACCAAAAATAAACCATCCGTCAACCCTCTGATCCTAAACCAGAACAAGATGGGCAATGGTATGAACTTGAACCAAATCAAACTTAACAAGAGCTCTAATAAGGAAAGACCAAATGTTTATGATTTTCCAAAACTCCATTCAAACCCTCCTCATCTTCCCATCACTCATTCAGATCTTGAAACGGCTGGCATCAATTGTGATTCATTAATTAATGAACTGGACAAATTCTACTCCTACGTCGAATTTCCCGCGTCTTGCAGGGCCGCAATACCTGGGATTTCAATTTTCACCCTCCATCTCAATCAATCCCTCAATCTAAGCCCGGTTCTACCAAAAATTGGCTTGAATGGTCTTGTCATAAAATCAGACAAGATCTAGATCGGATAGATGCCCCATCAACTGTTCAGAAAAGTTATATCATCCATCTTTTGGATTGTCTCAAAGATAAGGCTCCAGAAATCAGATTCGATGCGGCCAGGAGGATACTCTACATCGCTCAAGGCACCTTTGCTTATTCTACCTCAAAGGATCATCACCTTCAACTTGTCCTTCAGAAAAGTCAACTCTTACGCAAGGCTGGTGCTCTTGAAGCCATCTTTGTTGCCTTGAAAGGCGTGGGTGGCTTTCACAATTGGATCAGCAGCCTACCCGAACCTCCCGATCTTAATTTATCCTTCTCGCCCACCGGCCCTTATTTGGACCCCCACAATTGTCAAGCATGCCTTGAAGAGATCAATGGTGAACTGGCTATACATCTCATCCCACAATCAGGGATTCCACTCGGTTCTTGACCCCAAATGCCCCTCCTCATCATCACTTACCTGGTTCTCCAGAGGATTGATTTGGAAATCTTACCTCGGCCTCATCTCAACCACTTGCTTTCTACCATCCATCTCCTCCACTTCACATGATACATCACCACATTGCTCCATTGCTTGCTTCCTCCCTTGCGACCTTGCTCTTCCACCTCATATTGCTCCATTGCTCCATCTCAACCACCGCTTGCTTGCTCCCATCCATCTCCTCCGCTCCATCTTTTACACAACCACTTGCTCCATCTCCTTCATCTCATTGCTCCATCAACTACATCCAAACTTGCTCCATCTCCTCCATCAATTTACCCATCAACCTCAATCACCATCAATCCATCTCTAACATTGCATCCTACTCTTCAACAACAACTCACCAATCAACCTCAACAACATATCAACCTCCCTTCCATCCAGTATTGAACAGGCTGGTGTGTTGGAATCCTTTCCTCCTTTTTTTCAATACTGTCTCTATATCTCCAACTCCCAATCCTCTATCTTTAATATATCCACATTCCTTATCATGCTATACTGTCATCCACCACCATTATCCTATAACTGTCACCACTCCATTCCAACTTCATCTCTAAAACCATCACCATCACCATCACCATCACCATCACCATTACCATCACAATCAACATCACCATCACCATCACCATCACCATCACCATCACCATCAACATCACCATCACCATCACCATCACCATCACCATCACCATCACCATCAACATCACCATCACCATCACCATCACCATCAACATCACCATCACCATCACCATCACCATCACCATCACCATCACCATCACCATCACCATCACCATCATCATCATATCATTCTTCCTCATTAAGCTTGCCAACTATGCCTGAGGTCCTTGTTGCTCCTCTTAAAATAGGCTACCATTCCCCATATCATGCTAGGCAACTATGCCTGAGGTCCTTTTTTCTCCTCTTAAAAGAGTCTATCATTCCCCATATCATGCTAGGCAACTATGCCTGAGATCCTTCTTACTCCTCTTAAAATAGGCTATCATTTCCCCATCTCATATCCTGACAAGGTCGTGTCTTGTCATTTATTACTCAACTCTCTTATCTCTATCATTCTCATATTCTCCTCTCATTTCTCATGAATCTCTGGAATGTTTGCTGGTCTTAAATTGGTTCCTAAATTTGTCAGTTAAGGTGGTGTGTTGTCTTTTGAGGTTCAAATTCTTTAACTAACAAATTTTGATGCTTCACACTTAGGGATTATTGTCTTTATCACTTTAAAATGTCCTCTCCTCAGTAACATCTACCTCAGTCTAAAAGAGTGACACAAATAAAGCACAACATCAATGGTGCGATCCGCTACTTCCTCTAGCTTGCGTTGACCTTCCAATCTTGGCGACCAACTCAGTATATACTTGCAAACTTTGCGGTTAACTTTATACCAGTTGGCCAGCCATTATGAGATCCAATCTCCTTCCCTGGCCACACAACAGCCTTGGAATTCCATCTTTGGTCACGCACTGTTTGTTAGTTTGAATCTATGTCTAACTAAGAGTATGTGGGGTGGTCGTGTAACAGTAAATTAACTAACTCAAGTCATCTATTGTAGCTTGCCAACCTATAGTAGACTTCTTCTTTTTGATGTCACGTACTTGCTCAACCGGGAACGCTTCCCTTGCCCCTTACAATGATGAGATCCATTGGGTAGGGGGAACCAGCGCTCCTCGGGCCCAACAACCCTTAGATCCCGTTCCTCCTTCAAAATTGCCATCTGTTGAACCCCTCAATGATCCTCGGTTTCCTCCACGGGATGTTCCAACAGACCCTCTCCTGAATTTGCAGATTTTGACCATTCTTCCGATGAAACCTCAACTCGTGTTAGACCAGGGGTTTTCACTACTGCTCCCAAGCCCAATGCTCAAATCCTGCTTTCGAGATTGATCCAGGCCCTCACTCATGGTGCCCAGCAATCTAGTCCAAGTACTCCTAGCTTTTGCCCTCCGGGCATGAAACAACCCAATCACTTTACAGGAGAACACCCTCATAAGCTTAGATCCTACCTACAGTCTTTTAAAATCATTTTTTTAAACAACTCCAACAATTTCCCTTGCAATAGGCATAAATTTATGTATGCTTTGTCCTTCTTAGGAGGTAGAGCCTCACAGTGGTTCAAACCGTACCTTGAACTTTTGTCCAACAACAGTCCCACGTGTATTCTCAACAACTGGGACAGGTTTGAGCAACAACTGTTCACCCTGTTTGGCGACCCCAATGAAGTTTGAAACACCAAATACAAACTTAATAGTCTAGTTATGAAGGAAAATAGTAGAGCTTCTGTTTATATTTCTCATGTTCAAACCTTGCAGTCTTGCATCCAGTGGAACAAGGCCGCTCTTCTATTCCATTTCCAAAAGGGTCTACCGGCACGCTTAATTGAACAGCCTGCGTTTGGGGGTCATAAGACAACCTTGCTTCAGCAGCTAATCAATTGAGTGATTGAGCTTGATAATGGCTATCACGACAAGAATTTCTCTTGGAAAAACGACCATTGACCATCCACCTTGGCTCCGAGGGTGGAAGACTCCTCAAAGCAAAAAACGAGGAACCCAAAACCGTCCAAACCAACCCCAACTTCAAACTCCATCTCAAAAGGGAAAACCGTCACCAAAACTCCAAAGTTCTTGTACAAAGAAACTGGGATGCTACGGAACGAGGAACGGCTACAAAGGGAAAAAAACCAGCTGTGTATGTATTGCGGAGGAAAACATGATGTTGACAGTTGTGCAAAGGGCTTAGCGCGTGAAGCGGCTAAGCAGTCAAAAAATTAGCTTTTAGTTTTTCTGATACTTGCAGGGAAAACTACACATTATCTAAATCACCGCAATTAAATCTTTGCACTTGCGAGTCACTAGGTGCTCCTAGTTTGAGATTTATCCTATTCCATTCCAACAACACTCCTTATTGAGTATTACTTGACTCCGGCGCCAATGTTTCCTTCATCAGTGAAACTTTTGCCACTTCCAAAAATCTTATGCGTTCTGAGATAGATAAATTTCCTATCTATTTAGTAAGTAGTGCGACTGAACCGTCTTATTGGGTCTCTGTCAGGCTTCCCACTTAAGGATTATTGTCTTCACCACTTCAACATATCCTCTCCTCAGTACCATCTACCTCAGTCTAAAAGCGTGACACAAATAAAGGCACAACATCAATGGTGCAATCCGCTATTTCCTCTGGCTTGCGCTGACCTTCCAATCTTGGCAACCAACCCAGTATTAACTTGCAAACTTTGCAGTTAACTCCATACCGGTCAACCATCCATTATGAGATCCAATCTCTTCCCTGGCCAATCAAAAGCCTCGGAATTCCATCTTTGGTCATGCATTGTTTGTTAATTTGCATCTACGTCTAACCAAGCCATCACTACTTTATAGTTCGCAATTGGACTAGTCCCTACCCTGCATACACTCTTACCTCTCATTTGCATTACCTTCAACTTCACTCGCTCTTATCCCAATTCGTCATGCAATTGTACGCTCAGATTCTATTGTCTTGCACTTACGCTAAGACCTTGGATCTATACCACTGCTTGATTTCCTATTCCTTTCCTGCCATTCATTGCCTCACCGCTTCACCTGTAGTAAGCTCATCACCAGGTTGTATCTAGTCACTTTGGATAACCTTATAAGGGCTATCCCCTTGCCTGATGATTTTCTCCTCAGTTAGTTAATTTCATACGTTGTCCCATTTTGCTGCAACCTAGTTATCACATCGGACTCAAGTTGGGTTTCCTTCTTTGGAACACCTTCCATTCATCTTGCCGTTTGTTGAGTGGCATAACCCAGTTTGCACTTTGCAACTGGGTCTTGCTATTCTCACTTGCCCTTGCACTTGGTATTCCTTCGCGCTCACAATCATCTAAGAATTGCCCTATAGTACGTGGGGTGGTTGTGTGACAGTAAATTAACTAACTCAACTCATCTATTGTAGCCTGCCAACCTATAGTAGACTTCTTCTTTTTTGATGTCACGTACTCGCTCAACCGGGAATGCTTCCCTCGCCCCTTACAATGATGAGATCCATCGGGTAGGGAAAAACAGCGCTCCTTGGGCCCAACAACCCTTAGATCCAGTTCCTCCGTCCAAATTGCCATCTGTGGAACCTCTGAATGATCCTCGGGCTCCTCCAAGGGATGCTCCAACAGACCCTCTTTCGGAATTCGCAGACTCCGACCATTCTTCTGATGAAACCTTGACTCGTGGTAGACCAGGGGTTTGCACTACTTCTCTCAAGCCCAATGCTCCGACCCTGCTTTCAACATTGATCCAGGCCCTCACTCATGGTGCCCAGCGATCTAGTCTAAGCCCTCCTAGTTTTCGCACTGCGGGCATGAAACAACCTGATCACTTTACAGGAGAACACCCTCATAAGCTTAGATCCTACCTACAGTCTTGTAAAATCATCTTTTCAAACGACTCCAACAATTTCCCTTCCAATAGACATAATGTTATGTATGCTTCATCCTTCTTAGGAGGTAGAGCCTCGCAGTGGTTCTAAACGTACCTCAAACTTTTATCCAACAACAGTCCCAATTGTATTCTCAAAAACTGCGACAAGTTCAAGCAACAATTGTTCACCCTGTTTGGCGATCCCAATGAAGTTCAAAACACCAAATACAAACTTAATATTTTAGTTATGAAGGAGAATAGTAGAGCTTCCGTTTATATTTCTCATTTTTGAACCTTGCAGTCTTGCATCCAGTGGAACAAGGCCGCTCTTCTATTCCATTTCCAAAAGGGTTTACCGGCACGCTTAATTGAACAGCTTGCAGTTGGGGGTCATAAGACAACCTTGCTTCAGCAGCTCATTGATTGAGTGATTGAGCTTGATAATGGCTATCATGACAAAAATCGCTCTTGGCAAAACAACCATGGACCATCCACCTTGGCTCCAAAGGTGGACGACTCCTCTAAGCAAAACACGAGGAACCCAAAACCATCCAAACCAACCCCGACTTCAAACTTCAACTCAAAAGGGAAAGCCTTTGCCAAAACTCCGAAGTTCTTGGACAAGGAAACCAGGATGCTTCAAAGTGAGGCAGAACTGCAAAGGGAAAAGAAAGGGCTGTGTATGTATTGTGGAGGTAAACATGATGTCAACAACTGTGCAAAGCGGTTAGCACGTTAAGCGGCTAAGCAGTCAAAAAATTAGCTTGTAGTTTTTCTGATACTCGCAAGGAAAGCTACACATTATCTAAATCACCGCGAAGAAATCTTTGCACTTGCGAGTCACTAGGTGCTCCGAGTTTGATATTTATCCTATTCCATTCCGACAACACTCCTTATCAAGTATTACTTGATTCCAGTGCTAATGTTTCCTTCATCAGTGAATCTTTTGCCACTTCCAAAAAAATTACGCGTTCTGAGATAGATAAATTCCCCATCTATCTAGTAAGTAGTGCAACTGAACCATCTTTTTGGGTTTCCCAAAAGGCAAAATGGATCTTCGCATTATCCAATTTCCCCAGCTTTGAATGGGATTTATTTGTCTTGGCTATACCTGGAATGGATGATACCATTCTAGGCCATGATTTCCTAGTTTACTGGAATCCGGATGTGAATTGGCAAGAAGGAGTAATTAACCTTTGAACCTTGCACCCCCAGAACGCCAACTTTCTGTCAATCAGGAATCAGAAAGCCTAACTGACACTGTCATTGAGTTGGATGACACTTTTCCGCCAGGAGATTTGCAATATCCTGACCTTCATTCTCAAATCCCCTCTTCAGATTTAGGAGTTATCGCTTACCTATCCAGCTTACCTCTGTCCTGTTCCTTTGAAGAGAAACAGACACCAACCAAAATGTGTATTTTGAGCTCCCTAATCCTCTCGCACCATGAGAGCACCTCTAACCCGGTGCTCAAAGATGACAAGATTGAAGATTTAGAAATCATTCAAGAGTCTTTACCTTTGGTTTATCACGACTTTGCTGACGTCTTTTCAGCTGAAAAAGCAGATAAACTGCCTCCATCCCGTCCTTACTATCACAAGATCAAACTTACTGGCCCACCTCCGGCACCAGGACCAGTTTACTCTCTCTTGACGCAAGAATCAATTGCGCTTCAAGACTACATTGTGGAAAATGTAGCAAAAGGATTTCTTTGACCAAGCAATTCAAACACTGGTTCCCCTGTCCTTTTTGTACCAAAAAAAGACGGTGGACTTTGCCTTTGTGTTGACTACAGAAAACTGAAACAGGTAACCCAGAAGAATGCCTATCCAGTACCGCCTATGTCACATCTCCTTACCCTCTTCCATGGAGCTACTTATTTCTCAAAGTTAGACCTTTGAGGTGCCTATATCCTAATTCGCATTAAGGAAGGTCATGAGTATTTAACTGCGATGAGAACCTGGTTTGGAAGCTATGAGTATACCGTCATGCCTTTTGGCCTCTGCAATGCTCCTTCCACTTTTCAACATTTTGTCAACAACATTTTTTCCAATCTTGTAGGTAAATACCTTGTGGTATATCTTGATGATATACTAGTCTACTTGAGAAACCTCAAAGATCACATTGCACATTTGCAAGAGGTGCTACAGCAACTTTGCAAGAATGACCTGTTTGCAAAAGCCTCTAAGTGCGAGTTCCATTCCTCTTCTCTTTATTTTCTAGGTGTCCTAGTCTCGCAGCAAGGACTATTGATGGACCCAGCCAAGAGTGAACGCATATTGGACTGGCCCCCACCTTCTTCCATTAAATCTCTTCAAGTTTTCCTTGGTTTCAATAATTTCTATAGAAGGTTTATTGCACGTTACGCCGAAAAAACCGTGAATCTTACTAACCTTCTTCAAAAAGACACTCCTTTTATCTTTACCAAGCAAGCTGCTTCGGAGTTTGAAGCTCTGAAGAAAGCATTCACCACTGCTCCAATACTTGCTCACTTCAACAATCTAGCTTGCACTATTGTCAAAACAGACGCAAGCGACTATGCAATTGCAGGATTTTCTCCTTCCACTTCTCTCTTTCACCC
This sequence comes from Puccinia polysora, assembly GCA_025617555.3. Lineage (NCBI taxonomy): Eukaryota > Fungi > Basidiomycota > Pucciniomycetes > Pucciniales > Pucciniaceae > Puccinia > Puccinia polysora. The sequence continues at coordinate 64,407,060 of CM062612.1, forward strand.
CGTAGCTTTCAAGTCTCGCAAGTTGCTCGCTGCAGAGCTTAACTATGAGATTCATGACAAGGAACTTCTTGCAATTTTTTATTGCTTGAAGAAATGGCGTTCATACCTTTTGAGTCTTAGGGAATCCTTTGATGTTTTAACTGATCATAATTCTTTGAAGTATTTCATGAGTTCAAAAGTCCTCACACGTAGACAGGCGCGATGGGCCGAATACCTCTCTGAGTTCCACTTTACAATCACGTACTGTCCTGGGAAACAAGCGGTAGTTCCTGATGCTTTATCACATTGGGACAATGTTTACCCAGGGGGGGAGCACCTTTGCCAAAAACAACCCTGAAAACGTTAGGACACTCTTCTCAACCCAATCTGCCCAACTCAGTTTGATCATCGCTCACTTACAAGATTTGGCTTCCAAACTAAAACAAGCTCAACGCAACAACCCCAAGTCCATAAAAGTTTGAAAATGTGAGAACTTATTAGATAGTAGTTACAATATAGATGATAATGAATTTTTAATTTATGATAATTGTATAGTAGTACCAGATAATTCTTGCATTAAGTTAGATATCTACGAGTCACGGAATGATTCTCCGCTTGCTGGTCATTATGGGCAGGATAAAACCTACCAATTGATTGCACGAGACTTCTACTGGCCTGTTATGACCAAAGAAGTAAAAGAATATGTTAGCGCGTGCTATGATTGCAATCATAACAAGTCCTCAAAACACCGGAAGTATGGGCTGCTTCAGCCACTTCCAATTCCACCTTGTCCTTGGCACTTGCTGTCTATGGATTTCATCTCTCAATTACCTTCTTCTAGTGAATATGATGCTATTCTAGTAATAGTAGATCGCTTCTCAAAGAAGGCTTTATTTTTACGTAGTAATGTGACGGCCTCTTCAGAAGACTTGGCTGACTTGTTCATAGAACATGTATTTTTGAAACATGGCCTCCCTGATAATATAGTTAGTGATTGTGGATCTCTGTTTTTCTCAAGCTTCTGGACCTTGCTATGCCAACATTTGAAGATCACTCGCAATTTATCAACGGCTTACCACCCGGAAACAGATGGGAAAACCAAGCAAGTTAATCAGATCCTCAAACAATATCTTTGAATGTATGTTGCCTATCAACAAGATGACTGGTCACAATGGCTCCCACTAGCCAAATTTTCCTAAAACAACTCCAATCATTCCTCCACCAAACAGTTGCCCTTACACACTCTTTATGGTAGAAACCGGACTTTCTCTTCCCTTCACGTAGCACCTTCTCAAACTGCTACCAATTACCTTGGACAAATTCAATCCCTTCAATTGCAACTTCAAACCAACCTTGAAGAAGCAAACCAGCGCTATAAGGAGCAAGCAGACCAATTTTGCACTTTGGCTCCAACCTTTGCAGTAGGAGATCAAGTATGGCTTGATGCTAGCAACATTTGCAGTACTTGCCCAACTTGCAAACTCTCCAATAGAAAGCTTGGCCCCTTTAAAGTAGAATCAGTCATCTCCCCTAACGCCTTTAAACATACTTTACCTGCAAAATGGCAAGGTATCCACCCGGTCTTTCATGTATCTCTCCTAGAGCCAGCTCGAGTCCTATACCCGGGCAAGACTCATCCTTCTCCTGAACCGGTCACTGTCCTCAATCATCAAGAGTGGGAAGTAAGCCGTATTCTGGATTCCAGGTTACGCAAAGGAAAACTTCAATACCTCGTTGAATGGTCTGGCTTCCAGTCCAACAAAGATCGCACCTTGTGGGAACCAGCCCATCACCTTTGCAATTCACCCAATCTGATTTGAGAATTCCATGTGAGCTACCTTTGCAAACCTTGGAATCATGATTCTTTTTCCATCCAATCCCATCCAATCCCATTCCATTCCACTCCACATTTGATCCCATCCAATTCCATCCATTCCGCTCCACATTCCATCCCATCCAATCCCATTCCATTCCACTCCACATTTCATCCCATCCAATCCCATTTCATTCCATTTTACATTTATATTACTTAATCACATTCCATCCCATATTCCATCCCATTAAAACTTATCTTATTTAACCATCATTTCATCATTTAATTCCTCCATCTCACTGTGTTATTCTTTTCTCATTTTCCTTTAATTTCAACTTATCATTAAAAGAAAATAATAATAAAATTTTTCTATTTTTAATAATAAATAAATAAATAAATAAATAAAAATACATTAAACTGCAAAGTTTCTTTTATTTTCTTTTCCACATCCTCCCAATTTGCCGTTTATTCCGCAACCATGGACCAAAAGGTATCAAGGTCTTCATCTTTGATCAATGCGGACATTCTTTGAAGTACCAGCACCTCCGTTACAATGTGCCTTTCAAAAATCTCCTTGCATCTTGCAACCCGAGCTTGCTTTGGCTGAGCATTCCATCCACCTTCCTCCAAGAGCTCTTCATATGCTCTCTTCCTTTGGCCACACAACGTGCCTTCTCCGATATTGTCCGTCAGGCGCCTTGCATCCGTTTTGACCGGCAATAAAATTCGCACTGGATCTGCTTTTCCTCGGCCCTCCATCCCTTCCGTCCCAGCCAATCCCTCCCTTCCATCTCCTTCATTTCCTTCTTCTAATTAACCCGCTTCCTCTTTGTTCTCTCCACTTCCGTTTCCTCCATTTTCCTCTTCTTGTTCTGCTGCGGTTTCTTCTCCCTCCCTCGCTTCCTTGGTGATAACTCCTAACAGTTCTGCACCGGATACCTCGCCTTGCACCTTGGCATTCATCTGGGTCCCCGGGTTTTCAGTTGGTGGTCCCCAGTATGGTGGTGGTGGTTGAGGTGTGTTGGTAGTATATCTTTGAAGACGAGGCAAAACTAGCAAACAAGCAAACAATTAGTTACTATTTTAAGTTCATTAGTTAGTCCTGATTAGTACTCACCAGGAACTCGCGTCCCCAATTATTTGATCTCCGGCAATGGTGGTATCTTGTAATTGACCCTTGGCGCGGACCTACAACTTTGCATCTCCCTCAATGATTCCAATGGACCATTGACAGTCGACTCAACATTTATAGGGAAGTTGCACGCCACCTTGCAAAGGTGACATTGCTTGCATTTGCCTTGGAGACCTCGGACAGCAGTACTGGGAATACAACGCTCTTTGCGGCAAATACAGTTTTTGCAACGGCGGGATGACAATGACAACATTCTTACAAAATTTATAAAAATCTATTGGGTAATGAATTAAGTAATGTATAAGGGTATACAGTGATAATTAAATTACTTGAGATCAATGGGAAAATTTACCTGAACGCTTGCAGGAGCTTGTGTCTTTATACCCGGGCAACTTTCACGCTTTGCACTTAAGGATTATTGTCTTCACCACTTTGACATATCCTCTCCTCAGTACCATCTACCTCAGTCTAAAAGCGTGACACAAATAAAAGCACAACATCAATGGTGCAATCCGCTATTTCCTCTGGCTTGCGCTGACCTTCCAATCTTGGCAACCAACTCAGTATATACTTGCCAACTCTGCAGTTAACTCCATACCGGTCGACCATCCATTATGAGATCCAATTTCCTTCCCTGGCCAATCAACAGCCTTGGACTTCCATCTTTGGTCATGCATTGTTTGTTAGTTCGCATCTACATCTAACCAAGCATCACTACTTTATAGTTTGCAATTGGATTAGTCCCTACCTTGTATACACTATTAACTTTCATTTGCATTACCTTCAACATCACTCGCTCCTATCCCAATTTGTCATGCAATTGTACGCTCAGATTCTATTGTCTCTCACTTACGCTAAGATCTTGGATCTATACCACTGCTTCATTTCCTATTCCGTTCCTGCCATTCATTGCCTCACTGCTTCACCTGTAGTAAGCTCATCACCAGGTTGTATCTAGTCACTTTGGATAACCTTATAAGGGCTATCCCCTTGCCTGATGATTGTCTCCTCAGTGAGTTAATTTCATACGTTGTCGCATTTTGCTGCAACCTAGTTATCACATTGGACTAAAGTTGAGTTTCCTTCTTTGGAACACCTTCCATTCATCTTGCCATTTCTTGAGTGGCATAACCCAGTTTGCACTTTGAAACTGGGTCTTGCTATTCTCACTTGCCCTTGCACTTGGTATTCCTTTGCGCTCACGATCATCTAAGAATTGCCCTATAGTACGTGGGGTGGTCGTGTGACAGTCTCCCAAAAGGCAAAATGGACCTTTGCACTCTCCAATTTACCCGGCTTTGAATGGGATTTATTTGTCTTGGCTATACCCGGAATGGATGATACCATTCTAGGCCATGATTTCCTAGTTTACTGGAATCCAGATGTGAATTGGCAAGAAGGAGAACCTTTGAACCTTGCACCCCCAGAAAGCTAATCTTACTGTCAAACAGGAATTAAACAGCCTACCTGACACTGTCATTGGTTTGGATGACAATTTTCTGCCAGGAGATTTGCAATATCCTGACCTCCATTCCCAAATTCTCACTTCAGATTTAGGAGTTATTGCTTACCTATCCAGCTTACCTCTTTCCTGTTCCTTCAAAGAGAAACAGACACAAACCAAACTGTGTATTTTGAGCTCCCTAATCCTCTCGCACCATGGGAGCACATCAAATGCGGTCGTCAAAGATGACAAGATTGAAGATTTAGAAATCATTTGAGAATCTTTACCTTCAGTTTATCATGACTTTGCCAACGTCTTCTCAGCCGCAAGAGCATATAAACTGCCTCCATCCTGTCCTTACAATCACAAGATCAAAATTACTGGCCCACCTCCGGCACCAGGACCAGTTTATTCTCTCTCAACGCAAGAATCAATTGCGCTTCAATACTACATTGCGGAAAATGTAGCAAAAGGATTTCTTTGACCAAGCAATTCAAATACTGGTTCAACTGTCCTATTTGTTCCTAAAAAGGAAGGCGGACTTTGCCTTTGTGTTGACTACAGGAAACTGAACCAGGTAACCCGCAAGAATGCCTACCCAGTACCGCCTATTTCACATCTCCTTACCCTCTTCCATGGAGCTACTTTTTTCTCAAAGTTAGACCTTTGAGGTGCCTATATCCTAATTTGCATTAAGGAAGGTCATGAGTATTTAACTGCGATGAGAACCTGGTTTGGCAGCTATGAGTATACCGTCATGCCTTTTGGCCTCTGCAATGCTCCTTCCACTTTTCAACATTTTGTCAACAACATTTTTTCCAATCTCGTAGGTAAATACCTTGTGGTATATCTTGATGATATACTAGTCTACTTGAGAAACCTCAAAGATCACATCGCACATGTGCAAGAGGTGCTACAGCAACTTTGCAAGAATGACCTGTTTGCAAAAGCCTCTAAGTGCGAGTTCCATTCCTCTTCTCTTTATTTTCTAGGTGTCCTAGTCTCGCAGCAAGGACTATTGATGGACCCAGCCAAGAGTGAACGCATATTGAACTGGCCCCCACCTTCTTCCGTTAAATCTCTTCAAGTTTTCCTTGGTTTCAGTAATTTCTATAGAAGGTTTATTGCGCGTTACGCCAAAAAAACCGTGAATCTTACTTACCTTCTTCAAAAAGACACTCCTTTTATCTTTACCAAGCAAGCTGCTTTGGAGTTTGAAGCTCTGAAGAAAGCGTTCACCACTGCTCCAATACTTGCTCACTTCAACAAGCTAGCTTGCACTATTGTCAAAACAGACGCAAGCGACTATGCAATTGCAGGAGTAATCTTGCAGTTCTCTTCCTCCACTTCTCTCTTTCATCCCCTTGCTTTTTAGTCTTGCAATTTGCTCGCTGCAGAGCTCAACTATGAGATTCATGAATAGGAACTTCTTGCAATCATTTATTTTTTGAAGAAATGGTGTTCATACCTTTTTAGCCTTAGGGAATCCTTTTAAGTTTTAACTGATAGAAATTCTTTAAAGTATTTAATGAGCTAGAAAGTCCTCACATGCAGACAGGCACGATGGCCCAAATACCTCTCCGAGTTCCACTTTACAATCACGTACGGCCCTGGGAAACAAGCGGTAGTCCCTGATTCTTTATCACGTTGGGAAGATTTTTACCCAGGGGGGGAGCACCTTTGCCAAAAACAACCCTGAAAACGTTAGGACACTCTTCTCAACCCAATCTGCCCAACTCAGTTTGATCATTGCTCACTTACAAGATTTGGCTTCCAAACTCCAACAAGCTCAACGCAACAAGCCCAAGTGCATCAAACTTTGCAAAAGTGCAAACTTATTAGATAGTAGTTACATTATTGATGATAATGACTTTTTAGTCTATGATAATTGTATAGTAGTACCAGATAATCCTTGCATTAAGTTAGATATCTTTGAGTCACGGCACAATTCTCCGCTTGCTGGTAATCATGGGCAGGATGAAACCTACCAATTGATTGCACAAGACTCTACTGGCCTGGTATGACCAAAGAAGTAAAAGACTATGTTAGCACGTGTATGATTGCAATCGTAACAAGTCCTCAAAACACCGGAAGTATGGGCTGCTTCAGCCACTTCCAATTCCGCCTTTTCCTTGGCACTCGCTTTCTATGGATTTCATCTCTCAATTACCTTCTTCTAGTGGATATTATGCTATTCTAGTAGTAGTAGATTGCTTCTCAAAGATGGCTTTATTTCTTTGCAGTAATAAGACGGCCTCTTCAGAAGACTTAGCTAACTTGTTCATAGAATATGTATTTTCAAAAAATGGTCTCCCTGATAATATAGTTAGTGATTGTGGATCTCTGTTTGTCTCAAGCTTCTGGACCTTGCTATGCCAACATTTGAAGATCACTTGGAATTTATCAACAGCGTACCACCCGGAAACAGATGGGCAAACCAAGCGAGTTAATCAGATTATCAAAAAATATCTTTGAATGTATGTTGCCTATCAACAAGACGACTGGTTGCAATGGCTCCCACTAGCCGAATTCTCTTACAAAAACTCCACTCATTCCTCCACCAAAAAGTCGCCCTTCCAAACTCTTTATGGTAGAAAACCAACTTTCTCTTCCCTTCATGTAGCACCTTCTCAACCTGCTACCAATTACCTTGAACAAATTTAATCCCTTCAATTGCAACTTCGGACCAATTTCAAAGAAGCAAACCAGCACTATAAGGAGCAAGCAGACTAATCTTGCACTACGGCTCCTACCTTTGCAGTAGGAGATCAAGTATGGCTTGATGCTTGCAATATTTGCAGCACTTGCCCAACTCGCAAACTTTCCAAAAGAAAGCTTGGCCCCTTTAAAGTAGAATCAGTCATCTCCCCTAACGCCTTTAAACTTACTTTACCTGGGAAATGGAAAGGTATCCACCCGGTCTTTCATGTGTCTCTCCTAGATCCTGCTTGAGTCTTATACCTGGGCAAGACTCTTCCTCCCCCTGAACTGGTCACTGTCCTCAATCATCAAGAGTGGGAAGTAAGCCGTATTCTGGATTCCAGGTTACGCAAAGGAAAACTTCAATACCTCTTTGAATTGACTGGCTTCCAGTCCAACAAAGATTTCACCTCATGGGAACCAGCCCATCACCTTTGCAATTCTCCCAATCTGATTTGAGATTTCCATGCAAGCTACCCTTGCAAACCTTGACAATCATGATTCCATCTCATCCAATCCCATTACATTCCACATTCCATCCCATCCAATCCCATTCCATTCCATTCCACATTTTATCCCATCCAATCTTATTTCATTCCACATTTAATCTCATCCAAACTAATTTCATTCCACATTCTATCTCATCCAACCTCATTTCATTCCACATTCCATCTCATCAAATCCCCATTTTATTTCACACCATCATTCCATCAGTCAATTCCTCCATCTCACCGTGTTATTCCTTTTTCTCATTTCCCTCTCATTTCTAGCAAGTAAAACTTCATTCCTTATTAAAAAAAAAATATTTATAATTAAAAAAAAAAAAAAGAGAAAATATATATTTATAATAAATAATTATAAAGTTTCTTTTACTTCCTTTTCTGCATCCTCCCAATTTGCAGTCAATTCCGCAACCATGGATTGAAAGGTATCCAGGTCTTCATCATTGATTAGTGCAGACATCCTTTGGAGAACTAGCACCTCTGTTACAATATGCCTCTCAAAGATTTCCTTGCACCTCACAATTGAAGCTCGCTTTGGCCAAGAATTCCATCCACCTTCCTCCAAGAGCTCTTTGTACGCTCTCTTTCTTTGGCCTCCCAAAAAAACTTCTCCAATGTCTCCCGTCAGCTGCCTCGCATCAATTATGACCAGCCCTAGGACTCACACCGGATCCGCTTTGCCTTGGCCCTCCATTTCTTCCGTTCCATCTACTCTACCCCTTCCATGTCCTCCATTCCCTTCTCCTAATTCTTCCGTTACACACTCCTCTTCTTGCTCCGTTCCTTCTCTTCATCCATTTCTGTCTTCTCTCTCTCCCGATCCTCTTTCCACTTTGTTCCTTTCTTCCTCCCTGGCTTCCTCAGCTATGACCCCAACCGGTTCCGCACCGGGCACTTTGTCTCACACCTCAGCATTCATCTGGGGCCCCGGAAGTTCAGTCGGTGGACCCCAATAAGGTGGTGGTGGCGGTGGTGTGTTCATAGTATACCTTTGGAAACGGGGCAACACTAGCAAAACAAGCAAAATTTAGTTACTATCTTTATTATAGTCAGTCACAATTAGTACTCACCAGGAACTCGAGTACCCAAGTATTTGATCTCTGGCAACGGTGGTACTTTGTAGTTAACCCTTGGAGAGGACCTACAACTCTGCATCTCCCTTGATGAATCCGCGGGACCATAAACAGTTGACTTGATACTTATAGGAAAATTACATGCAACCTTGCGGAGGCAACATTGCTCCCACTTGCCTCAAAGGCCTCGGACGGCAGTACTAGGGACACATTGCTTGTTTCAAAAAATACAGTTTTTGAAACGGCGGGACAACAATGACAAAATTTTATATAATTTATGAATCTAACAAGTAATGAATTAAATAATGCGTAAAGGGTATACAGTATTTATTAACGACTTGAAATCAATGGAAAAATTTATCTGAACGCTTGCAGGAGATTGCGTATTTATACCCGGGCAACTGTCACACTTTGCACTTAGGGATTATTGTCTTTATCACTTCAACATGTCCTCTACTCAGTACCATCTACCTCAGTCTAAAAGTGTGACACAAATAAAGCACAACATCAATGGTGCGATCCACTACTTCCTCTGGCTCACCTTGGCCTTCCAATCTTGGCGACCAACTCAGTATATACTTGCAAACTTCGCGGTTAACTTCATACGGGTTGGCCATCCATTATGAGATCCAATCTGCTTCCCTGGCCAATCAACAGCCTTGGACTTCCATCTTTGGTCACAAATTGTTCATTAGTTTGCATCTACGTCTTATTAAGCCATCAATACTGTACAGCTTGCAATTGGACTATTCCCTACCCTGAATACACTATTACTTCTCATTTGCATTAACTTCAACGTCATTTTCTCCTGTCCCAATTCATCATACAATTATATGCTCAGATTCTATTGTCTTGGACTTACACCATGAACTTGGATATGGTTGTACTACCGCTTCATTTCCTATCCCGTTCCTGTCATTCATTGCCTCACCGCTTCAACTGTAGTTAGCTCATCACCAGGTTGTATCTAGTCACTTTGGATTACCTTATAAGGGCTACCCCCTTGCCTGATGATTGTCTCCTCAGTTATTTAATTTCATACGTTCTTGCATTTTGCTACAACCTAGTTATCACATTGGACTCAGGTTGAGTTTCCTTCCTCGGAACACATTCCATTCCTCTTGCCGTTTGTTGAGTGGCATAACCAAGTTCGCACTTTGCAACTGAGTCTTGCTACTTGCACTTGCCCTCGCACTCAGCATTCCTTCGCGCTCACAATCATCTAAGAATTTCCCCATAGTACGTGGGGTGGTCATGTGACACAAATTTATTTACCTTATTGCTATCTTACTGTTTTCATTATCTCATTACCCATGTCTTAGGCCCCCTCTGGGGCTCTCTAGTTGTCTCTAACCCGCTTCCTCAGGCCTTCTTTGGGGTTCTCTAGTTGTCAAAAAATACTGGTCCTTTCCTTGGACCATGAATGAAAATGATCTGATTACCAGACAAATAAACTGGAGTGTCCCTTCCTCCCCTTCAGATCAGATCCACTTGACTATACAAGTACTTTCCATCCGTCCTTGACTCTTTTTAGCCTTATTAATACTTCTCATTTGTCTTTTCAGTAGCCCACCATACTCCTTCCTTCTCCAATCAACCTTTCTTCTCACCTTAAAATTTTTCAGAGTCTAGGTATTCTCAGCCCAAATATGAACTTTGTGTTGTAGCTCAAATGATGAAGAAACTTCAAACTGTTCTCTGGGGCCAAAATTTTAAACTGCAAGTCAATTTTCAATCCATCATTCAGATGATCAATGCTCCCAGTCTCCCCAATGCTCCTATGAATTGTTGGGTGGCTTTTATCCAGCTTTTTTTAATAAGATTGGATTCAAATTCTAGAGGACTTATAACCAACAGGCTGAGAGACAAATAGAATCAAAAAGAAGACACATCAGAAGGAGACTTTGAGAAAAGAGAGAGATAAGCAAGAAAATAAATGTGTTGGGTCCTACAGCGTTGATTAGTGTATATTGTTAAATGAGACAGCTTTGAGTTGAGGGAGATCTGAGGACGGATAGTAAATGATAAGACAGAAAGAGGTAGGGTTTGAGTGAAGATGGAGAAGAACTATTCAAGATGTAGGGTCAGATGAGTTCGATGAGGTCTTGTTGAAGTGATTGTCATCTTACCAGTCATAGATTGTTGTATTTGAGTCGCGCGGTTATTCAATGGTGTTGATTGTTGATTGTAGGTGAGATTGAGAAGTAAAATAGAAGACAATAGATAAGGAAGCAAATGAGAAAGGAAGAAAGAAAAGAGAAGAGATGGAGAAGAAAAGAAGAGAAAAGGTGAAGATTGCGGAGAAGGAGAGAAAGATGAGAGGTTGATGGGTGTCTGAACCCCCGTGAGGAGGGGTGAGGCTGGGTGTGGACATCTGGGTCCATGTCCTAGACTTGGTGCGGCGCGCAATAGTGTGGGTAGAGAAGAGGCGGAAGAGAGCAGGAGAATGAAGAGAGCAGGAGAATATTCGACATTTTTCTTTTGATATTGTTCATAGACCTGGGAAATCATTTGCCATGCCTGATGGTTTATCTCAGCAACCTCTTGGAGACAATGAATCTGATTTTGGAACGGATTTTGATGAAGAAGAACCTTTAATGCAACCTGTCTTCTATTTCTCTTCTCAAGATTATTCTGGCTTTCAACAAGGCTTCTGGCTTAAATTAGAGAAGTACCTTTTAACTCTCCGAAAACCTCCTGATCTCTGCGCTAAAGAATTTTGATCTCTTAACAGAAAGACCTCTAATTTCTTTGTCCATAGTTCTAGGCTTATGAAAAGAGGAAATCCTTCTGCCCTTATTGTTGTTACTATCCCTCCAAAACAATATTTGATACTTGAAAGTCCCTATGAAGGTCTGGGCCATTGTGCCAAAACCAAAACTTATCAACAATTATCCAAAAAATTCTGGTGGCCATCTCTGTAGAAATCCATCTCCCAATGGTGCAAGAGTCTTGAAGTTTGTGAAAAACATGATCTTAGGCATCCAGCTCAAATTTTTTATCCCACTGGGAAGTCAACTTTCTTTGGAAGGATTTCTATGGATGTGGTTCATATTAAGGCAGGTGGTGCTAAGTACCTCATTGTGGATAGGGATGATTCTTATGGATTGTTTGAAGCAAATTTTCTTAAGAATATTAGCCCTGAATCAGTGGCAGCTTTCCTCTATGAGACCTGGACGATGCATTATGGCCTGGGTCAATCTTACTCTACTGATTGTGCCTCCGAATTTGGTGGAAAACTTGCTGAAATGATCCAATCCCTTCCTGGACAACATAGATTCACTACACCTTATTATCCTGAAGGCCAAGGCATGGTACAACAATGCCATGCTCCTTTCAAGGCTGCACTGGTTAAGATTTCTGGTGAAAGTGGCAAGCATTGTTGCAAATTCCTTCCTCTTGTTCTCTTCTCTGATCAAATCTCAAGCAAAAGGACTACTGGATACTCAACTTAAAAAATCATTTTTTTCCAAAGAGAAGTTCTACCTTTGGATCTGAAAATGGAATCTTTCTTGGGTATCCCTTGGGACAAGGTGACCTCAACTACTGATTTATTAGTTGCTAGACCCAAGAAACTGGAGCAAAGTGAAGATGTTTGTGATGAAGCTTATCAGAAGATGATGGAGTCCAGAGCAAAATAAGTCCAGTATTTGGAGGACAAGAACTCCAATCAGATCAGGGACTACCTGAACCCTGCTGATCTAGTTTTAGCTTATTATCAATCTTTGGAAGCCCAGTGGGGCAAGCTTTTCTAAAATTGTTGGAAAGGTCCTTATTGGGTGCTTGGCCAAGTTAGAGGTGGATCTTATACTTTGGAGGAGCTGGATGGTACTCAAATGGCCAGAAGGCTCTCTGCTGATCAATTCAAGAAGTTTCATTGTTGTGGAGGCAACTTATCTCAGAAGTAAGTCCTCCCAATTGTGCACCTCCAGGGTTGTTTGCTGCGTTTTTTTGTAAACTCTACTGTATGCCACATACATGAACACCTGGGACGCCTTCTGTTTTTTATCTCTACCGCTTCTAGGGCTCTTTTGGGTGGATCAAGATATTTTTCAACTCTTAAACACCTCTCAAGATCAAGAAATGGCCAATTTTCTTTTCAATTTCTTTTTATTTTTACTCCTCTTTACATCTTCAAGTTTGAGGTGCAGAATAGGGAAAGTCTGTAATTTGAAGATATATGTGGTGATAAATTCAGGACACCTCATGAATTTCAGAAATTTTTGAATTTTTTTTTACACCCCCTCATCCATCTATACATCTGCAAAAAAAAAAATTCATGGATTCCCACTCATTTCACTGTTTCCCAACTTTTTCCTGTCCTACTGGTCTATGCAGGTCTTCTCCAGCTATCCAAAAATGGCCTCCTCTGTTCAAATCCCCCTTGAACAACCTTTCCCCTGAATTTTTGGCCAAACGTGCCCGATTGGCCACCAACCGCTGATTTCATTGCTGCCATGAAGCTTCCCCTCCTTGCCGCCATTGACAAATGACTGCAAGCATTGCTTGCGGTTGTCAGTGATCCCATGACCAGCCTTGCACCATTGATCCTTGCCATCTTTTAATCTGATCCCATGTCAATTGTTGGAGAACCCATGACCAGCCCCATCAAACACCAATCTCATCCCCAACTTTGCTCCCAATAAACCACTCCTACCTAATAAAAAGGTTGACAGCAATGATGCCGTTTCCCCTTGAAACTGCTGTCATCACCTTGCTCTACCTTGGCTTGGCCCAAGTCATCTCTGAAACCCCTGGCCAACAATTGTTGATTTGCTGCCATTGAAATCTTTGCATGGCCTTCAACGATCCCCCTGGAAGAACCACCTCCTTGATCTGCCTCCTAGCTCCCCGTTCTCCCGCGCGGGTCTCAAATGTTGCCCAGGCCCGTTGGCTTGTCCAAGGGCCTCTCACTGCTATTCTCCTGCCCGCGCCCATCCTCAAAAAAAAAAATTCCGCTCTCATTTTTAAATCTCTCTTGTATTAGCCTACAGGCCCCTGATCTATAAAAGGAGGGGCTCTCCCCTGTCTTTCTGTATTATTGGATCTGATCCATCCAACATAGTAATAATAATCTGATCATTACAAAGGGCCTCTTACCCTTCATCTTCATTCTCATCATGGGTATGTCCATGATTGCCCGTCAATCCTTTGAGCATCCATACTAAAATTTTTGATCCATCCATCTATGACCCTGATCCTTATCACCAACGATAGACTTGCTGGTTGAAGAGAATTCTGTCTGTTTGGATTCATGAGGGTGTTATACCACTCCTTGATCCCTTTTTTCAACCATACTGGTCTTGATCCTTTCTGATCATCTTTCTGGAGACAATCATGATTGATTGAAGAGGTCTTTTTAAGCTTAAAACCTGAAGTGTTATACCTCCCTTTATCCTTTAAAGTTGAATTGCGCCATGCTACTCTTGAGTCCCTTGAGAAGTGTTTGTTTATTTTTGTTGGAATAAATTATTTCTTTGCTTCTTGAGCTTCACAAAAAAATTTCTCTTGTTTTGTACAGCCACCCACAGTTATCTGGTACCCTTCAAGCGCTTGATTGAGGAGATTAGGGCAGGTTCATTGAGAACCTGGAGTTTGGTGGGGGATGAGTTGATCTTTCCTAATCTTCTGCTGACAACCATATTTATTAGCTTGTGGGAATTGTTACTTGCAGCTGCCTTGTTCTATTGAAATCTGAACAGCACTTTGACTTATTTTGTTCAAGTCTTTCCCTCCACCATCTTGTCCCAGATAGTGTTGATTCCTTTGCTACCAACTATTAACAAATTCATTCTTTACATTTATTCCTTATTTACAATTTCATGGAACTTGATCCTGGTTACAGTTAAATATTATTGTAACTCTTAGGAGGGCATCCTCAAAGCACCTTTCCCCTCCACAGAACTGCCTGCCGCTTAGAACCGTTTGGAGTCTTACACTGTGAACAAGTGTTTATTCAAGATAAAAAAGTGATGTATGGCCTCAATCTGATAGTATAATTATTAATTCTAACCCATTGTTAATTCCATTGAAGAAAATCAGCAATCATCCCCAAAAATTGTCCTGATGACCCTTTCAACCATGAATTTCTGAAATTTTCTTGTAGTGTCTGCTTAAATTCGTAAGTTATCTCCTCCTTGCCTCCAGGAATAAGTGCTGTTAGTCAGCCAGTTGGACAAATCCCCTTGAGTAACCCCTTTTGGGTAATCACTTAGGACCTCATTGTCCAAAGGTCTTTACAAGGTTCAAAAGAGCCCCTTCAAGAGAGGTTGTTATCCAATAAAGATCACCTGTTTGAATAAACTGCGGCCCCTCTTTTGAATCAATTTAATCCAACCAAAACACTCAAACTTAGCACTTGCTTCTGATTCAATCATTTGAGCATTTCACTTAATTTTCTTGGAATTATTATTCCAACAGAAATATCACTTTCTGTAGCTAAAGGATGGCAAATTTACTGGTATCAGTAAGCTGAAAATCTTTCTCTGGGAATTGGGAGCTGCCCCTTCCCTTTCCAGGGGGATAATTTCATAATTGTAGTTCTGAAACTCATTCAACTAAACCAATCCAACCTTCTGAATCAGCTTCACCAAAATATCAAACCCAACTTCACTTAATCCTACTTTCCAGTGGGTAACAATCCTGCATACCTTGAAGTCTCAATCCTCTTCTACCAGCTTCACCCTCTCCTTGTATGGTACAAGCTCTATGTCCATGAACACCTTACCACTTTTTCATGTGATTCAGTCAACCCTCCCAGGGTCTCTCCCTCTCATAGTGGCTTGGTATTTCCTCCATCTCTCGTCAACCCAATTTGTATATGAGTCAGTACATATTAAACTTAGTATGTACATAGTACTTACTCTCCACTTTCTGTTCAGCCCATACTCCCAGGACTCCAGATCAGTATATTTCGAACCTTCCTGGATATCCTCATCAACCAATAAGTCAACTACAGCCTTCAGCCCATCAGGCAACATTTAATACAATGGGAACTCCAAACTGAAACACCAGCCACTCATCCCTCAAGGCCTCCTTCTCAGCTCTAACATCTACTGGCCTCTCCTTCCCTCCTGGACTGATTCCCCCCAAGGAATTAGTATACTACTTCTTACTGGTAAGTCCCCCTGCCAGTAGTTGTCATCTCAGCACAAGACAACCTTCACCCAGCCTGTTTAACTCATATCACCTGGCCCCTTTCATGGTGTTACCCTTATAGGATTCAAAAACTCCATATTAAAAAAACCCCTCCTGGACTTCTCCATTCCATCCTTCCATCTTCTCATCACTTGTACTCCTCCTCTCATATTCTTCATTTCAATTCCAAAGAATCATCCTTCAGTTCTATGAGTAGTAGCTCCTGTGCCTTTAGTCCCTTGCACACCAGGGGCAGTCGTGACAATGCTCCAGAAAAGGAATGGCTAAGGAGGGAAAGGGAAGGGTTATGTATCCATTGGGGAGGAAAAAATCATAAAAACAGTTGTGCAAATTGGCTAGACAGCCATAAAATTAGCTTCTAGTTTTTCTAATAATTGCAAGTAAAAATACAGATTATCTAGATTACAGCAAGTCAATCTTTGCACTTGCAAGTCACTTGGTGCTCCAAGTTCAAGATTTGTCCTCTTCCATTCCAACAACACTCCTGATTGGTTTCAAATTGATTTTGGCGCTAATTTTTCTTTTAAAAGTCAAACTTTGTCCAATTCCAAAATTCTTATGTGTTCCAAGATCAATAAGTTTCCCCCCTTTTTAGTAAGTAGTGCGTCCAAGCAATCCCATTGGATTACCCATGACACAAAATGGACCTTTGAATTTTCCAATTTCCCCAGCTTTGAATGGGATCTATTTGTCCTGGATATTCCCATAATGTACAACACAATTCTAGGCCATGACTTCCTAGTCTAGTGGAATCTTGATGTGAATTGGCAAGTAGGAATAATTAAAATTTGCACCTTGAAACACCAGGATACTAACCTTTCAATCAAACAGGGATTCAGGAGCCTACCTAACACTTTATTTGAGTTGGATTTCAATTTCCTGCCAGGAGATTTGAGATATCCTGACCTCTATTCCCAAGTTCCTTCTTCAGATTTAGGAGTTATTGCTTATTTATCCAGCACACCTCTTCCTTGTTTCTTTGAAGAGAAACAGGCACCTACCAAAATTTTTATTTTGAGCTCCCTAATTCTTTTGAATTGTGCAAGCACTTCCAATCCAGTCCACAAAGATGGAAAGATTGAAGATTCAGAAATTATTCAAACGTGTTTTCCTTTGGTTTATCAAGACTTTTCTGACATCTTTCCAGCTGTAAAGGAAGATAAATTACCACCTTCCTATTCTTATACTCACAAGATCAAACTTACTGGCCCACCTCTGGCACCCGGACCAGTCTACTCTCCCTCAGAGTGGGAATCCACTGCGCTTCAACGATAAATTGTGGAAAATTTATCAAAAGGATTTCATTGACCAAGAAATTTGAAAACTGGCTCACCCATCTGCATGTCATGAAAAAAGACTGCAGCCTTCCCCTTTGCGTTGAATACAGGAAAATGAGCCAGGTAACCCAGAAGAATGCTTACCCAGTACTCCCTATGTTGAAACTCCTCTATCCCTTCCATGGAGCTTCTTATTTCTCAAAGTTAGACCTTTGAGGTGCCTATAACTTAATTTACATTGCAAGAGTTCATGAGTATTTGACTGCAATCAGAACATGTTTTGGCAGTTATTAGTATACTGTCATGCCTTGTTTCCTCAACAACACTCCTTCCACCTTTCAACATTTTGTCAATGACATTTTTTTACCATGTAGATAAATACCTCATTGTTATCTTGAAAATATACTAGTCTACTCAAAAAATCTTTAGGATCACATTGAACATGTGCAAAAGGTGCTTCAGAAACTTTGAAAGAATAAACTGTTTGCAAAAGCCTCTAAGTGCAAATTTCATACGCATTCTCTTCATTTCTTACGTATAATATTCTTTCAGAAAGGACTATTGATGGATCCATCCAAATGCCAACACATATTGGACTGTCTCCCACCCTCTTCAGCCTAATCCCTTCAATTTTTCCTTGAATTTAGTAACTTTTACTGGAGGTTCATTGAGCATTACACCAAGAATACCTTTAATCATACTAATCTTCTTCAAAAAGAAACTCATTTTGTTTTTAATGATTAAGCTGATTTGGTGTATGAAGCTCTGAAAGAAGCTTTCACCACTGCTCCAATAAATGCTCATTTTAACAAGCTAGCTTGGGCTATTGTGGAAACAGAATCAAGCAACTATGCATTTGCAGGAGTAGTCTTGCAGTTCTCTTCTTCTTCCTTTCTTTTTCACCCCTTAGCCTTCAAGTCTTGCAAATTGCTCTCTGCTGAGCTTAAATAAAATATTCATGAAAAGGAAATTCTCCCAATTGTTTACTACTTGAAGAAATGGTTCTCATAACCTTTAGCCTTATGTAAACCTTTAAGGTCTTAGCTGATCACAATTATCTTAAATATTGCATGAGCTCAAAGTTCCTTACAAGCAGACAGGAATTTTGGGCCAAATATGTAAAAGTTTAAATTTTATGAAGAACCTAGACCAAGCTGATAGTTGAAGTTGAGTCAACAAACAGAAAAAGTAAAATGAAATAAATGGAAAAAGTGAATCTACCAACATGAGGATGAGTTCTACAGGCGGGTTTATGGCCTCTAAGCAGACTGGGTAGAACTAACAACAAAGGAAACGACTAATAAAAGAGGGTAGATGAGTGAGAAGTTAAGGAGTCCAGTGTTTTGAAGGTTAATTCACCAAGCATTTACCGCAAGACTCTGGTTTGATTACCTTGACTGATCCGCCCGACAACGTTGAATGATTTGTTCAACTGGAAAAGAAGAGTGGTAAGTCTTCTTAAGGTTGATTTGAAGAACTTCAGTAATACCCACAGCAATTTGATTTGTGGGTGATCCAAGTTGAGTTGAACCTTCAGGTCTTGATGGGTAGCACGTAGTAGGAATTGGATAATTGTAAAATAAAGAAGACAAGTAACAGAGTTGAGAGAGAAGAGATTGCGTGGGTTTCTTGTGCTCATGAGATGATAGAAAGGTTTCACAGGCACAGAAGTCACACAATCAAATAACTCGCGTGGATCTCATTCTCAGTGACATCCACAGATTAAGGAAAAGAAAGAAGAAAAAAAGAATTTAAGAATAATAGAACTAATATTTAGGAATTTAATTGTGACACCTAAGAACCAAGACCAAGAGTGTGAGTGAATAATCAACACCCCGGCACAAATAAACATTAAGAGGGTTGAAGTTCCCACATTTTTAACCAGTTTCAATACCGCTGGAGTACCTGCTGCCTTGGTCAGGGCATCAGCAAGCATTTCACCAGATGAGAAAAGTTTGACGTTGATGAGTCCATTGCTGAGGTCATTGCGTAGGCTCTTGAGTTTAATTTTGATGTATTTGGCGTGCAATCTTGAGCCAAATTTCTTGAGCTTGTCTTCCAGGCCTTTGTTATTGATCAAGTGGAGGGGAGGTTCAAGATTGCATTGACACAGTTCTTGTATGAGATGATTCAGCCATCTGCCTTCTAGGTGGCTTGAGGAAAGGGAGTTCCATTCTGATTTGGTCAACAAATGAGCTATGTTTTGTTGCTGTTGGCTGGTCCAGTATATTGGACTACCCTTGAACAAGGCCAGAAAGCTAGTTTGAGGCAGCCCGGAGTCTGGATCAATCCCCCAGGTGGAGTTGCTTTAAATAACAAGGTGGTTGTCCTTAGATTTGCGCTTGAGTACCAGCTTGAAGTCTATTGTTTCTAGGAGGTATTGCCAAACATGAACCACTTTGTTCCAATGGTTGATCCCCGGCCTCCCTGAAAATCTAGCAAGATTGAACACAGCGTAACTGATGTCCAGTCAAGCTAAGTTTTCTATAAAGTTCAGGCGGCCTATTGGCAAGCAGTAGTTCACGTTGAGATCTTTGAATTTTGATATTTTTTCTTCAGTAGTGGGTAGTAACTGTATGCCAGAGGTACAGGGGTTATTTAGAGGCTTTGCATCTAGGAGATTCATCTATTCCAATCCTTTTTTGATATGGTTAGGCAGAGACAGGCTAATCAATTCTTTAGACATTTTGACCTTCATGCCCAGTAGTGTGTTGACTGGGTGCGCCAAAGAGTCTTTGAAGCAATCCAGAAAAGCAAGTTTGAACCTTTCAAAGTTCTTGACCACCACTAGGTCATCCATGTTCAAAAAGAGGGCCGTTGTGGAGTCTTGATGGAGGTACAGGCAGGGGTCTGCGTCGCTTTCAAGAAAGCCCTGAGTTCTCAGCCAGGTACTTAATGTTTTTTACCAATTCAACGGGGCCTGCTTGAGGCCATATAAGGATTTTTTTAGTTTTGGGAACTTTAACTTTCTCTTTGAACCAATTGTAGTTTGGATGAAAACATCTTTTTCCAATTGAGCGTGCAGAAAAGCTCCTTTGAAATCGAAATGAAGGATAGGAAGTTGCTTGTCCACCGAGTACCGCAGAAGCGCTTGTAGGGAAGCAATTTTGCCTGTGGGAGCAAATGTGTCCTGGTAGTCAATACCATAACGCTGTTTGAATTTCTGTACGCAAACTCTTGCTTTCAGGGTTTCAGTTCCAGAGTGGAGATCCTGCTTACGTCGGAAAACCCAAGTAGTACGAAGGGGATTTATTACCTTGGATTCATTTGCGTCCTCCCAAACCTCTAAGTCTTCAGCTGTCTCCAATTCTTTGTTTATTGGTGGGACCCACGCCGGGGTTTTGAGGGCTTCATGGATGTTTTTTGGTGTATCTGTGTGGTAGTAGCAGTATATCTTGAAAGGTTTTATTTGATTTATATCTCTCAGGTTTGGTCAAAGGGATTTGAGTACAGTTTGATTGGAGTTATTGGAGTTGGTCACGGATTGGTTGTCAAGTGGCTCCACGCTTGGCTTGAGATTTTTGCTATTGATGGTTGACGTTATGGGATCAGGTTGGGTAGCTCCTGGTGGAGTGGAGACAGTATCTTTGAAGGTATTTTCCTTGAGTTCTAACAAGGGAGAGTTAATTGGTAATTCATTCTTTAGGAATTCAACGTGTTTACTTTCAACCATTTTACCGCTTTTGGTGAGTAGTTTGTAGGATTGAAGTTTGGGATTGAATCCGATTGAAATTCCTTCCTTGCCTTTCTCATTCATCTTGGAACTGATTCTGTTTGAATTGAGTAGGTAAATGACAGAAGAACCAATTAGCTGAAGGTATTGATTGGGAATTGAACTTTTTTGAAGGAGTTCCCAAGGGCTTTTTTCCTTTGATTCGGCAGGGATTTGATTGAGGGCAAAACAGCAACTCTGGATCACAACATGCCAATAAATCTTGGGGATGGACGTAGAGCTGAAGACAGATCTCAAAGATTCCATGATAGTTTTATTGGCACGCTCCACTTTACCATTGTGTTGTGAATGGTAAGGTTCGCTGACTATATGATTGATGCTTTTGGAATTGGAGAACTGTTTCAGGGTTTTGTTGACTAATTCCCCTCCACAATCAGTGACGACCTCAATGGGATACCTATGTTGCCTTTTTGCTTTGTTTTCAATTATGAATACGATCTTTCCAGCTGTGGCGTCCTTGGATGGCAATGGGAAGGCTGATATGTAGGCCGGACTTGTTATCAAATATTGTGAGAGAGTACTTCATACCACCTTTGCTTGTGTGATTGAGAGGTCCCATAAGATCCATGTGCAGTCTGTCAAACACTTGTTGAGCTTGAGATTGGCAGTCCTTGAAGGAGGCCTTAGTGATCTTGGATTTCTTACAAGAAAGACATTTGAAATTATTTTTCAAGTCTTGTGGTAGATTCTTACCCAGATGTTTTTTGACTCAGTTGAGGCTGGCATGACCAAGTTTTTGGTGAAGATGGACCAGTTCTAGCAAAGTTAAGTAACAAGACTTGTTGCAAGTTAGAGCTTTGGCATTAAGTTTGAGGATTTTGTTGCGGATAGAGCCACCGAGGACAGGGTTTCCAGAAAGCTTCATGGAGAAAGTTGCAGGATCACTCAACAGATTGATGTGTAATAAACAGCCTTTATTCAACAGAACTCCCATGGAAATGAGGTTCACCGTTGCATCAGGAACCCAGGCTGCGTTCTCAAGGCAGATTTTTTTTCCGCCATATCTCACACTAGAAACACCAAGACCACAAATGGGCTGTCCATCTCCCTTTTTTCCAGTTTTGATAGTTTTGTCGCCGCTCTGTTTGCTGAGAGTTTTGAACTCCAATCTTTCCCTTATCATGTGGGTTGAGCAACCACTTTCAATTATGAATCGCTGTTCATTAGCTTTGTCCTTTTGATTAGAAGCACAGAAAAATGAGTAGTAGTGAAATTTGGCTGGTTTATTCTTTTGAGGTCTCCTTGCCTTGCTTGTAGGATGTTCAGGTTTGAGCTTGGGGAATTCCTCCCAGCACAAGGATTGAGGATGCAAGGTAACTGCTGGATTGTTTCTTCCATTTTTGCATTGAGGCCTGTCAGGGTTGGTTGATCCTGAGTGGTAGAGAGCAGAGTTTGTACCAGTGGCCTCCTGCTCTTTTGACTGGACTTCGTTCCTGTGTTGGACCAGATGATTCAACACCAAGTTGACAGATAGTTCTGTACCTGAGTGCATGATTTGAGACCGGATGGATTTGATTGTTTCAGGCAATTTAAATAGGATTAGGTAGCTGGGGATGTCTCGTGGTAACTCAATTCCGACTTCTTCTAATTTTCCAAGATGTAGCTTGACATTAGTTACAAAACCATTGATGTCCTTTAGGTCAAAGCTGAGGTATAAGAAGTTGAAAAACATCCGTGCTTGATTTGCAGCCTGGTTCAAACCAAAGTGGTTCTTGGAAGCTTACCATATGAGTTTTGTTGAACCTTTTTTTTTCAATGGTGATGATATTGGTGGGCGTTGCAGAGTCCAGCTTGGACATCAGATAGCCAGCCATCTTGTTGTTGTCTGGAATCACTTGGAGGAGGTTAGAAGAGTTAACCAAATGAAGCATGCCCCTCATTTTGAACAGCCTCTCCATTTTCTTTCGCCAGATTGAGTAGTTTGTCTCGGATAGAAGAGGTGTTGATTCCATTAATGACTTCAGAGCAAGAGCCTTGAAGCTACCTTCTCCTCCTCCTGGTCCAGGTGTAGGTGACATTCAATCAACTCCAGTTGAGCCTGAGGGATCCATTTTGGCTTTTAACAGTGTAAAAGGTTAAAATTTATGAAGAAACTAGACCAGGCTGATAGTTCAGTTGAGTCAACAAACAGAAAAAGTAAGATGAAATAAATGGAAAAATTGAATCTACCAACATGAGAATGAGTTCTACAGGCAGGGGTATGGCCTCTAAGCAGACTGGGTAGAACTAAAAACGCAGGACACAACTAATAAAAGAGGGTAGATGAGTGAGAAGTTAAGGAGTCCAGTGTTTTGAAGGTTAATTCACCAAGCATTTGCAGCAAGACTCTGGTTTGATTACCTTGACTGATCCGCCCGACAACGTTCAATGATTTGTTCAACTGGAAAAGAAGAGTGGTAAGTCTTCTTAATGTTGATTTGAAGAACTTCAGTAATGCCCACAGCAATTCGATTGGTGGGTGATCCAAGTTGAGTTGAACCTTCAGGTCTTGATGGGTAGCACGTTGTAGGAATTGGATAATTGTAAAATAAAGAAGACCAGTAACAGAGTTGAGAGAGAAGAGATTGCGTGGGTTTCTTGTGCTCATGAGATGATAGAAAGGTTTCACAGGCACAGAAGTCACACGATCACATAACCCGCATAGATCTCATTCTCAGTGACATCCACAGATTAAGGAAAAGAAAGAAGAAGAAAAAGAATTTAAGAACAATAGAACTAATATTTAGGAATGTAATTGTGACAGCTAAGAACCAAGACCAAGAGTGTGAGTGAATAATCAACAAAATACCTCTCCAATTTCAAATTTGAAATCATTTACTGCCCCAGGAAACAAGTGGTAGTCCCAGATGCTTTATCAAATTGGCAAAATATATAACCAGGGGGGGGAGTACCTTTACCAATGACAACCCTGAAAATTTTAGAAAAATCATCTCTAAAAATTCTGAACAGCTCAGTTCAATCATCACCCACCTTGAGAAAAAGCTTCAAAACTTTGACAAGCCCAACTTGAAAAATTCAAGTTTAAAATTTTTTTCAAGAATGTAAAACAATTAGTTAGTGACTACAGTACTTATTGAAATTATTATTTAGTTTAAAAAGATTTTTTAGTAGTACCTGATAACCCTTGGACTAAGTTAAATATCTTTGAGTCTTGGCATGAATCTCTGCTTTCTGGTCATCATGGGCAGGATAAAGCCTACCAATTGATTGCAAAAGAATTCTATTGGCCTTGTATGACCAAGGAATTAAAAAAACCATGTTAGTGTGTGCTATTATTGCAATCGTAAAAATTCCTCAAAACACGAGAACTATGGGCTGGTGAAGCCACTTAAAATACCACCTATCCCTTTTTAATTTTTTTGATGGATTTCATTTTGCAATTACCTATTTCTAATGGATATGATGCAAATTTAATATTAGTAGATTGCTTCTTGAAGATGGCTTTATTTCTTTGTAGTACTGTGACCGCCTCTTTGGAAAACCTAGCAATTTTATTCATAGAATATTTTTTTTGAAACATGGCCTCCCTGATAATATAGTTCTTGATTGTGGATCTTTTTTTGTCTCTATATTCTGTACCTTGCTTTGCCAACATCTGAAGATCAATCCCAACCTATACACAGCTTACCACCCAGAAACAGATGGGAAAACCAAGCAATTCAATTGAATTCCCAAAAAGGATCTTTGAATGTATGTCTCCTATGAACAGGAGGACTGGTTGCAATGGCTCCCATGACTTGAGTTTTCCTACAACAACTACACTCATTCCTCCACCAAACAGTTTCCCTTCCAGAATCTTTATGGTAGAAACAAAGCTTTTGCTTCCATTCACGTAGCACCTTCTCAACCTGCTACCAATTGCCTCACTCACATTCAATCACTTCAATTGAAACTCCAATCTAATCTCAAAGTAGCAAACCAGCGCTACAAGGAGCAAGCAGATGGAATTTGCAATAGGAGATCAGGTATTGCTTGATGCTTGCAACATTTTCAGTACTTGCCAAACCCCAAAAATCTCTGAAAGAAAACTTGGCCCATTCAAAGTTGAATCATTCATCTCCCCCAAAGCTTTTAAACTTACCTTACCTGACAAATTGAAAGGTATCCACGCGGTCTTTCATTTTTCGCTCCTAGAGCCAGCTTGAGTCCTATAACCAGCCAAGACTCATCCCCCTCAGGAACCATTCAATGTCAAAGATCATCTACAGTGGGAACTAAGCAATTTTCTGAATTCCAGATTATGCAAAGGAAAAATTCAATACCTTGTTGAATGGAATGGCTTCCAGTCCAAAGAAGATCCCACCTTGTGGTAACCAGCCCATCACGTTTGAAACTCCCCCAACTTGGTTCATGAATTTTCAAGCAAATTACCCTTGCAAACCTCATCAAGTTTAATTCCATCACATCCAATCCCATCTCATTCTATGTCTCCATGCCATTCCATCTCATCCAAACCAATCAGCTCTCTATTTTTTTTCTGTTATATTTTTAAAAAAAGCCTTTCATTCAATATATATTTAATAAAATAAAATAAAAATCACAAAATAAAAAAAAATAAAATATATAAAAATATAAGTATACATTATAAATTTTCTTTTACTCTCTTCCCAATTTTTAGTTAACTCAATTACTGTAAATTCAAATTCATACAAATCTTCATCATTTATTAACCTTGATATCTGTTGAAATATGAGGAATTTCATAACCAAATGCTTCCTGAAGATCTCCTTGCATGTTGAAGTTGGAGACCTCTTTGGTTTGGCATTCCATTCATCCTCCTCCAAGAGCTCTTTTTAGGCTCTTTTCCGTCAACCTCAAAACAAACCCTCTTCAACATTGCCAGTTAACTGCCCTGCATCAGTTTTTACAGGCACCACAACTTGCACTTGGTTCCCCTTTCCTTAGTCTTTCATTCAAGCTCTTCTCATTTCAATCATCTCCTCCTTTCCTGTCTTTTTTCATTTGTCCTCTCAATTCCTTCCATTTCTATCATTTCCTCCTTCCTGTCTTGTTTCATTTCCCCCTTAAATTATATTACTTTCTTCTCTTGTCTCCTTGGTCAAAGCATCAACCCATGCTTCACCTTGGAATTCATCGGATTTGTCTGGAACTTGGTCAACAGTCAGAAGTACGGTGGTGGTGGTGGCCTATTAGTTGTGTATCTATGGAAACTTGGAAATACTATTAACTAAAGTAATTACATCATATTAGTTTCATCTTTTTCAATTCACTCATTCTCTAGCCTCACTCAATGGCATTCAATAAACCCAGGAATTCAATCTCAAGCACTGGCAGTGTGGTGGTCTTTTATGGATGCAAGTTTGAATGGGCTGCAAGCTGCGCGTGCAGAAGTAGCAGCGGGCTCAGCAATGGGTGCTGCCTTGCTACAGAAAGCCTTTCTGCGGGCTCAGCAGCATTTGAATTGGGCTTGGCATCTGGGGAAGCGGGGCAGATCAGATTGGATTGGACAGATTGCGTGGATTGCGTGTTGGAAGAACCGCAGATGAACCTTGGATATCTGGAATAACACATCAGGCGGATGCGGAAATGTGCGGGGGGCTCCAAGTTGGGCGCGCTGCAAGGGCAGCATCATGAGAAGGAAAAACTGGGTTTACATAATGGCAGGCGGGCAATACAGATGGGATATGGGGTATGGGATATGGATCATGGGAGGGGGTTGGAAAGATAGAGTTGGGCTAGGGTTCTGTACTTAGGGGTTGTATTTCATTTTTCTTGCTTGCTTGCGGTTTCTCTTAGGTTAGGGTTGCACCAGGGCCAAAGTGGGGTCTCTGGCTGGCCAGTGACTTCTTGTCACCATCCAGTCACATTTTCTGGCCCATTAAGTCACTTCAGAGGGAACTTCTATTCACCAATGAATATTCTTGAGTTCACCTCATTTTACATCAAAAAGAAAATATGATTCACATTGTATTCACTATGGTGGAAAATGAATTTCACTTTTAATTCCCCAATGAAAAAAACCTGAACTCACTTGGATGTTCATGTTGATTCAACTGGCACTCACTTCAAATTCCCCATCAAATAAAAATTTGCAATAAAAGATAGTGAATTTTGATATCCCGGCTCAAATTTTTATGATCAATTTTTTATTCAATGGACAGTTGCATTTTGATTAATTTCAACATTTATAAAACAACCAATATTTTTCAGTTCATTTCACATTTAATTTTTTTTTGGAATTACCAAGTCTGTATCACAATTTTCACCATGGTTTTTCCAGCCTTTCAACTGGTTTGACATCTGGTTCATTTCTAAAAAATAGGTTATCATTAATTACACTTTTGTTGATGGAAACTGGCACTTGATATCCAAATTTTCATTGGTTTTTGTGGGTAACATGCCAATATTCATTCTGCTCAGAAACTTTGATCAAAAAGTGTGGGAATAATTTAAAATATAAAATGATAAAACAAATGGGGTATCATGTTTTCATATTGTATGTCATCTGTAATGATGGGGAAAAGGCTAATGCAGTCAGTGGGAATCTCACCCACATTGACGGATTGCATGTGGCTTGCTCTAACCATTGAGTAACAAATGCTTGGAGTAAGGTGTACATCACAACACTTTGGAATTGACTTTGAAATCTACAAAATTTAAATGAATCTTTATAAAATGTACCACTTTCTTGATAAGTCCACTTGAGACATGGACTTATTGAGGATTTATACCATCAAGCCACCATTGTATGCTCAATCAAGTTTTACATACATTCTTTCCAATCGGTTGTATTTTTCTTCTTCTCTTTTTGAACTCAAAATTATCCCATTACTGTTTTTCTGCCATGTTTGGGGCAGTGCCAACTTTTATTGAGCAGAGATTCATGGAAGCAACAATGGTGGGTCCTGCTGCCTAACAGCTGGATAACTGTTGTGTTGGCCTGATTTATTGCAAAAAGGAAGCAAAATCAAATTTTTGACAGCTATCCAACCTTGCATGCCTCAAAAACTTATCAAATTCTTCAACACAGTGGTAGATACTCTTAGGCATTAACAAGAACATGCCAACAATGTTTTGATGTACACCTTGCACTAAGCAGTCTAGCTCAACAGTTATAGAAACCCTCATGTAATGTCTCAATGTTGGTTCAACTCCCAGCAACTTTGTTATGCTTTCCCCCAATTCATTACAACAATGCAGTCCAGTTTTTTCTGTAAGATTTTTGACAATATAAATCACATGGATTGGATTTGAAGTAATAAGTGATATTTAGAACAAGAATGATATGCCAATTTTTGAATTTTTCATGTTGATGTTTATGAGTGCCCTTGGATTTGTATTGATGTGTTTTATAATTGTATAACTTGGCACAAATTTACAAACAAAAGCCAAAATAAATAGGTTAACCTGCTCAGGCATCAGGGGAAATAGCCACCAACGCACATTTGTTCATTTCCATTGAGAAAAATCAGCATTGGGACTTGAAAAATGTTTATTTTACTTTTTGGGTATTAATTTGTGACAAATCATGCATTTCAGATTGGCTCCAATCACCAAGAATGGCATTGCTTCATACTTGATCTTCAATCAAAAAAATGTAGCTTTCAGGCTTTCCAAGAATATAAATAGGTTCATCCTTGGTTGTTTGGCATCCTCTGTATCCTCCTCTCTTCACTTTCAAACCATTTACAATGGAATTTTTACTATTCGAGATCTATTCTCCTCTCATGTCCAAAATAACCGTTGATTGTGAGTTTCCTTGTGGTATTAAAAATCACTTTGTTAAAACTCATGCGCTTGGAATTGCTCAAAACTAACTCAACCTTTGGAAAGTTGATCTGTGTGTCAATTACAGCACATGCGGTCCAGATCTAAAAGATTAATGCTTGATCAAAGTTACAGATAACCCAGTTACACATCAATATACAGAGCCTTTGCCAATTATTTCATTGGAAGGAGTATTGATAACGCTGATAGGCCAAGTGGGTATTTCAAATTTTTCACAGGTTGAAAATGGCATGAATTAATCACAGAAAAAATTTCACAATTTTTTTGTTACAGGTTCTGTCCCAATTTCAGCCTCACAGGAAAAAAAAGAGTCAACTGGGTTGCCTTCTTCAAAAAAGAGCCTATCAAAGGCAGGAAATGTTTATCCAACAAGTTGTATGTTCTCCTATTTATGGGAGAGATGTCTGTGGGATTATGTAATAATGCAATCTTGATCTAGTCCCCACTCCAAGGTCCCCTGTTGCTATATCTGGAAGTCAAGGCAGGTATTCATAAATTTTTGCAGAAATACCTCCTTGTAAATTTATCACTCTACTTTTTAGGACAAGTGACTACTTCTGAACGGGAAATAAAAAATGCGCAAAGACAAGCTGAAGCAGCAGCAAGGAGAGAAAAATTATATTCCAATGCAGAAAGAACAAAGAGTTTATTGGCAAGTCTGTCTCCTCAACAAAGCAAATGGAATCACATTGTGCAGATGCAAATAAGTTGGCAGCCCCAGGAGTGACCTCTGTGGGCATTTTCTTGGAACAAAATTTGAATAAGGAAGATGAAGGTTGGTTTATCCAATTGTGCTTGAATCAAACAAAATGAATGATAATTGGTTAAAATTATTTTAAAAAGAGAGACTAGTAAACCCGCTTGAATCAAAAAGAGAGACTAGAAATACTTGTGAGTGAAGCAGGACAATGTTCTTAGAATTTTTCACATTTAAAAAATGTTTTTTCATAGTGGCTTCATCTGAATTTTTCTCATCTGAGGCATTGACAAAAACCATACCAACAATAATTTCAACAGGTATGCAGAGATTATTTGTGACTTCTAACATTTGGCAGGCATTTTGATTTGACTTATTAAAATTGTAAAATTAGGCATGAAAGAAAACCCACCAAAATCTTCAGAAACACTATCAGGGGCCAAAAAGAATGAATTTCAGCCTCCTGGATGCAAAGACCCTTGCTATCCTTTAGCTACCAGAGGTGATAGAGTAAATAATAAATATATTATTTAATAAATGCAGCAAAAATCCGTAGAATATTTGGATTAAGCTTATTGCAAGGTTATGTGGTTTGGTTATTGTTTATTGTTTTAAATCAATATGAATAAATTGATTATTAAATATTTATAGAGGGGCCACAATTATATTAGGGATCTTTAACACCTCTCTTCAGGGATTTCAGTATGAAAACACGCAGTCCTGGTTACTTTGGGCTCTTTAGTTTAAAGAATATTTTACCCAAAGATAATATGTATACAAAATACACAATGGAGTGGTAGGGCCTTCTAGCCAAGCTACCACGACAGAGAAAGGATAATAAGACTCACTGGTATGTTATTAAATCCTTTGGGTATCTGTTTGAGACGTGTACAGATGGGTTAAACCTGTATACTGGGGTTATAAGATTGTTCAGCAGTTTTAATTGATAAAAAGACGTTTGAGGACGGATATTACTGATCAGAAATTGCCATAAATTACTTACTTATCTCTTATAAGTACTTGATTACCTTGGCACGGCGTCTGGATATGAATATTACTGGGTCTCTGCCCATCAATATCCTCAAAAGAGCTCTTTATTTATAGCTTTTGGAATCCCAATATGGTCCTTCTGAGGGTTGTAGGTGCTCAAAGGGACGGTAACTAAGGCTAGCAGGGTAATCAGAGGTATCCTGTCATGTGTTTTTGGTGCTCTAGCACAGGTAGCATCTAATTCCTCAGGGTATGGGAATTATTCTAACTTATAATAGACATTAGGACGTGTGAATAACACTAATCTTTCCTATTTATGTATTATTTAATTAATTATCCGTAGTAAATGTTCCCAGTAATTTGATAATTATATTAATAGACATTTCTACAGACATCTTGATGCCAGGTAATTTCTCTTGATGTATTATATAACTGGAGTAAAAGTCATAATATTGATTTTACTCTTTATTTTTGAGTTCAAGTTGATTTATTAAGATAATTAATTAAAAATATAAGTCATGTGAATTCATGTAATATTTTTACATCTTTATTTCCTAAGGATGTCACAAAGATATCTATTTCTAGAAATTCTCATAAAAGTATATTGAAGTATTTTAATATATTTTTAGAAGTTGTCATTGTCTTATTTTCGACATTGTTGGTACTTTCTATTATATTAAGTAAAAAATATGTGCAAGGATTATTTATGTATTTTTATATAATATTATGTTTTTTTAGACAGTCTACTATCCACGGGAACATTCATTACATATGTAGAAAGTTCCCGTGTATGTTGTAGCCTGTTTATGTGGTACCTGAGCCTCTCAGGCCGCCTGTCACTCTGTCAACCCGTAGTCCCAGGGCTGCGTACATGTCAGAGGCCCGGGGCTGCGTACACAACCTCGACGGTGTGACAAGGCTGTATCTCAGCCGCGCGCGGGTGCATTGGCTGCTGTGGCTGCGTGCGGGAATTGTGACAAAACACAATTCCTTCCGTAACTCCTAAAATATACACAACACCTAAATTCTGACTGAATTTTAGGTGTGAAACCAATACATGACAATGTGTGTGAAATATTTAAATGGCCAAAAAGTTCAATAATGGAGCCGTGGTATTTTGGTTTTCTTTCCTTAGTTATTTAAAAATATAAGGAGTTGGATTTCAAGGGTGGGGTCAGTGAGTGACCCTACCCAATTATGGGTTGAGAATCCATTTCTGTAATAATATTTATTGTTCGCCTACTCCTTCTTAGGTTAATTGTATTTTTATTATTTTTATGTTATTTTTGTTACTTTTGCAGCTTGCTCTGCAATATTAGCAAGCTGACAAAAAACATGACACACTTCAAGCTGCTTGTTCAATTGGAGAATAAATTTCAGGGGGAAAATCTTTGGATGTTCTCATGACACAGATTCTAGGTGGGCGTATTGATATCATAGGTGTGTTTGATCTCAAAAATTGAGTTGAAATTATAGAACTAAAAATTTTATTCCACAGCTCAAAACACACGCTTGCCATCTGGTTGTGACACAGATTGTAAGTTATTTCAGAAATGTAACACACTTCAGAAATTTGATGGGAAATTCTTTTTAATATTAAATATAGGGTCAGGCCCTGAGAGTGAAATTTCTGGGGAAAAAAAGGATAATTCTGATCAGAGATAAACCAGCTCAATTGTCAAGAGATCATTAAGGCCCCCGGTTGCTGAATTGCATGATAGCAGCCCTAGTGGATCCATTTCCAGCAATGTGCGTGATATTCTAATCCCAAAAGGTTTGGGAAATGTCCCTGGTGTTTGGGAGAGTTCTGGTTTGGGTTGGAGAGATTCATCCAGGGGAAGTGATTCAGAAGAATCAATCAGGCTGCATCTGTTCCAACCAATGCAGGAAAATTGGGATTTTTGGCGTAGCAGATTGAATTCCAAGGGTGAGTAACATGTTATTTTGAAAATTATTTGTATGGGCATAATGGCTTATTTATGACCAATTTAGAACGCTCCAGTTATTCACAAAAATCACATAATATCTGGGATAATCAAAAATCTGACAGTGGAAAAGGATTTCAGACAAGTACCCTGATACTTGGTGATGGAGAAGGTTGGGAACCAATTGATGACGACAAAGAAAATGTTGAAAGTATATGATGAATTGATATGATTCCTGACAACATTAATATTGATTTATTTTTAAATCCATAACTAAGTGATAAGCCCAAAATCAGAAAAAATGAGAAAAAGTTCAAATGTCCATGATGGTGCTTCTAAATCACAGGAAGATCCAAGGCATTTGGATGGAGAACTGGGAAATATGGAAGGGTTTGAGAGTGGGGATCAATTTGAATTTGATGGTACAAATTCCAGCTTTCCATTAATAATGTTGCCAGGAAGCCCAGCGGTGAGAAAAATTTCTTTTAGGATGTGAGAACAAGAATAGGCAGAGCAATTAAACCCTGGTGAAAAAAGCCCAGCAACCAGAGAATTGGAAGATGGAAGGTAAATTACCTTTTAATTCAATGAATTACTGGCTGCTGACAAAATCATCAAAAGCTGCTGCCGGGGAGATATCAAACCGAATGGCTATGAGGCTTCAAGATTTTGATAGAGAAATTCAAATGGGAATTTGGAAAAAAGGTAAAAGTTTGATTTGAAATCTAGAAAGAGGAAAACAAGCTGATTGTTACATGTTTCATTTTTTTAGGGGCAAGAAGCAATCAGCCTTCAAGGAATAATAAAAATAATGTTGGCCACCATTGGAGGATCTCAGAACCCCCTGAAATAAATCCTCCTTTAAAATTGAGATCTCAATTGAGATTCAAGAGACTTGCAGAAGATGCATTTCCAACTCAACATAAGAATGTTTTCTCCCAGGGAAATTATGGTAAATATTCTTAAAATGAGGTTATTCAAAGAATCATCAATTAAATTCTTTGGGATATTTTTAATTAGATGATTTCCTCAGGATTCCCAAGAAAGGCTGCTTTGAATATCTGGAAGAGAGCGGAGAAGGTATTTTTCCCCCTACAATTTCATATGGCATTAGCTAGACCACAATGAATCTAATCCATAGCCCATGTGTTAGAAGAAGAATTATAATCTCCTATTGCAAGGATGGACAAAGGCAAGCAAAGGGCAATTATCCCAGGTGAGTATTTTCAAGGTTCAAGAAGTTGTTCAAGAGATAAGCATTAGGATCAAACACAGATATATCTGTGGAAGTTGCACAATTACACTGCATATTCAGTGAGGGTGCATTAGCACAGGGTTCAAGCCAGAGGAGAGTAATACGGGCTCCAGGTCCAAGAGGTAAGAAAATAATCACAGGAAGAAATATTAGCCAATTATTTAATTGATTTTGAATTGGTAAATAGATATGGCCTCACTTGAGGAAAACATTTCTAGGGCTCAAGAAGCTGCAATCCATATAAAAGTCCCAGGCAGCATTCAATAACCAATTCCAGGAAGACAACACCAAGAATTGCCATTTACTACCAGTGCAAGTGAAAAATGCCCCACGGGTACCCCTCAGCGTATATTCACCGGAAGAGCCCCTGAATGTAGAACCACACCTTTCCCCACCCCACGTGCTACTGGAGCTGTGACGTTGCAAGATCTTCCTCCTGCAAATGAGATCCATAATTCAAAATTTGCAACACAAGCACCAGGAGAAGCAATTCCTGCTCAACCAAATCCATGTGAGCCGTTGCTTTAAAAAGAATCTTGTGCATTATTTCACTTTCTAGTTATTATTTTGGCTTTTAGCACAATCAATGAACAACATTCAAATTTAAGATGAACATTTATCCAATGATCAGGGCAAGTTTTTTTGTAGTGTATGCCTGGTTGTTGGAAAAAACAATTGACTGTGATTTCACAAAATTTAGTGGACCCAGTCAAAGCTGAGGATTATCCTGCAGACTCTAGAGCACGTCAAAATCAATCAATTTGGAGGAAAGAAGCCCAATCAGCCAAAGGTCAAAACCAAAAAGAGAGGATGAAGGAACTTAGAGGAGAGCTTCCAGATGGAAGTGAAATAATGAAGACAATTTTCCATCAAAATGGCAGGCTGCTCATGGATGTGGAAGGAAATGACCTCCAAAACCTCCCTGAAACACCACTGCAAGATGAGAGGGACCTTGCAGTTCAATGTTCAAAGAGTCTTAGTTTCATTCAGCCTAGACCAACAGCCCCTGAAACAATCAATAACAACACAAAAGCATACAAAAGTTGGGTCCAAACCCAAATCTGGGAGCTTGGGGTAACATTTTTCACATTTGATTGGAAAAGCTCATGAAAGTATCCATTCAACAAGCTTGTGGACCTGCTGTTTTTCAGGAAACTTGCCATGGCCCTGCATTTGGGGATATATAATAGGTACCTTTGGTCCCCCAATCATGCCACTCATGCAGCTGTGTCAGTTATCCTTGAAAGTTATTTTTCACACCTGCAGTCTCAATGGAAGCTGGTGCAAAGATCTGATGAACAGGCTTTGGAGAATCAGAAAGCCAAGGCATGTGACCTCAAGAAAAGGAAAAGAGTGAGTGAAATTTGCTGATATCATTCTGAATTGATGAAGGGCCACTGAGTTTATTCAAAATAAATCACAGCTTTCTGAAAGAAGGCAGAAGTGCTGTGATGAAAATGGTTATTTTGAGCTGGCAGCACAGTTCAATGACCGGGCCATATGCTCTGACACCAAGGAAGTTTTAGCTGGCCAAGTGACACAGCATCACCAAACAAAACTTGAATGGAGGTCAGATTCATTTTGCAACCTGGTCAAAGTTATAGACCATCAAATACAAGTAAGTGCTTCAAAGTAGTTGCACCTGAATCTTAGTGTTTGGATTTGTGCATCCAAACAATAGGATTCTCTTGAAAGTGTCCAGAGTAGAGTGGGGGGCACTGCCTCATTCAAGGTAGTTGAACCCAAATCTTAATGTTTGGATGTATGCATCCAAACACTAGAATTCTTGTGCAATTTTCCAGAGTAGGATGAGGGACACTGCCACATTCAAAGGTGGTTGCACCAGAATCCTAGTGTTTGGATGTATGCATCCAAACACTGGATTCTTGTGCAAGTGTTCAGAGTAGCATGAGGGGCACTACCACATTCAAAGGTGGTTGCACCAGAATCTTAGTGTTTGGATGTATGCATCCCAACACTAGGATTCTTGTGCAAGTGTTCAGAGTAGGATGAGGGACACTGCCAAATTCAAAGGTGGTTGCACCAGAATCTTAGTGTTTGGATGCATACATCCAAACACTAGGATTCTCATGCAAGTTTCCAGAGTAGGGTGGGGGGCACTACCACATTCAAATTAGTTCCACCAGAATCTTAGTGTTCAGATGTATGCATCCAAACACTAGGATTCTTGTGCAAGTGTCCAGAGTAGAGTGGGGGGCATTGCCACATTCAAGGTAGTTGCACCCAAATCTTAGTGTTTGGATGTATGCATCCAAACACTGGATTCTTGTGCAAGTTTTCAGAGTAGGATGAGGGACAATTCCACATTCAAAGGTGATTGCACCAGAATCCTAGTGTTTGGATGTATGCATCCAAACACTAGGATTCTTGTGCAAGTTTTCAGAGTAGCATGAGGGACACTGCCACATTCAAAGGTGGTTGCACCAGAATCATAGTGTTTGGATGTATGCATCCAAACACTAGGATTCTTGTGCAAGTGTTCAGAGTAGGATGAGGGACACTTCCAAATTCAAAGGTGGTTGCACCAGAATCTTATTATTCATCCAAACACTAGGATTCTTGTGCAAGTGTCCATTTCTCAAAGCGTTCCACTGCATTAATGGATGTGGTTGCATCAGAATCTTGGTGTACCAATGTGTCCATGTCCATCATTTTGCCAACTTCTTCACAATTTTATCAAACCATCCAAAACCATAATTGGCCCCATGGCAAGTCATCCAATCCTTAACCACCTTCCTCCTTTGATTTTGATGATTTCAATTGAAATCCAAAGGAAGGTGTTCCATATTCATTAGCACACTGATCCGCCCCTGTGTACCATCTCCTCTCTTCCTCTTCTCTCTTCTTATGATTACTTGGTCACCATTTTACCCCGCTCTGAGGGCTAGTCTAGCGCCATTCCATTGCGTCTGGCCCTCAGAGGCGTAGATGTCCATTTTTTATATCATTGTGTGCTGTTAAAATTTAAGAAAAGGAGCTTGATTGCTAGTAATCACAAACCAACACCAATCAACACCAGAGAGAGCTAGAATGTGATGAAAGAGACTACAGTAAGTTGTAGTTGGTTGAAAGTTGGCCAGATGAAGAGAGATTGTTGAATGAGTCAATATAGAATCTGAGATAGATAAAATTAGAGATAAAGAAAAAGATATAGGGTGATCTTCTCACCAGATGAAGAGACAATAAAACTTAGTGTTTAATATGAGAGGTTAGTCAGAAAGTAATTTGAGGAGGGATGGAAGGAAGAGAGTATGGAGATATTGAGAATAGAAATGGATTGATTGGAGCAAGGATGGAGCAAGGAAGGAAATTGAAAGATGAGAAAAGACAGGAGTGAGGATAGGAAGGAATGATGAGCAAGGATAGGAAAGTAATGGAGAGCAATGAGGAAGAAGAAGAAAAGGGAAAAGTTGAGGTGAGAGATGGTCAAGAGAAGTAACAAGAGATGAGAGAAAGTGTTGAGTCAAGGAGTGATGTGTGATACTTGAGTGATATCAAAGTGATATTGAAGAAGGTTGCAACATTAATTATTCTTTATTTTCAACACACCCCGTCATCTGATGAGAAGGGAGCATAAGAACACAGAATTCAGAATAGTCTAGACGTCAACAGCTCCAGAGATTTTTGAGGAGCTGCTTTGTTGAGAGAGTTGGAAAGAATTTTGGAATTAGTGATCAGTTTGACCTTGATTTCATTAACAGAGTCAATGGTTCAAAGATATTTGATCTTGATGTCCAGATGTTTTGTTTTGGAGTTGGAGCCAAATTTTTTTAGCTTGTTGAGTTGTCCCTTGTTATCAACGTAAAGCACAGTGGGTGATAGTGGTTTGCCCCAGAGTTCCAAGATCAAATGTGATAGCCAAAGATTCTCTTGCACCCCATCTGATAATGCTGACAATTCTGATTCAGTTGAGGAAATTGTAAAGTTACGTTGTTTCTTGCTATTCCAGGATACAAGACAATTTAACCAAAAAGCTAAGTTTCCACTTTGCGATATTTGAGTTATTGGATTGTCTTCCCACGTCGCATTGGTGTAGAATGCAATTGATTCATTGTTGGTCTTTGTGGGAGCAAGAGAAAGTGAAAAGGATCTTGTTCACTTGAAATATTTCCAGCAATGAATTACTTCTCTCCAGTGATTAATACCGGTTTTGTGATTGTAGCAAGAAAGTAAGGATACTGCAGCGGAGAGATCAGGTCTAGTCCTGCAGGACAAATAATTGAGGATTCCTGTGAGCGTTCTGTAATTGACATTCAGCTTTTTGAACTCTTCTTGTTCTAAATTGGTAGCCGGTTCTAAATGACAATTAGGTGTTAAAGGAGTAGCAACACTTTTGCAGTCTCCAAGATTGAGTAACAAAAGACCCTTGTCAATCAGGGCACATTGATTTAAACTGGCTGTACTTCCAGTTATTTTTACGTCCATACCCAGTAATTTGTTGGGATTGTGAGCTGAAGAATTAGGGAATCTAAGAAGAAAATATTTCTCAAAGGCTTCAATTTTTCCAACTACTATCAAATCATTGACATGAAAGAAAATGAAGGAATCATGATCTTTATGTATGAAGACACAGGCATCAGCGGTGGATTGATAATAACCAAGATCTTTGAACCAAGAGGTAAGTGTATGATACCAGTTGGCTGGCGCTTGCTTAAGACCTTACAGCAATTTGGTCAACTTAAGAAATGGAGCCATTTGTTTTGATTCCTTTGGTGTTTTAATATAGATGTCTTCTTCCAAAGGTGCAACAAGGAAGGCACTCTTTAAATCAAATTGTCTGATAGATAGTCCTTTGTCAAGACTGAGAATTAGAAGTAGAAGAAGAGATGGGAATTTACCCGTGTGGGCAAGAGTGTCAGAATATTTGAGTCCAGGAAGTTGGTTAAAACCTTGCACACACAGACAAGCCTTGACCTTCTCTTTTGAGGACAGAGTGGCTGGTTTCAGTCTTGTGTCCCAAGTTGTATGCAAGAAGTGATTAGTAGTTTCAAAAAAATCTTCCCAAACTTCATGAGCTTCTTCATTGTCAAGTTCAACAATTTTGGCTTCTTTGACCAGAGAAGGATCTAGAGAAGTGGAGTGATAAGAATATTTATCTGGCTTAACTTTCAGTGTTTGAGGTCTGAGTGATCAAGTAACAGAAATTGAGGATTTTGCCGGAGTTGACGCCTTGGCAGGGAGGATCAAGGCTTCCATGGTAGATTTGCTGTCATAGGTACCAATAGAGGACTGATTGTTCTTGTTTGGGGATTCTTCTGGCACATTCAATTCAGCAGACGCTAGCAATTTGGAAGACTTCTTCTTGAATTGAATCCCTTTGGGAAACCAATAGTCGGAATTGGAGAGAATTTTATTTTTCTATGGTTCGAATGACAGGAACTGGACATTTTTTGTCTCAACAATTGTGTTGGAGAATGTGAGTATTTGGTAAGAGAGTAATGAAGGAGGGTATCCAATTAAGGCGCCTAGTCCTCCGGGAGGTAATAATTTTGATCTGGATTGCTTTGGTAACAGGAGATAGGATACTGGATTTCCAATGGGCTTGAAATAAGATAGTGGAAGAGAATGGTTTTTAAAAAGTTCATAAGGAGACTTCTTGCTCGTATGAGTGGGAATTTGATTTAGTTTAAGAGTGAATTCTGACAGAATTTTGCTCCACAAGTTTTAAGGTAAGTTAGAGTTGAAGAGAATGGTTTGCAGTGATTTGAGGATAGTCCTATTAAACCTTTCAGCCAGCCCATTCTGTTGAGGAGTGTAAGGATCTGAGAAGGTTTGATTAATAAGATTTTTCTTGCAGAATTAACTTAGACTTGTGTTCTTGAATTCGGTTCCCTGATCAGAGTGAATAATGGTTGGGTAGTATCCAAATCTTTTTGCTTTGACATCTACCAAATTTCCAAGTTTAGTTGAGATGGTGTCCTTGCTGATGATCGGAATTGCAGCGCATAATTTGGTATTACCATCCTCAATAGTGAGAATATACCAGTGTCCCCATCTGGAAAGTGGTAGCGGTCCAATGGTATCTAAATGAATCTTGGAGAAAGGCTTGTCAGCACTAGAGGTTTGCGTTTTGAAGGAGGCTTGTATGATTTTAGAAACGGCGCAAGCATGACAGTCAATTTACTTTTTAACCGGTAGTTGAAGTTTATGTCTTAGTCTATGGTAACTGACGTGTCCCAATGATTTGTGAAGAAGCTCAGAAGTAGATAAGAATGAATTGATGGAGGGTGAGGAGAATTGAATGCATGGAATGTTGTTATGATAATAACCCTTTATTGCAAGCTGATCATTGATTTTGATCTTAATGAAATTTAAATTAAAGTCTAAAGTGAAACCATCAAGAAGGAGCTGGCAAAGAGATAAAAGATTTACAGACAATTTGGGAAAATACAGCACCCTTTCAGGGTCAGTTTACCATTCTTGTGATGTAAAACAACAGGTCCTTCTCCCTTGATTTCCAAGGTTCCCGATCCGCAACTAGTGTTGATTAACCCTCCTTCTTTTGATCCTTTCATAAGTGTAAAGAGGGATTGATTAGCTGTCATATGGTCTGAAAAACCTGAGTTGAGGATGAAAAGGAGAGAATCAGAGCAAAAGCACGAAGGAGTGCTAACATATGCAATAGGTCTCGGATTGATTTTAGGATCGAGATGTGGGTATAGCATCCAGCATTGATGTTCTAGGTGATTGGCCAGAGTGTTGTGCTTTGTTGGTTTGCATTTCCTGGAAGAATAAGTCAAAAGAGTAGTAACAACAGGTCCTGAGGAAGATCCCTCTTTGTTGGAGGGATTAAGTTTCTGTTTGTTAAGGTGAATGAGAAGATGATCTAACACAGCTTTGGGAGTAACTTCATTAGCATTCCAAGAGTGAGTTACCTGCTGTTTTATAACCTTGAACGTATTGGACAACTTTTGCAAAATCATGTATGCCAGAACGTCTTGAGGCAGAAGAAGTCCGATCTCTTGCATTTGATTAATAGAAGATCTTATCTCCAGTATAAAAGATTTAATTTCATTTTTGTTGAAGATTATATTTTCAAAGGAGCTGTACACCCTTTCTTGATTTGCTGGTTGAGATGAGACAAAGTGTTTGAGAATGTTGTTCCAAATGAGCTTGGCATTCTCTTCATTAGTCCTATTGACAATTGAGGTGTGAACAGAGGCGGATAGCTTTGAAATTATAATAGATGACAGTATTGTATTGTCTTCAGAATTGAGTTGAGTGTCTTCAGAGGACATAATGTCCTTGAGTTTGGCCAAATTGAGTAGAGCTTTCATTCTGGCTTCCAGATAGTGAAGTTGTCATTGGTAAGTAAGGAAATGGCTTAAATTGTAGTTTTTAGAATGGTTGGGTTGATGTCATCCCTATTGGTAGTTGGTTTGTGAAGATATATGACTGGTAAGCGCGGTTATGACTGTTAATTGTGTCAAAATTTAAGAAAATGAGCTTCATTTCTAGTAATCACAAACCAACACCAATCAAAACAAGAGAGAGCTAGAATTTGATGAACAAGACAAGAGTAAGTTGTAGTTGGTTGAAAGTTGGCCAGATGAAGAGAGATTGTTGAATGAGTCAAGATAGAATCTGAGATAGATAGAATTAGAGATAAAGAAAAAGATATAGGGTGATCTTCTCACCAGATGAAGAGAAAATAAAACTTAGTGTTTAATATGAGAGGTTAGTTGGAAATGAAGTTGAGGAGAGATGGAAGGAAGAGAGTATGGATATATTGAGAATAGAAATGGATTGATTGGAGCAAGGATGGAGCAAGGAAGGAAATTGAAAGATGAGCAAAGACAGGAGTGAAGATAGGAAGGAATGATGAGCAAGGATAGGAAAGTAATGGAGAGAAATGAGGAAGAAGAAGAAAAGGGATAAGTTGAGGTGAGAGATGGTCAAGAGAAGTAACAAGAGATGAGAGAAAGTGTTGAATCAAGGAGTGATGTGTGATACTTGAGTGATATCAAAGTGATATTGAAGAAGGTTGCGAAATTAATTATTCTTTATTTTCAACATGTGAAATGCAATATTCCAGCTGCTTTTTTTTTGGATTCAGAATTTCAACAGTTCGAGGTTTTAAACGCAATCAATAAAGGAACAATAAACATTTGTAGCCGTAAAGTCGTACAAGGTGAATATATTGTAATTGAAATTTTACAGCAATTGTATATATATATTTAAGCCTCTTAATTTTCTGTAGTGTTTTTTATTTCCAACAAGTGACTTATACAGTCTGCAATAAGGACCAAATTCAAGTGACATAAGGTGAACCAATCACATGATCTATACCATAGGTTGTTTTTTCTTGAGCTTGTCCCCTAGGTACCAATGGGGCGTAGATGCCCTAAATCCAAGTTTTTATGAAAAATAGCCAAAAATTCCTTCCCATCAACATGAAGAAGGTTAATTCAGAACAGGTTTTCTTTGGGTCCTGTAGTCTGTTTTTGGAAGCTATTTGAGATTTCTGAGAATTGAAAACCAAACACAGCTATGTCAAGACTCCCATGTGCATGCTGAAATTCCCTGAAATTTGTCTCTCTAACAATTCTGGTTACAAACCAAGTATTTATGCTTCAAGAGAATGAAAATAGAATGCAGAAAAGCACAACTACAATCACAATTCTCTTGATCCGCTCAACCTAAATCAATGCATCTCCCAATTTTTGTGCAATCAAATGAAGGAATCAGAATCAACTTTGAATATTTGCCCATTCAGCTTGAAGCTTTTTCAGGAAAGCAAGAACCCAGCTTGATGCGCCCCATCTGATAGTTGGATGACTTCCTGCCCGCGAGGATCCAAGGGAGCAGACCAGAATGCTCGCGTATGGTTTGAAGGCTTTGCCAATATGCCGAGAAAAAAGAAAGGGGGGGATGTCAGATCTCTTGTTACCTCCTTGGGGTAATGAGCAAGAGGCAAGATGCAACAAGCTAACCAATGGTGAAGTGAGTGGCAAACCCCGCTTGATGCGCGCGATCTGATAGTCGGATGACTCCCTGCCTGCGACGATCCAAGGGAGCAGACCAGCATGCTTGCGTACGGTTTGAAGGCTTCGCCAATGTGCCAAGAAAAAAGAAAGGGGGGGGGGATGTCAGATCTCTTGTTACCTCCTTGGGGTAATGAGCAAGAGGCAAGATGCAACAAGCTAACCAATGATGAAGTGAGTGGCGAACCCCGCTTGATGCGCGCAATCTGATAGTGGATGACTCCCTGTTGTGGGCAATTTCCCCCAGGTCAACAACCACGACCGCAGCGGCACGCAGGCGCGCAGGTGGCCCGAGTCGTGACTACACCGGTCACACCATTCCCGTCCGTCGCAAACTCCCGGCCTCCTCCAGACCAACTCACCGGAGATAGAGGAGTCCAGAACCACCTCGAAGGACGCCTGAACCACCACCGACGGCGGACAGAACCAACCATCGGATCCCAATCCCAGTCGACCGAACCCCAGCGCAGACTTCAGGAGGAGCCAGAGTAAGATCGGGTGGAGGTAACTGTTCTTTCCATTTCAACCTCTCGTCATCATTTCCTCCCATGGCCATTGTTTCTTGCACTCTCGTTTTATCCACAAGTCCCAACTTAGCTCTATTCCTCTCTTACTGTCTCAGGCCCGCATATCTGTAATTCTTGCCGTACTCATACTGAAGTCAACATTTAACGCTGACTTGCCAGACTGAGATCCATCTACGGTGAATACTACATCCCTACTCAATCTCTATCTCATCTATTATATGTCATTGTAACTTCTCTGCATGCCTACCAGTCCTTTTACTGTTACTACTGTTTGTGCAATTCCTGTTGATTGACTAGCTGCAATAAAAAAAGACTTGAAATATTACATGGTAGCAAGAGTCCGTTCTTGGCAGTCAATCACGGTAGAACAGAAAAAACCCCTAGATCCGAGATGGCCCACTGACACAAAACTCAGGGCACTCAGATAGTCATCCCAAACTCCAGCGGCTCCAAGGGCAAAGACTTCTCCACAAAGGTAAAGCTTCCGCTACTCACGCGACACAACTGGTACAAGTGGAAGGCCCAATTTGAGAATCTTCTCATCAGCAAGGGCCACAAAGAGCTCCTAGACGACGAGTGGGTCAAAAACAACTGCCATACTAAGAGGTTTAACCAGAAGACAGCATTAGGCATAAGTCTACTGTACGGATTGGTCAATTGAGAGCTTCGAGGATACGTCACCCCTAATTGCAAGGACTTCTCCAAGGCCCTGGAAGACCTAGGAAAGACGTGCAGCAAAAACTCCCTAATAAATATTGGAGACCAT
The DNA here is from genome assembly GCA_025617555.3 of Puccinia polysora. NCBI lineage: Eukaryota > Fungi > Basidiomycota > Pucciniomycetes > Pucciniales > Pucciniaceae > Puccinia > Puccinia polysora. Next base: position 64,450,786 of record CM062612.1, read on the forward strand.
GTCTCCCAGCTGGTACATCTGACGTATCAACCCTCAAGCTCCATTTGGGATCACGCAGTCAAATTCCGGGAAAAGTACCTGTCACTGAAGGACACCCTTGACACCCAAGCCCCTGACAATGAGGATGAATACATCAGCATATCATCCACACTCGCAGCAATCCTCTTCCTAAAGAGCTTCCGACTAGATCAATCTCTCAACCCACTGGTCCAGGCTTGCCACAACATCAAACCATTCAGGTTTGACCAAGTTTACGACTGCATCTTGGCTGAAGACACCTGCCGTCAAAGAAAACTCACAGAGAAAGCATGCTCTACCTCACAAAATAGCCGCAGGACCAACACTGATCTTTCCGGTGTGGTGCCCCATCCTGGACACCCTGGCCGCCTTAAGACCTCAATCCATAAACTGTTGCGCAAACGTACCGTCCGGCTGAAAAACTTATCCTCAGGCTCATCCAAACCGTCCTTTACCCGCGCGCGCGCGCCGCGCCGCGCGCGCTGCGCTCCCATTATCTGCGTCGCGCGACGCGCTCTTTTCATCCGCGCGCGTCGCGCGTCCTTTATCCACGTTGCTTGTCATCCCCGCCGTTGTCATAGCACATCCTCATCTTTGTTGTTGCGTGTCTTCATCTTTTTCGTTGCGCGTCTCAATCTCCTCATTGCTACCGTCGCGCGGCGCTCATCCATGATTTACTGAATCCATCCCAACCTCACCCCCAAGCATTTGGCAAATCCTTGGATCCCTCAAACCTCCCATTGCACTTGATCTATCAGCCGTGGATCTCAAGGCCATCAGGATTTACTCAACTTTCTCAAACCAATCTCCTATCCACCCATCCGTGCTCTCATGGAATTCATCCGTCACCGTTCCTGGGACTGTCCCACCCACTTCCGCCTTCGGAAGAGTGCCAATGACCGCCTGTGGACATCCGCGGCGGTTTGGTTCATTTCTCTCTCCCACCCGCTTCCGCCTTCAGACAAGGGGTGGGTGACTCTGGTATTGTTACGCGCGCCCATCCACGGACGGACGCGACTGACCAAATGGTTGCCTTCCCTTTTCCGCTCTATTTGTAGAATCCGTTGTATATAGTCTAACAGGGCCTCCTGCCCATATAAGGAGGGGCTCTCCCCTGCCTTTTTGATCATCATTGGAAATCATCAGAACATGGAACAATCCAGAATGAAATCAGCACACCTTTGATCTTTGAGCCTCCATACTCAACCCTTGATCCCTGATCCTCATAACCAACCAATAGCCTTGCTGGTTGAAGAAAAATTCTGTCTGTTGGAATTTTTGAGTGTGTCATACCACTCCTTGATCCCTTTCTCTGACCATACTGGTCCTGATCCCTGATCACCTTTCTGGAGCCAATCACGATTGATTGAAGAGGTCTTATTAAGCTTAAGAACTGGAGTGTTATACCTCCCCTTAGCTTCTTTGGAGTTGCATTCTTCCAGCCTACTCTTGAGTCCCTTGAGAAGTGTTGAGGTTATCCTTGCTTCAAATTAGTTACTGTTTGTTTTAGAGCTTCTTAAACATTGTGCTTTGTCTTGTACAGCCACCCTCAGTTATCTGGTACCCTTCAAGTGCTTGATTGCGGAGAGTTGGGCAGGTTCATTGAGAACCTGGAAGTTGCTTGGGTTTGAGTTGATCATCCCCAATCTTCTGCTGACAACCAGAGTTATTAGCTTGTGGGTGTTGTTTACACACAACAGCTTTTGTTCTTTGAACTCTAGGAAGACTTTAACTTCTTTTGTTCAAGTTTTCCCTGCATAATCTTGTCTCAGATAGTGCTGTTCTGTTGCTACCGAACTATTATCATCTTTATCCTCTACTCCTTGATTCCTCATTTACCAGGTTCTGGACCTTGATCTCCGTTACATTTAAAAATTTTTGTAACACTCAGGAGGGCAGCCTAAACAGCACCTTTCCCCTCCACAGAACTGCCACGGCCTAGCACCGTTTGGAGTCTTACACCGGCCATCAATCCAACCCACACGGGTTGGGACCCAGCCAATCAACCAATTCCTACACCCCTAGGCCGGCGGTGCCCACTAAACGCCAGTCAAACGACCAACCAAAACGTACCCCAGACCCATCCCAAATCCAGAAATTGCTTGAGAACCTAACTAAGGATCTGTGAGCAATCAAGGCCAAGGACATTTTAAACGCCGTGGAGGAAGAATCCAACATGACCCAAGCCAACTACGCAGGCAACCAAGCTGAATCAGAAGACTCCGACTTCTTCATCAACAAGAGTGCTTTATACTCCACCTCATCAACCTCCCAGAACGCCTGCAAACTAATATACAACTCCAGTGCCACCCAATTGACCTTCAGCAACCTGGACCTACTCAGCGAAGTCAGACCGCATCATAAACAAATCTATACCTATGGAGTCCACGTCCAGATCACCCAGGTAGGAAGACTAAGACTTGGACCCGTATTCATCTACCTGGTCTACTACGCCCCAACGGGTCCCCGTAACCTAATATCTGCATTGCAGTTAGAAGACCATGGATTGAAGATTTTCCACAGAAACCAAGTGGTACTCATCAAGATTTCCAACACAATAGTGTTCACATTCAATCGCGTAGGCAACCTCTACTCTGCCAAGATTAAGCCCAAGCCGTCCATCCTGGCCATTGGGGACAATCAAGGAGCATCAGATTGGCATGTTGTTCTTGGACACCTGTCGGACAGGTACCTCAAAGAATTCCTCCGCCAACTCAATGTCACTCACAACCCACTACACACGTCAATAAACTGCAAAGTCTGCAAGTCATGCAAGCTGACCAGATCTCCCCACTCAAACCCTCTCCCCAAATCCTCATCTCCCTTTCATACCATACATTCAGACATCCTTCAGATCAATCTGCCCTCAAAGCTCGGTTATCAATGTTGACCTTTACCTGCTCACTAGAAGAAGCTGGACCTTTTCCCCCGGCTTGCTCCCGGTGCTGAATCTCCAAATCCAAAGTATCCATCCATTCCCTTCCGTCATCACCACTCGATCCTGATCCTGTTCCGCCATTTTTCAAATCATCATCCGATCCATCAAATCCAACGCTCATCTAACTCGCCCCACTCCTCCTTCAACTCAATCTTCCCTTCCTACGACCGCTACTATTGCCCCCCTCAACGATTCTTCAATAACATCCTGCTCCCATTCAATCAAATCCTCACATCTTTTAACCTCGACAAAACCGAACTTGACACATCACTTCTCACCAAATCCAACGTCATTCTCGAAACAGTTAAGCTGATCAGATGTGAGATACTCATTCACGATTCTCATTGTCTCTTGACTACACTCTCATTCTCTCCTTCTTTTGTCGCCTCAGTGTCCTTCCTATTCTGCTTGTGTTATTCCTCCGCTTCCTCTCCTTACCTTTCTCACTGCCAACGTCCGTCTTAATACTAGAGAAAACATCCTGGGTAAGACTCAACCGTTGTCCTTCATTTATAATCTCTTTACTCCATCAAGATGTTTACTTGTTTCATTCGTTAGTCCATTGGTCTTTGTAGGCAATTAAACCTAAAGAAATCCCTCATCTTAACAATCAATACGTCCTTGTGCTCATTGACGACTACAGCCAATTCAACAGAATTCATCTGCTCCAACTCAAAAGCAAGGCCAAAGAAAAGATTGTATCATACTTCAATGAGATTCATAACTGACTACGAATAACCCCTGCTGTATTCCACTCAGACCGGGGGGGAATTCTTGTCCTTCAAGTTTGTATCAGAGCTGTCATCTTGCTGGATAACCATTGAGCAGGGCCTGGCAGACTTCCCTCAAACAAACGGTCTGGCCAAGCAATTAAACCACTCACTCCTGGAAAAAATACGGTGCATGTTGGCTCAATCAAACGTGCCTATCAGCTACTGGGACGAGGCGGCAAATTACCCCTCAATGCTAATCTGTGATTTCATGTCGTGATAACTTCCTTATATGACATGGAATAGGAAATTGAATTACTTGAAATAGAATAGAATGAAACAAAACAGTGAGTCGATTGAGTGGGGATGATAGTGAAGGAGACAGGGATTGGTAGAATACCTTGAAATAGATCAACACTAGTTTGGTCCTACAACGTTGGTCTGACACAGTATGTGAGGAATGAAAAGGAAACAAGCCTGGGTCAACCAGTTGGTTTGAGTTGAGATTGATTGAGAGAACAGAACTGAGTGGTGATTTTGATAGAGATAGAAAACAATGAGAGTATGAGGAAAGAGTCCTAAATTACGTCCACTTGATCCTAGTCGCGCCCTCCTCCTGAGTCAGCTTCGTGTGGAACCTCCGGTTGTTGTGTTGGTTGCAAGTCGAGTTGATGATTGGCGGCGTGGTTTGGGTGGTCAAGTGAGGGATGATGAGGGAGAGGCTGCAATTAAGAAGCTGGAAGACTCTGCTATCCGTTGGTCAAGGTTGAGACTGAGACTTGGCTTGAGGGCGTGATTGCGCGCGGCGGGCGGCGGAGAGGTGCAACCCTGCATAGCGTGAATCACACCACCCTGAAACTCCTTCTTTATTCATGCGGGAGCCATGTGAATGAGATCCAGAGCCGCCCGATGTTTGACAGCGCCTAGTGGTTTGGTGAGTACGTCCGCCAGCATCTTGGGGGAAGGGACTTGTTGTACAGACAGCAGGTTCTTCGCCACGAGGTTGCGGATGTACTGGTATCTGACCTCAATATATTTCCAATTTGGGTTCAGTTGAGCTTCCTTGCTGATCATGACCGCGCTTGCGTTATTGTTTTGGAGGACAACGTTGAGGGGAGTTTTTTTGCTGAGGATCTTCAGATTTTGGAGCAGGATTGACAGCCACCCCAATTTTTTGGCGCACTTGTTTGCGGAGATGAATTCTGCTTCACAGGTTGATTGCGCCACAACGGATTGTTTCTTCGCTACCCAGGAGATTGGGTTGTTGAAGAGGGTTATCATATACCCAGAGGTGGACTTCTTGGACAGCAATGACCCTGCATAGTCCGCGTCCGCCCAACCACATAGGGTGGGTCGTTCAGCTGCACAGCGTGAGTAGATGATACCCATGTTTCTGGTGCCGTTGAGATAGCAAAAGAGATGTTTCACAGCTGACCAGTGAGATGCCGTACGCTTTGATGAAAATTGAGATAGGAGATTAGTGGTGAAAGCAATGTCGGGCCCTGTGTGGATAGCTAGATGAAGGAGCATTCCAATGGCCTTCTGATACTTGCGGCAATCCACCGTTTCCGCGTCCTGTGCCACCAGCTTTTGAAGATCCATAAGAGCTGGAGTCTTTACGGGGTGACTGTTCTCCATCTGGAATTTGGTGAGGGTCTTCTTGCAAAAATTTCCTTGGTGAAGAAAGAGAGACCCGTCCGGCCTCCAGTCTAAACTGTACCCAAGATGTTGGCTTGGTTTTTCCTTGATCCTCAGCTCATAGTGCTTGCTGAGTTGATGAAGGAACTGAAGAATCATTTTACAATCAGGTCCGACGACCAATCTGTCATCAACATGTATGTGGAGTTTCATGGCTAAGTCGGAGCTGATGAAGAGAGACTCATCACCCACCAATGGCGTCAATCCACACTTTGCGAGTGTTTCAACCAGGTGAGCTTTCCATTGTCTGGGGGCTTGCTTAGTCCCGTAGAGGGATTTGTTCAAGAGCCAGACATGGTCTTCCTTTCCCGGTTCCTCAAAACCGCTAACCTGCGACTTGTAAACCGGACCGTTGATGAGGCCGTTCAGAAAGGCTGTTGAGACGTCAAATTGGAACACGTGTAGTTTCTGTTCCACGGCAAGTGACAGGAGCACCTTGAGAGACTCATTGCGCGCCACCGAGGTGTAGGTTTCAAAGTAGTGGATTCCCTTGTCTTGATGATTTCCAAAACACACCCAGCGCGCCTTGCGACGACCAATTTCTCCAAATTCATTTAGCTTGTTAACCAAACGCCACATGCCGCTGATTATCTGGGAACCTGGGGGAGGCTTGACCAAAGTACCGGTGTTCTTGAAGATTAGCTGGCTATGCTCTTCTTTCATTGCTTCGAGGTACTTGTTGGCGTAAGGTGAGTTCAGGGCGTCCTTTACCGAGATTACCTCAGTGAGGTTGGCTTCATCAATTGGGCTGCGGCGACTTTGTGAGCCCTCTAGTATATTGGATGGGTCGATTTTGGAACTAACATCTCTAGGGGATTTTTTGTAGTACGGAACAAAGGCGTAGTGCTTTGAAGTCGCGGCAGTTGAGTCTTATCATCAGCCCCTGGGGCAATACTTTGCTCAGTGGCCGCGGCGGGTTGATCCGGTACCGATTCAACTGGCGAGGGGGTTTGCGCTATGGCGCAGGGCGTGAGGGAGGTTGTGGCAATTCTAGGTGTTGGAGGGTTTACAGTGATCAATACGGTTGGGTGGTGGTTGTGTCCTAGTGGCTTGGTTCGAGGGAGCAAGGAGTGGTGTTTTTTGACCGCCAAAGGTTCCTGGTAGGGAAATTTCAGCGGGGAAGGGGAGAAGTCCCGACTGACAACTATTCTCAAACTGGAGGGTTTGAGGAATTGCAATGCGTCGGAGAAGGGCTCAAAGCCTAGGTATAGGAGAGGTTTTGAGGGAGGTCTGACCTTGTCTTGGTTGGGCCGGGTTACAAAAACCTTGAGACCAAAGGGAAGTAGTTTGGATAGATCCCGCTGAGGTTCAATAGGGGTGTTAGTCTTTGCCAGGGTTTCCATAGGGGATGACCACGCGAGGCTTTTGGTAGGGAGTACGTTTATGAGATGGGAGGCGTATCTTGCTGCTTCGTTCCGGAGGTTCACAGAAACCAACAAATGAGCTAGTATACATCTCATCTTCTTGAGTAGTGTAGAGTTGAATTGTTCCGGGATTCCATTGGTCTGAGGGCTGTCAGCAGGGCCTTGCTTGGTGGTTATTCCCAGATCTGTAATGGTGGTTAGGAAAGGATTAGAGCTGAATTCTCCTCCTCTGTCTGAGTGGAGATACGCTGGTAATTTACCTGTTTTGTTCTGTATTTCCCGTATGAAGGAGAGTATCTTCGCTTCGGAATGAGACTTCTTCTTGAGGGTGTATATACGGTTAAAGCGGGAGTAATCATCAATAATAACAAGGATGTATTGATAACCACTGCGGCACAGCGGAGAGATTTGAAGTACGTCGAAATGAAGCTTTTCAAACGGGCGAGTGGTGGAGAGAAGGGGGTTAAGAAGTGGCGTTTGTTTCAGCTTGCATTGTCAACATACTTCGCACACGGAGGCCGGTTTTTTTGTGGTTGGTTTGGGTAGATTGTATAGTTGAAAAAATTTCTTCAGGTATACATTGGATGGGTGTCCCAAGGTTACGTGCCAATCAGTTTGTTTGGTTAGATTGAAAGCTGATAACCGGACGAGGTCCGAGGCGTAGAGGTTTCCGTTCCGAGGGAATCAAGCCACTATTTTTTCTCCTTGCTTTACCACCAGCATACAATGATGCTGAGATATCACTAGCCCATGGTCTTCTAGTTGAGAGACTGATAAGAGATTACAAGGCCCCTTTGGGGCATAGTACACAGGGTGTATCCAGGTACCACCGATTTCAAGTCTGCCGGAGTGGGTGACCGGGATGGACCTGCCATAGGTTATCATCTCCTTGTCGATGGGTTCTGGGGAGGTTAACAAGGATAGGTTGCATACAATTGATTTGTTTGCGCCGGAGTCTAGAATGAACATGGAGTTGGTCTTGCTTGATGGAACCAGGTAGACCTTTTCCGTGAGACAGAAACCGTAATTGTCCGGATGGTTTGCTACTTCCACGCACCCGATCTCCTCCTGCGTTTCATCATTGTTCTCCAACAACTTTTTGGAAAGGTGATGCGCTTTGGGATTGCCTCTGATCTGCTTGAGATGTTTGGCGACCAACCTTGCAATCTTGTCGTCTAATAATTTGCCTTGAGGGCGATTTCTCGTAGGAATTGCACTCCTAGGTTGGTTGGAATGTGAGGGTGGTTTATTGACCGGCTTCCTGGACCCAGATTTGTTTTTGTTGTGTGAGTTGGTACGGTTTGTGCCTTTGATTGCCAGATTCATTTCCTCCTTGGTCTCCAGATTTTCTCTTTGGTTATGTTCAAGTATGAGACAGTCTCTTACAGTTTTTTATGTGAAGGGGTTGACTTCAAACATGTTTTGAACCAACGGGGTAAGAGTTTTGTCGTAGTTGAGTGTTATCAGAAGTAGGCATGCAGCCAGTCCAGTGGAGATTGATGCGAATTCCCGGATGTTGGCAAGGGAGGACTTCAAAGAGGTGTAAAGAGAAGAAAATTTATTGACATGATCTTGTAGGGATGTCCCAGGTGTGTACTCCATCCTTGTAAGCCGTTGTAACTTGGTCACTACCGTCAGGATGGATGCATCCCCGCAGGCGTTGCACAGGGCGGTGTAGGCGTTGATAAAACTTCCTTTGTTTGCCTCGATGTTATGGTGGAGATCCCTTGAGGTGGTGGAGAACAGTTGGTTGAGAGCCCAGGCTTTTCTGCGTCTGAACGTGGATGTACCGCAATTTACCTTGGTCCATTCCTTGTCAAGCAGGTCATCGTACCCCTTACTGGTTAGAATATTTGCAAATCTCATTTGCCATTAATTCCAGTTCTTTCCCGTCAACTTTACCACTTTAACGCAATGACTAGTCCCCGAGCTTGAGTCTGACGAGTTGTACTTGGGTATTACTATTGCCGTCCCATTGTCGTTTCTCATTCTTACTCAATCAAGGTTGCCTGTTGCCGAGGAAGTTGCTCTCGCTACCATGTGAGTTCACGTCGTGATCATGTCCTTATATGACATGGAATAGGCAATTGAATTACTTGAAATAGAATAGAATGAAACAAAACAGTGAGTCAATTGAGTGGGGATGATAGTGAAGGAGAAAGGGATTGGTAGAATACCTTGAAATAGATCAACACTAGTTTGGTCCTACAACATTGTTCTGACACAGTATGTGAGGAATGAAAAGGAAACAAGCCTGGGTTGACCAGTCGGTGTGAGTTGAGATTGATTGAGAGAACAGAACTTAGTGGTTATTTTGATAGAGATAGAAAACAATGATAGTATGAGGAAAGAGTCCTAAATTACCTCCACTTGATCCTAGTCGCGCCCTCCTCCTGAGTCAGCTTTGCGTGGAACCTCCGGTTTTTGTGTTGGTTGCAAGTCGAGTTGATGATTGGAGGCGTGGTTTGGGTGGTTGAGTGAGGGATTATGAGGGAGAGGCTGCAAGGAAGAAGCTGGCGGACTCTGCTATCTGTCGATCAAGGTTGAGACTGAGACTTGGCTTGAGGGCGCAATTGCGCGCGGCGGGCAGCGGAGCGGTGCGACCCTGCGTAGCATGAATCACACCACCCTGACATAATCAACATCCTCCCAATCAAGTCCCTCAATTGGAAATCTTCTGCTCACGTGCATCATAAGCCCCCATCAAATATCCTGGCGCCCTCCCGCCCGCTCATGTTCCTGGGATACAAGCCTCACTTTGAAGAATGCAGATTCCTAGACACCTCTCAAAGATCTGTCACTTTGTGCACTCAACCTAATGAAGGGCCAGCCACCTCATCCTCTAGCCCCCCATCTCAGCACCCGATGCTGACACCCACCGTCAACAAGGCCCCACTGGGAAAGACCCGCAAGAAAGGCTATGCCTATGTACCCTACTACAAAGTCGCTCCCAACAACATCTCGTCCAAAATCGACCCGTCCGCCATCATCACTACCTCCATACGGGCTAATGCCTCTATCCCGCAACCGCCACAAGTCAACAATGACAAAAAAGCCCACCTCAGCGAGGTTGTCACAGTAAAGGAAGCGTTTGCGGATCCCACTGAGAAGCCAAAGTGGATCGAATTGATGTCTGCAAAGAATCAGTCCTTTCTCAAGAAGAACACCAGTATGCTGGTCCCTCCCCCACGCGATGACATTGTTCTGGGTGGCATGTGGAGGTTGGTGAAGAAAAAGGACAAGAGTGGTTGGACCACCAGAAGAAAGTCGCGCTGGGTGTGCTTTGGAAATCATCAACAGCCGCAACGGCACTACTTTGATACCTACTCAAGCGTGGGACAAAATGAGTCGATGAAAACTCTCCTCGCGTTGGCCGTCCAACACAATCTACTGGTGGCGCAATTTGACGTTGAAACTGTGTTCTTACACGGGAACATTGACGCCGTTGTGCATGTCTCACAGGTATTGGGCTTCAAGGTTCCCGGCAAGGAAGATTGGGTGTGGAAGCTAAATAAATTGCTCTACGGGACAAAGCAAGCACCCCGATTCTGGAAGAGTCACCTGACCGAGACTCTGGGAAAACTTGGACTCTCTCTGTCCAAGGCCAACAAATTGATCTTTCTCAATGAGTCTTGCTCACTAATGATTCACCTCCACATCAACAATGGACTACTGGTGGGAAAATCAAGAACCAAAATTGAGTCCTTCCTAACTCAGCTAAAGGGCTACTACGGAATCAAAAATCAATACCAGCCTGTACAACACTTGGGGTACACACTTGATTGGAGGGGGGAAAATGGCCTGATCCTGAAACAAAGGGACTATTGCAAAAAGATTCTTGAAGAATTCTTGATGGATCAGTCTAGACCAATCAAAAGTCCAGCCCCAGTTAATCTACTCAAACTAGCTGACAAACCTGGCGAGGCATTCAATGTCAAGGTGATGGAAAAAGCAGTTGGTATGCTGAATCACCTGGCGCTTCACACCTGACCAGATATCACCCACACAGTAAATGTGCTGTCACAACACACGTCCAAGCCCACTCAGCACCACTGGTCAATTTTCAAACATCTACTCCAATACCTAAGGGGGACAACCTCGGTTGGTATCCAATATCAGAAGTCAGGAGATCCAACAGAGCAGCTAAGTGGATGGGCAGACGCTGACTACGCAAACGCAACAGTCATGAGGAAATCTACCTCCGGCTTTGTGATCACTCTATTTGGAAATCCGGTGCACTGGAAATCAAAAAGACAGTTGGTGGTCGCCCAGTTGACAACAGAAGCCAAATTCATCGCCATGAATCATTGCGCCAAACAATTATGCTGGATGACCCACCTACTGTCCGACCTGAAGTACAAAGTACCCACCCCAACAATCTTGAACGACAACTTGGGTGCTAACTTCATCAGCAAGGAGGCTCAACTCAATCCCAACTCCAAGCACATAGAGGTCAGGTATCAGTACCTCCGCAACCTAGTCTCTAAATCCCTAATCTCAGTCAAGCAAGTGCCAACTCAAGACATGAAAGCTGACATACTGAAAAAGCCCTTGGGTTCAATCAAAGTAGAAGCCGCTCGTGTGCAACTACACTTGACCTCGGACAAAATTAGGAGGAGTGTTGTGGTCAATTTCCCCCAGGTCAATGACGACAACCGCAGCGGCACGCAGGCGCGCAGGTGGCCCAAGTCGCGACTACACCGCTCACACCATTCCTGTCCATCGAAAACTCCCGGCCTCCTCCAGACCAACTCACCGGAGACAGACAAGTCCAGAACCACCTCGAAGGACGCCTGAACCACCACCAACGGCGGACAGCACCAACCATCGGATCCCGATCCCAATTGACCAAACCCCAGCGCAGACTTCAGGAGGAGCCAGAGTAAGATCGGGTGGAGGTAACTGTTCTTTCCATTTCAACCTCTTGTCATCATTTCCTCCCATGGCCATTGTTTCTTCCACTATTGTGTTATCCACAAGTCCCAACTTAGCTCTATTTATCTCTTACTGTCTCAGGCCCGCATATCTGTAATTCTAGCCATACTCATACTGAATTCAACATTTAACCCTGACTTGCCAGACTGAGATCCATCTATGGTGAATACTACATCCCTACTCAATCTCTATCTTGTCTATTATATGTCATTTTAACTTCTCTGCATGCCTACCAGTCCTTTTACTGTTACTACCGTTTGTGCAATTCCAGTTGATTGACTAGCTGCAATAAAGAAAGACTCGAAATATTACACTCCCTGCCCGCAACAATCCGAGGGAGCAGACCAGCATGCTTGCGTACAGTTTGAAGGCTTTGCCAGTGTGCCAAGAAAAAAGAAAGGGGGGGATGTCAACATTTTAGAGATCATTGAATTGATTGCAAATACAGAATTCCTTGTTACCTCCTTGGGGTAATGAGCGAGAGGTAAGATGTGATCCAAAACACTGTCAAAAGATCACATGGGAGTGATGGGAGATAGGATCAGCAGACACTACTAGATGGAAGTACCGCGCTATGACAAAACCAATCAATCTACTCTCTAGGCCTCAGAAGAGAAGAACCCAGGAACAAAATTACTCACTCCAAGGAATAAGGGTGTACACAGTCAGCCAAGGAAACATCTTATCAAAGTTGTTGTTCAAGTGTATAGCAAGCACACTTTCTACTCCTTAGTATATTTGTACAATCCTATCAAGTTAGAAGGAAGCTTAGGTTTGTGCTGAGGGTTGAAGAAATCAACAGGTCTTCTTGGTGTGACCAAATTCAAGCAGTAGTCAGTGGTCCTCTGCTCTATGGTATTGAGACTAGGGGGTGAACAATGGATGAATTGGTGTATCAAGCTTCCCGCCACCAAGGGAAGTTTTGGCGGTATTGATGCTCCATTCCCTGCGTGGAACCAGCCAAGCCACCATGACCCGCCAAATGAAGTTAGTTGGGAATGAATTTTAGAAGGTTGGTCATTTGAAGCACGTTAGAGATGCATAGAGCCTCTGACACAATGCTTCACTTGATTGGGTAGCGATGCACAAGTGTGAGAGCCAATCTGTAACAAATCAGACCTGAAGAATCAGGGTAGTACTTGAGCCTCTCACACAATCCAGTTTTTGGGGGGGCGCCAGAGCAAATCCATTTCATATTTGCTGCTATTGAAACACCAAAGCGGTCACAGCTTTGACTTCTGCCAGATTTCAGGATTTTTTCCCTTGACTCATGCTGAAAGCAGGCTAAAAGAGGCCAGTCAATGATGAATGCCCCAGAGGCTGGTCTCCCCCATTGACGTTAATATAAAAGCCTGCATCTACTCCCCTTTCCTGTTAGAAACATTCTCCCCCTCAACCATTTAAATTTGAAAATGAACAATCCATCCAGTACTCTTTTGACTTAATTGAATAAACCAGTCCTTCACTTATTCCTTGTTTCCCTAGAAGGTGCTTTGGTTTTTCAACCAAAGCATGCCAGAGATTGAATGCCTTGTGTGAATGCGTCCATTAAGGAAACCATGCAAAGTGCTTTCTAATCAATGATGGTATTTGATTCATTGGGCTGTGGCCGTGCCATGCCTGAAACATTTAATCTTTCTTTTTTTGCCCCTTGGTTATCCTAAGATCACCCATCTCATTCCAATGAAATAATTCCCACAGGCACATGAATAACCCTTATTGACATTCCTTTCTTGATTGGCAGAAAAAAGAATGTCATCGCTCAGTAGCAGCTCTTGAACGCCCTGCCCTGAGATGTCAAGAAAAGGATGACATGCAGAAGATTATGACAGAAAGCCAAGCTCAGAATAACATCCATGTCCACTCCATGAGTTTGTGTCAGAGTATTGCCTCCATTTCTATAGTAGCTGTGGCAGATACCTGCAGAAAAATAATAATAATTGCCAAATATCAGTTTTCATGATTACACTGATAATATCAATAAAAACTCAACTGATAGTAAGTTATCAGGAGTAAAAAAGCCACACCTTGAACCTCTAAAGAGATAAGGGGCCTAGATTTAATAAATAAAGCTCAAAGGAGACTTCCTTACACAAGGAAGCTCGCACCCTTTATGATAGCCTGAGAAGGACTATAACTCCAATGGGACCTTGGACTCAAAATTGAAGTTGATTTTTTGATTGATAATATGATAAGATGTTGAATAAAAAGGCCCCAGTCAATCCTCTTGGTGGACTAAGTTGGATGGGCTTGTTAATATGCACTATCTGGTTTATAAAATACAATGAGGAATAGGTCTTGTAGGGACAAGACCCTCCTCTTTTATATTGAAAGAGTCCTCAGGGGGACTCAGGGCATCATCAGGGGAGTACACCACTGTCCTAGATTTTGACTCCAGTGACTCAGAGCCCCAATCAATCATCCCCAATGTATAATAACATTTACATACTCATTGGGGTCTATTTTCGAGGTAAGGTTGTGATTTATTTACCAAGAGGAAGCTCTCAAGGCTTCAGAAATGATTTACTTACCATCTAACTCTCTGTAGATCTATCAGAGCATGTGTTCAAAGAATTACAACCATATTATTAGATATTCTTAATCCACATAGATATGTATACTCTGGGTAAGTATTCCCACAGAGTTTATCTGAACCAGGGGAGTTTCCCAGCTTCTGAGTGTACGCTTTTCCAGCATGATTTACTTCTTGCAAGTTATCTCCAAACTGGAAGGATAGTTCTTAGAAAATAATTTACAATTCACCTAAAAATCTGGGTTATGGTAGATAAGGATTATTACAGAATATAGTTTCCACAGAGGGAAATCTTTAAGGACATTAATTGTACATCCAATTGGAAGCTTCCAGAGGATTGTAATCTAGAGTTAAGTTATACAATCTCCCATAAATTATAATATAAACCTTTAAGGTTTTATGGGATGATTTCTAATATTAAGACATAATATAAAAATATGATTATATGAAACTTTATATGTCAAAAATATGGATATGTAATGGACTAATGGAGGCTTGAACACACTACCTAGGGAGTCCGAAGGGTACTAAGACATTCCTTAACCACTATACTACCAAGAATTGTCAGTTAGGCAGCCTATAGGACACCAATACATGTTTCATGGCTGACGGTCCCCCCTTCCAAAAAGAAAATTACTCTATGAGGAATTTTTAGATCTATTCAAAGCCCTATACTTTCTTAAAATAACGTCAGCATTTTTAATATCTTTAGCTTCTAGCCAAAGATCACTATCTTCTAACTTATTTGTGAACCTAACTAAATATAACCTCACATCTTTTCCATCTTTTCCGATTATCTTATGTTGTAGTATTTTATGAGAAATATTTTCATCTGTATGTTCCATTGGTGGTATGACAACCTTAGGAAATTTTCTACTAGGAAAGGACTTAAGTGGATCAATAAACCTTTTAACAAAACTAATTGGGAAAGTAGGATGCTTTCTTTCAAATTCTTTGGTTAAAATAACTTCCACTGCATTCTTAACATGAAGTGCTTTTACAACAAATGGACCAACAAAAGAATCTCTCAATTTTCTATGTCCTGAAATATTAGTAAAATTAACAGTAGAGATTAGGACCAGATCACCTACTTTGAAATCATGATCTTTATGGCTCTTGTCCCATCTACTTTTATTATACTCTACTGCATCATTAACACAATTACTAGCATATGTCTCAGCTTTATTCATCATATCTCTAAAACAGTCAGCAGAAGGGTGTAAAATTAAAGTCTTGCTTAGCAACATGTCTCTAGGAATATGAGGTCTCCACCCTCTTTTCAATTCAAAAGTTGAAATATTAGTAGTAGCATGCTTACTGGAATTGTAGGCAAATTCTAAATCTGGCAACAGAGATACCCAATTGTGAGTATATCCATCACTGTCCTTGAATTCAATGCCATAAGCACAGTATCTCCTGATCATGTCTTCCAATGTTTGTATCATCCTTTCTGCTAGACCATCAGTTTGAGGATGATAAGCTGTTGAGAAAGACAGATTTGTTCCACACAAATTAAAAAGACTTTGCCAAAATTCAGATGTGAATTTTGGATCTCTATCACTGATAATATTTCTTGGACATCCTACATCACTGACAATACTATTCCAAAATAACATAGCAATGTCCATTGCAGAGCTATCTTTGTAGCATGGTAAGAATTGAACTCTCTTTGAGAATCTTTCCACCACTACTAACACACAGTTGAAATTATCCTTACCTCCTGGAGGTAATCCGGATACAAAATCCATTTTAATAGTGTGCCACATTTCTTTTGGTTCTTCTATGGTCTGTAACAGACCATATCTTTTACCTGTAGACCTATTTGCTTTTTGACATCTTTCACAGGATTCAAAATATGATCCAACAATTTGTCTCCAGTCTGGCCACCATGCTAGGAACTTAACTCTTTCAATAGTTCTACCTTTTGAAAGATGTCCAGAACAAACATTATCATGAAATTCACTCAAAATCATTTGTATATGATCATCATGTACTAAAACTATTGAGCAAAAATGAGCAGATTTATGATATATCAAACCATCTAAAAGGAAAAACCTTCCTCCCATATAACCTTTTTTCTAATCTGCATCTAATCCCTCAATCAGATCTTTTGCACTTGACTTAGATTTCAATATCTCAAGGAGAAAAGAAGTATTCTTATTATTGGTATATGAATCAATTAAAGAGTTCCAGAAGCTTTCAGCAAGATTTTTCATTGAAATTACCATAATTGGTAATTTATCTACATTATCCTCTGGGTCATAGGCTGGATTATTAATGTTATTGGGTAAAGCCCACCTAGACAGCCCATCTGCATTTTTATGTATTACTCCTTCTCTATGCACTATTATCATGCACCCTCTCCATTGCTGGATAGCTATCTGCCACCTCAACATTTTCCTATTAGGTGTCTTTAGATTCAAAAGTGATTTCAGAGCTGTAAAATCAGTAATGACCTCAAACTGACACCCATCCAAATAATAATACAATTTCTCTAAGGCCCAAACCAAGCACAAGCATTCTAGTTGTGACGCACCATATCTCTTTTCACTATCTTTAAGTTGCCTAGATATAAAGCATACAGGTCCTTCAACTGGTTTATCATTAACAGCAATGCTGCTCCTAAACCTTCCATACATGCATCTACATACAATTTAAATGGTTTCTTAGGGTCTGGGTGGAAAAGTAAAGTTTCACTTGTTAAACACTTTTTCAGCAACTCATAGGTTTCCATTCTTTCTGTGGTCATTTCAAAAGAAACATTGGGACTGCAGATTTTATAAAGACTTGAGGCTATGATACCAAAATCCTTAATATGTAACCTGCAATACCCTGCAAAGCCTAAAAAGCTTTGCATTTCTTTAACACTATTGGGAGTTTGTTTCAACAAAACTGCTGCCACTCTCTTCTGATCTATTCCTAAGGACAACCCATTTACAATGTTTCCCAAGGCTTTTAACTCATTGAAACCAAATGAACACTTATTTAAAGAAATTTTCATGTTCATTTTAATCACTTTTTTCAAAAAAATTGACAACCTTGACATATGCCCTTCCCATGTCTCAGAAAATATAATAATGTCATCTATATATATGATTAAACAATTCTGCATCAATTCTTCATGAAATTCAGTGCCCATCATTCTTTGGAAATGAGATGGTGCATTTTCGATACCAAATGGCATTCTTAGATATTCAAAAACGCCCAAGTGACAAACTATTCTCAAACATTTTCTGCTTTCTTCATGTACAACATTTTGGTGAAACCCTTTCAAGACATCCATACAAGTGATATATTTTGCTTGGTGTAATTCACTCAATGATTTGACAATATTGGGCATTGGATACCTATCTGGTGTTTTGTAAGAGTTCAATTCTCTAAAATCACCAACCATTCTAGATTTACCGTTGTGCCAAGCAATTATCACTGGGGTGGTAATTTCAACATCTTCATTAGCCCCTACTTTTCTGATGACCCCTAATTTCAGCAAAGTATTTATATTTTCTTTAAGCGCCTCTCTGCCCCTAGGGCTAGCAGGAAATGGATGTTTCCTTAAGGCAGACGGATAAGGCCTTTCAATAGTCAAATTTATTTTAACATCATGACCTACAATGGATCCAAAAGGTTCATCAACAGTAGCAAATGCTTCCTTATGGTCAAATAAAGTGTTCAGCAGACTACTTTTTTCTTGGTCACTTAGTGAGGAATTGATTTTAGATTCATTGATAATTTCATTACAAAAATTATCTTTACCAAGGTGATTGACAGAATCAAGTTGTTTTTGATTAAAATAGAATTTAACACTGTTACCATCAGTAAAATATGAAGAATTTTTACTGTGAAAAAAATTGAAAGAATATTCTTTCATATAGTCATTTCCTATTATGAAATAATTCATGGGAGCATTATCAACTACTACAAATTTAATTATAAACACAAATGAAGCAAATAATAATTTGGCTTTTACTGTCCATAAAGAAATAAATGGTCCAGAGAAACTATGTAATTTAATAGCAGAAGCATTTAGAACTGATTCTTTCCAATGTGGGCAGAAGCTATCCAAATAGTTTCTGCTTACCACAGATTTGTATGCTCCACTGTCCAGTAGGACCTTACAAGGCTTATCACAAAATTTCATAGTGACTAATTCATTATATGTTCTGATGGAATTTATGCAACCTATGATAGGTTCATCATCATCTTCCAAGGAACTATCCGACTCACGCTTGTCAATAAAATTATCCTGTCTACTAGAACTTTCACTACCAATGTTATTCACTTTCTTTGTTTTCTGCGGGCAAACCCTTGAGGTATGTCCTACTTTACCACAAGAATAACAAGATATCTCTGAATTGGAAGTAGGATTTTTATTAGTATTTTTCTCCCTTTCTGTTCTGACTATATTTTTATCTTTGGTTTGATAATTTTTCTTTCTCCCCACAGATTTATCTTCCACTATGTCCTCTAAGATATTAATCAAGTTAGAACAGTCACCATCAACTTTAATACTTGTCTTGACAGAAAAAGAAATTTCACCGTCCATTAGTGAAAGCAGCTTAAAGTTAATACTATCTTGATCTAGCATTGGGTCAAAATCTCTTAGCCTTTTCTTTTGCCTTGTGACCCAACTAGCAGGACTAGTGACACCAGGTACAAACTTATCATTATTAAATGAAGTCATACATTTCCTTTTCCAATTTGGTGTACCAAATTTACTGTGAAATTCCTTTTTCCAGAAGCTCCAACTTTGTACTCCAACAGCATTTCTTCTATCTCTGTACCAATCTGAAGCTATACCTTTAAACAGGATACTCAATCTGCTAGTGATTAAAGTATCAGGTAAACCTGTATCTTCTTGCAAGGTATCAATCCAAGATATGAATTCTGTGTGACCATATGCTCCTTCACCTGTGAAATTAGGCCACTCACTAATCTTGGGCAGACCTTGCAGAATATGCTTAAATATCTCACTATTGTTTCCTGATTGTTCATCAGGTGATAAAATTTTTTCTTCACCTCTATCTTTACTCATAACTTGCTTACTATCCTGAAAAAGTGGCACAATATGTCTTATCTGTTTGGTATCTTCCATTTTATTGGAGATCATTAGCATATTTTTATCCAGTCTGTCATTCAATTGTGCTATACTATTACTAAAATTATTAAATAACTCTTTAGATTTAGATCTCTGCAGGGAAATTTCTTTTTCAAGTAAAGTGAATTTATCATTTAATTTAATTTCCAATAGCTCCATTGAATTGCTTAACTGTATAACAGCTGATTTCAAAGAATCAGTGCTTTCTTTCATGTCCTCAGTGGATAATTTAATGGTTTTTACATTTTCATTCAAATCTGCTATCATTGTTTCCAACTTTTTCAAATACTTATGATGCACCTTAGTTAAATCAAGCTCCATAGTTTTGTTGGTCACATCTTCTAATTCTTTTATTGAGGCAGCCAAAACAGATTTAAAATTCATACTAGTTGTCATAATATTATCATATTTATGACCTATGGAAGCAAAACCATCTATACAAAATTGGTTGGCATGTACTACTGCTTTTTTAATATGTAGAGTTTCATTAAAAACAATATCACAAAATTTCTCTAAAATTATTTCTGAATCTAAGGGAAAAATTACTTCTTCATTCTTTTGGCCCTTTCACCCTCCAAGAATTGATAACCTCCTTGGAGAGACCTGGCCATCCTCATCATTTCTCCATAATTGAGTTCCTGTGTTCCCTTCTCTTTCTCATTCATATTTCTCTCTTGATGAGGGTGGGATGGACTCTCCAAGGGAACCTGGGAGGTTGATGCTTGAGCTGACTGGTTCACTGGACTCAATCTTTTTACCTTTGATTTGGGGATTGTTGGTTTCTTGATCTTTGTTGGATCCCAGTTTTCTGTCTCCCTCATCAGTTTTTCCCTCCCTATTATCTTCAGCAAAGATCTGTAAGTTGCCAGAGCCTGAGTCAGGTAAGTTGCTTGATTCTGTACATTGTCTGCTGCCACAGCTTCCAGATATTTCATCTTGTTCTGGGTGTGGCAGGTCAGCAGATTTGCCACTCCTGGTGAAGGGCTGTCTTTTCTGGCGTCTGAACTCTCCAGCTGGCACAAGGTCAGCTCCCTTGCTCCTAGTAAACATAATTAAATACAAAATCAGTGTTTTAAATTATCAAAACGCAGTACTGATTTTTCTTATTTAATTTATTTATTTTTTATCTTTTTTTTTTTTCCTTGAATAACAAAAGTTAACTCACTGCGCGTTACTTCTATTTGTAATGTAGATTGAGATCTCACTGACACCTGATAAGATACAATCTGATCTGGGGCTGACGCAGAGTCTCCTCTGCTGGAAGTCTCCTGCACAAAGCTGCGGGCCCTTCCTTTGTTCAAGGGGAGGAATGAGTCTTTGGAAAATTGCTTTGACAACACTGGAAGACCAGACTGTCAGTCGTCGAGCTTCTTCTCTCTTTTTTTTTAATGAGTTATAACTAAAATCCGCAGAATTACTGTCGGCAATACTCGTTGAGTATTTTTGTAAGTCTGCGCAAAGGTTGCAAGAAAAAAAATTCAGAATTTTGCAACTTTCTGCGTCAATTTCCTGATTTGGCAAGGTATGTGTCGCAACCTTGACGTTTATCTCCTTTATGGTTTTTTCTTTTTTTTTTTTTTGAAGAAAGGAAAAAAAAAAACTTGATCAGCAACTTGAGACACCAAATGCGATTGTAACTACGAGACGCGAGGGCAAAGGCTTATCTTTGGCTACAAGTACTTTCAGTATTAGGAGGACTAAAAAAAAGGAACAATTTCAATTAACACAATGCACTATATAGTTTTTTTTTTTTATTAAAAAAAAAACTTACTGTCTTTGGCAATCACCTTTAATGGTGATCTGAGTAAAAACCAATCGAGCTAAGCGCTTCCTGTACTTCAGCAATCTAAAAAACCAATCAAAATAATTTTTTTTTTTTAAAAAAAAAAAAAGTTGTTAAAGAATTCGCTTTTTTTATAATTTTGATTGTAATGTTTTTTTCTTTTTGTTTTTTCTCCTCAATATTTTTTTTTCTTAAAAAAATAATTTCTGGAATCGATATTACTCACCCCAAAGTTGACCTGAGAAAACTTTAACAAGTTTAAATGTTTTTCTGTGAACAAAAGATTATAAAATACAAAAAATTAATTATCGAAATTTTTTTTTTTTATAAGTTTATTTTTGTTTTCTTTCTTATTCTTCAAAAAAAATTCTGCAATCAACCACACTCACTATAATTCTTGATTTGAGAAAATTTAAACAGCACCAAGTTTTTACTTTGCTTAAAAAAATTTTGTTTTTCTAAAAACAAGAAAACAATTTTCGAAAATTTTGGTCAATTTAATTATGTTATTTATATATTTCTTATATATTTATTTTTTTTTAAAAAAAAATGACTTTTTATATCAAAAAGAAATTAAATCTTACTGGTTATCTGAGAAAACCTCAAACTGGTACTTCAGTGTTTAAAGCACTTCAGCAAAATCTAAAAGATTAACACCAAATTTCGAAAATTTTTGGTTATTCTTAGTATATATATTTTTGTTTTTAAAAATTTTCCTGTAATTGAAATATAATTTCAAGTTGATTAACAGGGATTCTTATTTTAACAGGCCAAAAAGTCGAAAATTTGGTTCAAAAGGAGATGAGGCCCCCAATTTTCAGAGTATTGCCTCTATTGCTATAGTAGATGTGGAAGTTACTGCAAAAAAATAATAATAATTGCCAAATATCAGTTTTAATGATTACACTGATAATATAAATAAAAGCTCAACTGATTGTAAGTTATCAGGAGTAAAAAATCCACACCTTGAACCTCTAAAGAGATAAGGGGCCTAGCTTTTATAAATAAAGCTCAAAGGAGACTTGCTTACACAAGGAAGCTCACACTCTTTATGATAGCCTGAGAAGGACTATAACTCCAATGGGACCTTGGACTCGAAATTGAAGTTGATTGTTTGATTGATAATATAATAAGATGTTGAATTAAAAGGCCCCAGTCAATCCTCTTGGTGGACTAAGTTGGATGGGCTTGTTAATATGCACTATCTGGTTTATAAAATACAATGAGGAATAGGTCTTGTAGGGACAAGACCCTCCTTTTTTTATATTGAAAGAGTCCTCAGGGGGACTCAGGGCATCATCAGGGGAGTACACCACTGTCCTAGATTTCGACTCCAGTGACTCAGAGCCCCAAGCAATCATCCCCAATGTATAATAACATTTACATACTCATTGGGGTCTATTTTCGAGGTAAGGTTGTGATTTATTTACCAAGAGGAAGCTCTCAAGGCTTCAGAATTGATACAGAATATAATTTTCACAGAGGGAAATCTTTAAGGACATTCATTGTAAATCCAATTGGAAGCTTCCAGAGTATTGTGATCTAGAGTAAAGTTATAAGATCTCCCATAAATTATAATATAAACCTTTAAGGTTTTATGGGATGATTTCTAATATTAAGACATAATATAAAAATATGATTATATGAAACTTTATATGTCAAAAATATGGATATTTAATGGACTAATGGAGGCTTGAATACACTACCTAGGTACTCCGAAGGGTACTAAGACATTCCTTAACCACTATGCTACCAAGACCTGTGAGTTGGGCAGCCTATAGGACGCCAATACATGTCTCATGGATGACAGTGTGCATCCACCACGGGTAAACTCTTCCAAACATGTCATGGCAGCACCATTCCCTGAGGATATCTATAATCATTCCAACCAGCGGAAATCATATAAACAGGCCTCAATTGCCATTCTACAGCATTTACCAGGATTTTCTTTGTCTTGCAACCAACCCATTAACCTGGTATCCATTCAATGTCTAGATGTGCATTCCATCCACAATACACAGGAGGTACTCCAACGTTCCAAACATCTCAGGCCACCAGGGCCTGCTGTTGTGCATGTGAATGGAAAAAAGGAAATTTCCCTAGCAGTAAAATTTACTCAATTGAGGGATATGAGTCCTGTTGAATATGCTGACCCCGGCTTTGTCACCACCACTCTTGTTCAGTTGGGATCTTTCTACGGAAACCAGCAAAATGGCTCCTTCTTGGCAGGGATCATGAAAGCATTTGGTTGGCTTCCAGGTTATGGCTATCATGGAGAAAATGCTGTTAAATTTCAAATCATTGTCATTGGCTATACCATATTGGCTGACAAACAATTGTCCCAGGCCAGTATGTGCCAGTGCCTGCCTCAGTGAACACAACCCAGAAACATGCGCATTGGATTAACCTTGTGAACTGTCTACAAAGGATTGAAAAAATATTGGGTAATTGGTTCAAAATCATGGAACCAGGTTTCCACAGGCAATCCATTTATCAAATGCATCAATTTTCAATACCAGGATTTGCATCTAGAGAATATGGGTCTGCCGGTGAAGAGATTTTTGCTGGCAATTTAACTGCCACATGGAATGAATTTTATAATTCAGCCCATGTTGATAAAAACATCAGTGGTATGGCTTATGGTGGCTTCTGTGGTATTTTTCAGGAGACAGGGGAGCCTGCACATAGAAACCAGGGCTTTGATGTTCAATATGGACAATTTGTCTTGCCTGGGATTCAGACTTATATTGACTTTTGATGCAACAATGGTTGGATTGATTTAATCTGGGCATCAAATTATCTGTTTCATCAGACAGTCCAATAACTGAAACCCCCTGGCAGTCCTTTCACACGCTTAGGAATCTCAGTCCAAATTAACAAAAACCTGGCTGAGGTTTGCAGGAAGGCACAAGTAACAGGTTCAGGAAATTTTGGTGGAAATAGTGCAAGGGAGGAAATTGTTATCAATTGGCTTGCTTCTTCATCCAGATGTTAGTTTTTTCATCTATCTTGATTCCCACACCTTTTTTCTATTAAAAAATGATCCACACATGTAAATTTTTCGTTTTCACCATGAGAATCTCACAATTGATCAGTCACAATGAATTTCATGCTCGGATGTGACTTGTGTGAATCATGAACATGCATATTCTACATGCTTGCCTGTAAATCTGTTTGCCCACAAACTACAGTTTTTTTTCTTCAATTTCTTCCCATGGTTGCCTTAAGTACCAGCATCCAGTGGATCTCCCATCCCTTCCTCATCAAAATTTCCCCCCTTTCCTGTGTGTCATATATTTATTATATAAGGCTCTTGTGATTCAAGCAATGTCCTTTCCCCCCAACAATAGAAATCTGTCTTGCCACCTTTGTGATATGTTTGACCCTGAAACAAATGATCTCCTAGCTAGTAACCTTGCCCAACTAGGTTACTCAACCCAAATCCCAGAAATTAACCCTGGTCATGCAACATGGACTGACCTTTTTTCTGATAATTCATCATTCATAGACTCGTTAACATTTGAATCAGTTGAGCTCTTCAATGCCCCAAACACTGCTCCTTTGAATCCATCATCAAATCCTGTCTTCCCACCTACCATGCCACTTTTGGTTAATGAAAAATCCCAACCACCATCATCAACAGCCCAACCCAATGCGAAGTCTACCAACCTTCCTGCACCCCACTGGCCACAACTAGAAGAACAACAAAGATCCAATATTGAACCTTTTTCAGCCCCCCCCCTCCACCAATGACAGGGACCTTCCTAGATGAGTCCGAGATCTCCATAGTACCCCAGTCAGAGTTTCTTGAAAACATCCAACAAATGCAAAACCACTTTGAAAAATACCACAATGACAAGACCTACCCCAAGTTGGTTCATGACCATGCACAAAAGGCTATGGATGCCATTGATGAATCCAATAGAGGTCAGCACATTTATTGAAATCCATTTCCCTCCAATCATCCCATATTTTTAACCAATAATTCTTGATTTTCAAAGTTGTGTCAAGTGGTCAAGATCTGCCAGTTGAAGAGCAGGTGATGATAGTGTCTGGAAATCTGCTATCTAAATGCTCTCATCAATCCAAATATACTCTTTGGAATTCCAAAAGACAGCAGTGTTTCACATCAAATTCCAGTGAAAAAAATGAAAATATCATTTTGCCTGAAAGCCAGCAGATTCCAACAGATGAAAATCCCAAACCCAGTGTCCAATTGTTTGATTTTGAGGCATCCTTCCCATCCAACTTTCAAAGCTCTACCACAAATGAGCATTGGCCACCCCCACCGCCTGGAACCATTTATCCCAATATGCTCCAACTTCCCGGTGAAGTACCCCATCATGCCCAGCCTCAACCCATTCCCCCTTCAAGATCTGAACCGTTTTTGGCAATACCAACACTAAATTCTGAAAACCAAACAAACCAACATCCCCAGTTCCAATCTGCATGCAAGTCTCAACCCAAGCCACCTCCAACAGCCAATTCTCTATTTGGCGCACTTCCAGGATCTTCTGAAGGCCAAACTAGCCAACAATCCAATGCATCCACCATATTTCTGAAACAAACTGAGGCAATCCTTCCTATAATTCAACTGTACTCTTCCACACTCCTCTATGATGCTTATTCCATGGCACATGAATCTGTAGTCAAGCTTCACACCATGCAAATAAATGAAATCCAGCCAATGAGCAGCTACACTGATATCCTGCCATCAATGATTTGATTCCATAAATTTACTAACACTGGTATCAAACAGTGGTTGAAGAAAATGCTGGATGATGGTCTGTTGAACCTTTTTTTGTTAATCAAATCTTTGAGATGTTGATTTGAATTTTTTTTTTTTGATTGCAATCAGGAATCAATGTTTTCAAGCCATTGTTGAATGAACCACTCTTGAAACCAGATGTTTGGAACATTCCCACAATAGAAAATCACACTGCTCCATCAAATTTACTGGGTCATGAATTAATTACACTGCTCAATATGTTTTTCCATCCAACAGAGCATCAACAGAAAAATTGGGCAAAAATCTTCTTCCATTCCATCACACTGGTTGTTAAGGATATCACACCTTTACCAGCATATGAAGCCCCAACCAACCCCAATGATAAATTGGCCCAAGAGATAGCAATGATACAGTATTTCATACAATGTCTTACCAACCATAGCACCAATTCTAAAATCACTGATTCCACTGCATCATCCAATGAAAGAAGCATCAAACTCAATTTATAGGCTCTGGACAGGTTGGTTGATAATATCTATCATCTATTGATTTCATTTTCCATATTAAAGGCCAGGTGCAAAATCAATTGGTCAAAACAATCTCTTCAGCATTATAACTCGTAATTTGATCAACTTCCCAAGGAGCACACTTCAAGGCCATGTTATTCCATCTTGGCTGCTTATTGTGTTTCAGGAATTTGTGGGATTCTTTTGAGTTGTAGTCATCAAAAAAATTTCCCAGCATCCAGTTTCCTGGAACTCATTTCCATTGTTTCAAAGCTGAATGAACTTGAAGCCAACAACATTGATGAACCCATATGGAAAAGAAACAACAAATACATCTGCTCCATAATTCAAAAGAATTTCTTTTCTGCAGATGTATTTATGCCTTGCTGTGTAAAAAGATTTGAGATTGCTAAGTTCATTGTGCTTGACTTCAGTGAATACTGGCTGAATTCTCATCCCAATGGAGACTGAGTTTTCAATCTTCCAAAAGGGGCTCATATTACTGATGCAACAATTCAAACACTATGATTTGTTTTCTGTCCTATTTTTTGTAATTCTGGATAATAATTTGTGATTTAAAATTTTGAACCTTCTTGTGAAAAAATTTTCAAACCTGGACCAAAAGCCCTGCTTGATGAGTTCCAAGACTCATCCACTTGATTTTGGTTACAATTTTGAGATAAAATTGTTCACTTCAATGCATCAGGACACTTCTATATAAGGTGTCTACTTTGTCTACTTTCATCCCCCCAATAAGATTTTTTGAATAACCATTTGGAAGGAAAATATACTCAACACTAGTAAGAACTATTTATTAGCATGTCACCCTCACAAAACAAGCACATCATCTGCCAATGTGATGATTGTAATTCCAAGAACCACATGACCATTCATGGGATGAGACCTGGGTTGGCTTTTTCAACTTCCCAGTATCAACATCACATAGCAAGAAGAGAAAAAACCAAAATAACTCCACCCAGGAATCAATCAAATCAGAAATACTTTGAATTTTCCTTCAGTGCACCAAGGTCATCAGAACCAAACAAATTACAGAGCACCAATGCTCCAGATTTTCATTTTTCTGACTCTCATTCATATTCAGTCATCTTTGATACATCAAAGTATTCTCCAATCCCTTGGAGACTCAATGAAAGACCATTTGTGCTCTCTCTAGTGATATTGGCTATTTTGAATCTTGAACATTGTATCAGCAGGGATGCATCCAGATTTCTGTTGTTTGCATTGAATTTGCACAAGCAGACCATTCCAAATCACTCTCCAAATATTCAATTAACAAACCCCCTGAACATGGATACTGTTTTTGAATACCTGAATGTCAACCCCACCTTGAATATATATGCTTGCTGTCCAGAATGTTTCTTTCTCCCTGCATTGATGAAGGACATCAAGAATGGAGAAATCAAGTGTACAAGACATCTCAATTATGGCCAATTCATTCCAGCATGTAAAGAATCAATTGGGAAAAAGAAGAAATAATCAAACAAAAATCCAAAAATGAAAGAAATTATTGAATCACAGTTCTCCCCTAGGAAAACATTTGTGTACCAACCTTTTAAGGCATGGCTGGAATGTTTTTTGCAATGAAATGGAATTGAAAAGGATCTTTCTGCTCACCTGGAAACATCACCAAGGGATATCATGACCAACTTTGGGCATGGTTTTGTTTGGAAAAAATTCAAAGGAATTGGTGAATCAGAATGCTTCTTTCAAAAAAGGAAAATTTGGCTTTAACAATTTATGTTTATTGGTTCAATGCATTTGGAAAATCAAGCAGGCATGTAAGCTTGGGGTCAATAGTCTTGGTTTGTCTCAAGCTTCCTCCTGAAAAACGTCACAGAAGAGAAAATTTATATATTGCTGGAATCATACCTGGACTCAAGGAGCCTACTGGACCCCAGTTGAACTATCTACTGCAACCCCTTTTTGAAGGACTAAAAGAACTTTGGAATTGTCTTTTATTCTCAAAAACAGCTCTAAATACAAATGCATCCTTCATCAGAGTTGCCATTTTGACTTTAATTGCTGATGTTGTAGCTATGAGCAAGCTCACTGGTTTCACAAGTCATGGAGGAACCAAGTTTTGCAATTTCTGCCATATTGAGAAATCCCAAATGGATTTTGTTCAGCAGTTCCTGTTCCCAAATTGCAACTTGAAGGAAAACAAGGAAAATGTCCAGAAATGGCTTCAGGCGCCCTCAATGAATGCACGTGAGGAAGTCTTTCAAAAAACAGGTAGGAGACATTCAATCCTTGAAGAGCTGCCTTATTGGGATGCAACCAACATGATAAATCTTGATGTGATGAACAATATGGTCCTTGGAGCTTTGAAAGATAATGCCACAAAGAAACTCTGACTTCAGGAATCAACATGGAAGAATAAAAAGAGCAAAAAGGAATTTTTTTCCTGTAGTGACACACTCTCAAGAAGTAAAAGTGAAAATGAAGATTATATACTAAATAAAGACATTGACTCAAGAGAAGTGAGATATCTGAGGAGGGGGGACATTCCAGATATTCAGAGCATACCCAAAACCCGCCTTCAAAATATTTCCAACAATCAGAAAAATACCACCACTCCCTATTTAGAAAGGAGTGCCAACTTTCTTCACACCTCAGGAACCAGCAATCAATATAATGATGATTTGGACTATTTTCCAATATCAACCGTCACTAGCTCTGATTTTCAGTCTGAAAGGGTTGATGGAAAAATTATTCCAACATTTACCTTTGACTCACAAACTCTGAATGAAATCCAAAACTTGATTGAAAGGAAACCCATTCCCTCCAATTGGACCAGGGTGCCAAATGTTGAGTTTTAACAGGCATGAGGGAGCCTGACTCTCTGTTGAAGGGGGGAATCTTGCTTCTGAAGTGGACCCCCCAATCTCAGAACCCACCCAGAAACACTCAGGACTGAGGCACGGGGCCCCTCAATGGTGATCAACCATAACTTCACTGGTCAACCACTCATCTTCAGTTTCTCATCTTCTCAGGATCTTTCCTCCTCCTTCTTTGATCATATTTCTTTTTCTTGCTCATTTCTTCCATCATTGTTCTTCTTTCATTCTTATTTCTCTATCATCATACACCAACGCTTCACCCTCACTCAACCTTGATGCATCCTACAACCTTCCTCAATGACTTCCTGGTGAGACTCATCACATCTCTCTTCTCTACTTAATTGAAGAAATCATCTGGATTGTGAACTGCCAGCCTTGACCTTCTGACTCATAAATTGACCTCAACTCGCAAACCAACCTCAACTCAATCTCATTTCCTTCTGTCATCCACTGATTCTTGTTTAACATAGTGCAGTCACTCCCTGTTTGTGCTGTCTCACAATCACATTCCCTCTGACTCTCACCCTGATAATTGTGTTAGAATCAATGCTCACTGCACTTTCTTATTGTGCTTTAACTCTCTCTCTTTCTAAGAATGTTATCAATGCAGTTATCACAACATATGTCCACATATTTTCAAGAGCACACAACTGCATTAGTGCGTGCTCTTATTTCCTCATTTCTACTTTAATTGTGTACTGATTTCCTCATTTCTACTTTAATTGTGTACTGAGCGCGCTTCCTTTGTTTTATTTCCTTATATTTTCTCATTCACCTTTCCACTTCAATTGTTGTACCGCGCGGCTACCCGCACTCCACTTGCCACGTGAACTGGTGCAGAAACTCTTACCATCAAGATGCGTAGACTAAACTCGTCGAAGACTGAATCAATCAAAGTTTGACACACTTCAACCGTCACACCACCAACTCCCACTTCGATTTCGCCATTGACAATCCTCAAGAAACAATCTCTATCTCAACTCAACTCAATCAAAGGTACTCTGCAGCCAGCTTGTATAATCGTAAGGATGTTAACATCAACGTCAACTCAAAAATCAGCAATTGCTCATTTTTTCCTCCTTTCAGATAGTTCAAGGCGCTCAAGTTCATAATATTCTGATCACAGCTGGCTTCTCCGGTTAAATCAATTGGCCAACGTAATTGCTTTCCACGCTAGTGCCGGTATCACGCCAACTGCTTATTCACATTTTTTCTTTTCTACAGTATAGGAGTTTGTTTCCTCATCATCTTCATCAACTGATAAACTCCATAACTTAGCCAATCTTCTCACCCGTTGGTTTATCTTCTTGATGCTCTCTTCAGTTCATATTCACATCTTAGTTATGACTCATCGTGTTCTGCTCTTATATGCAATTAAAACACAGTCTGGTCTTGGTTTCCACCTCAAATCCTCACAAATTGTGCTCATCGTGTTGTTTCTTCTCAGCTTTCAGTCTTGTGTATGGCCTTTGATCAATAGAATCTCTTCACATTTAAAAGCCAAAAGGCCTCTCCTTGAACTCATCAAATAACCCACACACGGACTGAGGGAGGGTACCTAACTGGCCAAAATGGACTTCCAACAGACAATGCTCAAGACTGCTCTTGAGACCATCCCTCTTCTTGGAGAAGAAAACTATGGAATCTGGAGAGACAAGATTGACGCAATTCTGGAAGTCAGAGGATGCTCAACTGCAATCAACAACAAGACCTCCATCCTGGAGACAGCTGTCAACGATGAACTCAAATTACTCATCATTTCCAAACTTGATTCAACAGCTCATGAAAACATTGTCACGGCCAAAAACAGAACCTCTGCCAAGCTACTGTGGAAGGTCATCATTCTAAATTTTGCTTCATCGCAGGCCTCAAATTGGGCTAGGGTGATCAATGGCTTCCTCTATCTCACGTTCAACCCGGGCAACATTGTTGATTTCATCACTAGGGTCAAGGTGTGTCTTAAAAAGATTGCTGAAGTAGGAATCAAACTCCCAGACAATATTGTCGCCTATCTCCTCTTGTTCAAATTTCCGTCTTCTATGGATGGCTTCAAGAGGCAAATTATGCACTCCAACAATGAAATGTGCATTGAATACGTCCTGAATCATCTCACCCAACAGAACAACAAATTGTTGGCTCAATCATTCATCACCAAATCAAAGTTGAAGGGAGACATTGCTCTATTTGGAAGTAAATCTTTGTCTCATCCCCACTCAACCAAAGGATCCAATCCTAAACAATGGGTCAAAGGATATCACCATCTTGGACAAGATAAGAATCATTCATTGGCGGACTGTTGGCACATCCATCCTGATGTTGCTCCCGAATGGTAGAGAGACAACCAGTCCAAATGGAAAGCCAAAAAGAATGGTCAAAAAGGGAAAACAGAGTCTCACTCAGCTCATTACCTTGCTCTCCTGAACCAATGGATCAAAAGCGGAGACCCTAATTGGCGCTTCCTACTCAACAGCGGAGCTTCAGTTCACATGATCAATTACTCTCACTACTTCAGTGAAATGAAACCTCAATCAGGTAATCCAATCAAAACGGGAAAGGAAGGAGCTAGCTTAGCAATCAAGGGGAAAGGAACAGGTGTCCTCCATTGGAAGGATCTCACTCTTGAACTCAGCAAAGCATTTTACGTTCCCAATGTGAAAATCAACCTCATCAGCGCCGGAGCCCTGAATGCCAAGGGTTGTTCAATCCACTCCAGCGGCAAGCAATTCACCGTTTCTTGCAGAGGCAGTCCCATACTGAAAGGCACCATGGAAAATAATCTATACACCCTTCCTACTCCCACCTTCAGCATCTCTCCACCTTTGAAAACTCATCTTTTGAACCTCTCATCAATGCATGAAGATGCTCTTCTCAAGATTCACAGGAAATACGGCCACGCTTTGATGACTAGGTTGGATCCCCTCATTTGACACATCTCCGGCGATGTTGTGCAAAGGTTTCAGTGTGTGGAATGTGTCAAGAGTTAGATCACCAAGTCATCCTTCACCCACTCATCCTCCAGATTCACAAAGGTCTTTGAACGCATTCATCTCAACCTTATGCATCACATTCAACCCTCCTCAAAGTCAGGTCATCGGTTCATACTGTCTGTTGTCAAAAATGCCAGTGGTTACCTAGTGGCCTTTCTGATTGCCTCCAAGGATGGGACCGCCAAAATCATTTTTGATCTGCTTGAAAAAGAACACCGGCACCGTGGCTCATATCCTACTGAGGTTTTCTCAGACGGCAGAACTGAATTTGTAAACTCAAAACTGTTGATGTTCCTGGACAAACAACACATCACTCACGTTGTATCAGAATCTTATCACCCAGAGCAATATGGTTGGGTAGAACAAGCAAACCAAAAGATAGTTGAGTCAACTAGAGCAACTCTCAAGGACAGTAGGCTCCCTCCATCAGTCTGGCATGAATTCGTGAAAGGATGTTGTTTCATGCTGAATTACATCCCAACAAAAGGCAAAGATACAACCCCATGGTTGCAAATGCACGGTCAAGTCCTACCTTCCTCATTCCTCAAGCCAATTGGGAGCCCCTGTGTTTACCTCATCAACAAATGACAGAAGGGGTCAAAGTTTGACTTTAAGGGAGAAGAGGGCACCCTAGTAGGCTTTAATCCGCTTCTTCTCTTGTATTGTATACTGACAAAGTCCAGCTCTATTATTTCCTCAAAGCACTTCAAATTCCTGACCATGCCAAGACCAAACGCACCCGGTCTCACCTGCTATTTTGACCCCCTGCCCAGTTGCGTTTCTTCACACACAGAAGATCTGGGTCCTCAAGCACCTGAGCCGGCCCATTCAACCCTGAATTCACCTCAAACTCCTTGGACGCAATATTGCAACCAATCTGGTGACTCGGCCAGCTTCACAAACAAAGTTGACTCTGAAAGCCTCTCTTCTTTGTAAGAATCAGCAAATCCAACACCCCTGGAGAGGGGTGACTCAAGCTCTCAGCTACCCCTTCAGTCTCAGAAACCCCCTCAGTCAAGTCCCGCGCCAGCTGTTTGAGTTCTCAGGGACAGGACTTGCATCAAACCTCCTCAGAGGTACAGTTTCTTTCACTACTACAAGCCAAAGACATATGACAATTCTCTTGGGTGCAATGAGCATCTCAAATGGATCGAGGCGATGGATCAGGAACTGACCTCAATCAAGGATTTAGTTGTGTGGGAAGAGTAAAACGGTCCCGAGCCCAACAATGCCCTCAAGACGACTTGGATTTTCAAAATCAAACAGAACTGCCACGGCAATCCTGTCAGATACAAGGCTCAACTATGTGTGCAGGGATTCAATCAAATAAAGGGCTTAGACTATACGGACACCTTTGCTCCCACCGGGAAACCATCCACACTAGGTCTGCTGCTTCTGTACGCTCTCAAATCTAAAAAACCCATTCAAAAATTCGATGTCAAGAGCGCTTTCTTCACTCTCCAATTGAAAAGGAAGTCATCATCCGGACTCCCAAGGGCTCAAAGGGAACCTCACAATACCTCAGCCTCAAAAAAACTCTTTATGGTCTTAAGCAAGCTCCAAAGAATTGGTACAATACCCTCACAGCTTGGTTCAAGGAAGTAGGCTTCAAGGAATCGTCTTGCAACATGTTTCAGTACGTGTCACGCAATGGTAAGTCCCAATTGTTCTTCCATGTAGATGACTTGATCCTTGTTGGAGACGGCAACAACTTCGAGACAAAGTTTCTTCATAGCTTCTCCGGCTCCACTGCGAAAAAACCTGACACTATTCTGGGTATGAAAATAGAGGTATCGGATGACAAAATCCTTCTCAGCCAGCCTAAGCACGTTGAACTTGGTCTCAAGAAACTTGGCTTGGAAGACACCACGACAAGCAAGTCTCCCCTAACTCAAAATCTTCAACTCAAACAGGCCACCGATGAAGAGTTTGAGCAGTTCAAGGCTCTCAACATCAACTATCAATCGGAAATTGGCTTATTGAATAATATAGCCTGATACTCACGACCCGACATCAGCTTTGCGGTTTCCAGCCTGTCAAGATTCAATGTAAAACCTGGTCTGCCCCACAGTAACAAAGTCAAGAAAACTTGGAAGTAACTACAGGGTACTCCGCACATTTGACTCAGCCTGAAGGTAAAAACCACTGACACACCAATCTCAGCCTACTCAGATGCATCCTGGGCAGACAATCCAGAAACTCAACGCTCTCAAACAGGCTATGTCTGCACCGCATACAGATGCGTCGTGTCGTGGAACAGTTGCAAGCAGAAGAACATCACCTTCAGCTTGACAGACGCCAAGCTCAATGCATTTGTTGATGCATTCACAAGGAGACCTGGATTAGGGCCTTAGCTTGTGAAATATTTTCAACCAATTTGACTGCCATTGCAATTCACGCTGACAATAGTGGTCTCATTGACAAGATCAAATGATTTGGATCCAAATCAAAGACTCGTCATCTGGACCTGAAAACCAAGGGGATGAGAGAGGAACTAAGGACAGGGAATATCACGTCCAAACTCATCAGGTTGGAAGAAATGCCCGCGGACGCTCTTACCAAAAGCTCCAGTATTGCTAGTCTCAAGCTCCTCCAATCATTTTTTGCATCTCTCAGGCCCACATAGTTTATTTTCTTTCCTGGCCTCACTTCCTTCTTTTTCCTTTTCTTCCTCATTTTTCTTCTGTGTCACACATTGTGATTCTAGCTTGGTGGATGTTTTAGGGTTCTTCATCTCTCCAGGCATGGGGTGTGTTAAGTTTTTACAGGCATGAGGGAGCCTGACTCTCAGTCAAAGGGGCGAATCTGGCTTCTGACGCGGACCCCCCAATCTCAGAACCCACCCGGAAACACTCAGGACTGAGGCGCAGGGCCCCTCAATGGTGATCAACCATAACTTCACTGGTCAACCACTCATCTTCATTTTATCATCTTCTCAGGATCTCTCCTCCTCCTTCTTTGATTGTATTTCTTTTTCTTTCTCATTGCTTCAGTCATTGTTCTTCTTTCATTCTTCTTTCTCTATCATCATACACCAACGCTTCACCCTCACTCAACCTCAATGCCTCCTACAACCTGCCTCAATGACTGCCTGGTGAGACTCATCACATCTCTCTTCTCTACTTAATTGAAGCACTCATCTGGATTGTGAACTGCCACCCTCAACCTTCTGACTCATAAATCAACCTCAAATGGCAAACCAACCTTGACTCAATTTCATTTCCTTCTGTTGTCCACTGATTCTTGTTTAACATAGTGCCGTCACTCCCTTTTTGTGCTGTCTCACAATCTCATTTCCTCTGACTCTCACCCTGATAATTGTGCTCATTGTGTTGTTTCTTCTCAGCTTTCAGTCTTGTGTATGGCCTTTGATCAATAGAATCTCTTCACCAAAGAATCTTGGTGTGGCCAAATCCAAACCAAACCATCACCTTTCCACACATATAGCTGAGCTCCTGATGCAATGTAGTCCTGATCCTTGTTCTGCCACATGGGCATATGAAAGAATAAATGGGCTTTTTTCCCGTATTAACCATAAAAATTCAACAGTTGCAAGATAAGCTCAAATTTTGAATCATATCAATCACAAAAAACTAATTTTCATTTCTTTCTGATTGTAGCAAATATACCCTTGACTCTTTTGCAGATATTCTCCCAATCTAACAACTTGAAGAACATTTTGAACAACCCTGAAGTCCCCCCCGAGGTAAGAATTATTATTTCATATTGAAAAATCAAAGATGCAAATGACAATCAGATTAATTCAAAACCAAATCTGGCAGAAAGGAAATATTACACTGATTTCCTTGATCATTTGAGGAAGGTAAAACCACATATTAACTGGATTGATCATGATTCTCCAACCAATTCATGTGACTCTTGGAACATCAGTTTGTCCCCATGGTGGAGAAACCATCATCATCTTAACTGGAAGAATTCAACCTTCACCACACACAATAAACATATGGGCAACAGCATTTTTTGTTTTTATCTATATAATACTCCACATTTTGGTAAGATTACAAAAATTATCAATATTGTTTATCCTGTTCATTATTTCCCCAATTTTTATATTTTTATCAATTTGTTTGAAACAAATACACAATTAATTTCAAGTTGCGAAAATCTGAATGTTTTTCAAGTGAGAGCAACCAATGATTGGCAGATCATAACTTGTGGTGATATTGATTGTCATGCTGCACTGTCTGAACAAGATGGCCTGTCTATATTAGTTTGGCTCCACTCAAAAGATTTGGAATTATCAAAAGCATTTTGATATTTTTATAGGCATTTATGAAATAAATAAAATCAGGTGAAAACCACCTTGAATTCACAACATTTTCCTGTGAAGCGCATGTACAAATAGTTGTGTGAAAATGAAAATTTCACCCTGTGAAACATCCACTGTTTTTTTTTGGGGGTGAAATTCATTTATTAGTAAATGACAATGAAATTGGAAAAAACTGCACATGCATTAAAAAAAAGTGCTACAATTTTGAAAACATTTAAATTTATTTCTTTTTGTCTGGTGATGTGATCCTGAAAACAAAGTTGATCATTGGGTAAATCAGTTTGACTTTCATTTTCCACAAAGGTGAAACCAGACTGACTTTGACTTTTAACCAAGGTGAAAACCAGTTGACTTTTATTTTCCATCAAGGTGAAATCCACAATCAAACCGTTATATGTTATGGTAAATCACAGAATCCTTCATTGTCTTTTCATGGTGAAACTTTTGATACTTATTTGAGACAACATTGGCCACATATAGTGAATTCATGTCACTGGTCAGCCAGAGACCCCCATTTGGCCCTGGTGTTGAGGGGGAGGTTACTTAAACCGCACCCTCAACCCAGAGCATCAGAGGGAGGACATTGAATCACACAAGGTCGGATGAATGCTTTACAATCATCTCTCTATCTCTCAGTCATAGGGTGAACAGTTGCGCTCAGGGTTTACAGAAGCAAGGGATAAATAATTTCCAAACTTGGGAACCATTAAAGGAGAAGTGCTATTCTGAATCCTCATCTGGGGGTCTGGCCAGGAAGTAACCTTTTTTTCCTTGTCTCTCAAAACTAACAAGCGCAATTTCCCAGTACCACTCATTGAGCAAGGTTGGGGTTGCCTAACATTACCCCAAATCCTCTTCCTCTGGCTTCTTGGAAGCAACCTCCATCAGGTGCAGGATATGGTGTCCCTTGCTCCAACAATGGCACCAATCGCAAGTCCGTTTGCATCAGGCCGAGGGACTATCCACACATCTGGTTCAACACTGAGGATTTTGAGCAATTCCTTGCTTGATACAAAGGAATCACAAATGCGGAAGGACCAACGGGTTTTGATAAGGCTTGTCTTCACCATGAAAAAAATGGTGGCGCCTGCCAGCAGGTGTAGCACCTGGGTTTGTGATTGAAACCTGTTTTGACTATTTTGAGGTTTTGGATTCAACCATCAAATTTTTTTCTGGATGAACTCAGAAGATTCATGCAGAATATTTATGCAATGCATAGATTGAATTGAAATTCATTAAATAAAAGGAAGTATTGAGAATTCTTAATTTAAATGTAAGAACATACTTTGATTGAACAACTTTTCAGCAGTTATGATTGGAATTGTACATCATGAGCTATGATTTCCAATGGTACAAATTTCCAAAATGAGAAGAATCAAATTTTTAGATAATGCTCATTTCAAATAAATGATGCAAACACAGATTTGCAATTTTTGGTTAAGATTGATTCTTCAGTTTTTTGAGATTAAATCTTATTTCTATTTTTGAATTCTGTACCTTATACACATGTTTTAGATAGATATGTGACACAATACCAATTCCTCTGATTTCATCTTTTACCAATATCTAGTACAATAAAAAATTAGTCCATTTATCTTTTTATATTTCCTCCTGTTTTGTAAGGAAACACCAGTCAGAAAAATCAATGATGACAGTCCTTCAGAAATTAGTATTTTTGATATCAACTTACCAAAGAGTTAATTGCCACAACACAATAAACATCCTTGGAAGTTTGTGCTTTTTTTTCTTCATAAGCCATGCTTGCCACAAAACCTAATATGTTATCTTGATGTATCACAGATATTGATCCACCTTCTTGATAAACCATTTGAGCATTGAGATAATTGAGGCCAAGGTAGGGATTTCTTGAAGTATCAACTTGTTCCAAAGGAGAAAAGTTTTCAACAATGAGGAAATATTGTGCACAGTTTTTTTCATGAAAGATGGACCATACCTTCCCCATATAACAAGGGCCTTGATTTGATGTTGATGAAAAGGAAATCTGAGAATTACTTTTATTGTAGCAATGGGGTTTTATGTGATGACAATGGAAGAGCATTGATTTGCAAGGCAACCACTCCAGCTGGTCCCATGGCAAGAAATTGTATGTTGAGTCATTTTCAATGAATTGTTTTAATTTTTCTTCTTCCAAAACATTCATGTCTTTTTTAGCCCTTGAAACATCACCTTTCTTGGAAGGAGAAAACAAAATTTTCAGATCTGGGAGTTGGTCAGAATTGATCCCCAAAACATTCCAGCTGGATCCAATTTGGTCAAACAAGCCTTGAAGTTTGGCCCTTTCAAGGAATCCATTCAAGAGGGACTTATCAGGGAAACCTTCAAATTAAACAAAAATCAATACAAAGTGTGCCATCAATCATCTACTTTTCAGAAATCTGTGTAGCTTACGTCTATTTTTGTTTTTTAACTAATGTCAACATGTGATTCAGCCTTTCTCCTGACCAACATGAAAATATAGAGGGAGGACCATAGAGCTTGATCATCTTACTAATATGCTGAGAAAAATGGATTGTTGGCTTGGGTTTGATTTCAGATCCCCAATGAAGCAATATTTCACCCCGGTAAGCCAGAATTAATTCATCCAATTGGCACAACTGGTAATCTTTAAGTTGATGAGACATTACCAAGTTGATGATACCAATAAGTTTGGAAGTAATGGAGGTAAGCTTTTGCTCCCGCAAGCAGCTGGCTAAGTTCCAATTCAATTCTGGAATCAAAACAAGCACTACATGAATGGTGTAAAGAAACAACCATTCAGCAGCCTTAGGAGTACCAGCAGCAGGCAAACCAATGTTTATGGGCAACCTAGTAATCCAAGATGGAAATACAATTGAATTGGTACCCTCTTGAAGACTTCTGAGCTCTTTAGTTTTAAGGCACAATTCATTTGATGCAATACTTGTCTCTTCTATCAATGAGCTTGCTTGATGTGGATTGCTTTGATCTTTGAAAGAGTGGTGGGAGCTTTCCTGAAGGGAGCTTTGCTTGCTCTTCCCTGATTCATTTTGGCTTCCTGATTTGCTTCCAATAGATCTAATGGGATTTTTTCCTGGTGAGGTATCTTTTTTCTTTCCTTTGTCCTTTGATTGAGGCCCAGATTTGCATGAGCTGCTTGTGGATTCATTCTCAAGAAGCCTTGGAGAACGTCCTAAAGTTGGTTGAAGATGTTCAGATGCAGAAATTTTCCAACTTCTTGAGGAGGTGGGAGGATGGAGCCCTGGGATTTTCTGGACTACAACAATGGGTACAGAAGTTCTATGCTGAATATTTGATGAGCCTTCTTGCTGCTGATTTGCCCAATTTTGAACCTTTTCAATTGTATTGGGAGATATCCTTTCCTCAGTACCATCCACCTCAGTCCATAGGCGTGACAAAAATAGAAGCACAACATCAATGGTGCCCTCTGCTTATCAACTCTTGCTTGCATAAAAACCTTCCATTCTTGGAAACTGACTCAGGACCTACTTGCAAACCTTGCAGTTAACTTTAATCCGGTCAATTATCCATATGAGCTCCACTTTTTCACCCTAGGTATAAATATCCCTTGGGTTCCTATTCCTGGTCATGCAATATCACTAGCTTGCACCCATGCTAGTTGGCCACACCAACTGTATAGTTTGCAATTGGACTAGTCCCTTACCCTGCATAAGCTACATCCTCATATTTGCATTGTCTCTCACTCCACTTATTCCTATCTCATCAGTTATGCCCTTGTATGCTCAGATTCTATTTCCTTGCATCTACTTTATAACTTGGAAACATCTATACTCTTATTTCATTTCCCAAACCATTTCATTTAATTCATTTCTTGCCTCTAAAATGTATTTGGCCATCAATCAGGTTGTATGTAGTCACTTTGGATTAAGTTATAAAGTCTATGCTGCTTTCCTGAAGATTGTCTCCTCAGTTAGTTAATTTCATACTTTCTTGGACCTTGCTAAATCCAGTCATAACATTGGGCTTGGAATTAGTTTCCTTTCCATTGGAACAACTCATCCCTCTCATTGTGTGTTGAGTTACCCAACCATAAGTTCGCACTTTGCAGTTAGCCTTGCTACCTCACACTTTCCCTTGCACTCAGTCTCCTTTGGGCTCATGATCATCTCAGATTGCCCTATAGTATGTGGGGTGGTTGTGTGAAAGTGATGAAGTGATGAGGATATCAATGAAAAGATAAAGAGCAATGAATCAAATGTTTGGATGAGGTTTGAAGTAGAATTTTTCCAATTAGGTTGGATTTTGAAACCAGGGGTTATGATGTGGAATGATGGTTTGAGGTGGTTAAAGCAAAAAAATAATTTATTTGAAAAAAACCATTTATTTTCAAGTAACTTTGACACGTCTGATGTGAAATCAGTTGGTTTTTTTTATTTTCAATGGTGGGTTTGAAATGAAAGAGTTTTGTTGAAACCCACCATTAAAAAATGGCAGTTTTTCTTAAATTTGATACACCCTAATGTAGAGTGAGTTTTTATTTCTAAATTTACAAGTGTTTCTTGAAGTTCAATCTCATTTTTTTATTAAGAATTCAGCCTGAAATTTTCTTTATTCTTAACTCATTTTCCATGAGGATTAAATTCTTTAACTTTAGAAGATTTTATTAAACTAAAAAATATTTTTTTTCAGACCTGGACCAATTTTTTTAGTTGGTAAGATTTTGATTGATATGAAAGCAATAATATGATAAACTCTCCTGATTTTAGGCCTGAAAATTTTGAAGTTGTATGAGATGGAGGATTCAATGGTGTTTGATTTGTTTGAAAATTTTGAATGGCTGGTTTTTTTCCCTGTTTTGAGCTTTTGGGGTGAATTTTGATGATTCAAGATCTTTATTCAATGAAAGATAATTTCTAATAAAGTTATGGGGTAGGTAGACTTATTAATGAAAAGATTTAAGAATGAGGTTGAGGAGTGGTGGTGGAAATTCAAAGTGGTTGAATGGGTCATGATTAGTAAGAATGAGAATGTCTCCAATGAGATTTGAGATGGATGTATGTGTTAAAATTGGTTTAAATGATTTGTGTTGATTTTCAGTTTGGAGTGGAGTTACCATTAAATACTATACTAGCGTATATATGCACTTAATTTGGACAGGGAAGGCTTTTGGCCAGTTTAAGCTTTGTTTGTGTGAAGAATTCTGTGGGAAAAAAGAGGTACCGCTCCACAAACCCTTCACAAAATATTCTGGTTTTTTCCAAGGTTTCACAACACAATTGCTCAATAGAGCTAGATTTTGTTTCAAAAGACCTACTCATTCTAGAGTAAGTCTGAAACCCCTCTTGTGAATATATTGTTTTTTTTTCCAATGGCCAGCTTGTGATGGTGTATTGGGTTGAAACCCACCACTAAAAAAATGGTGCTTTTTCTAAATCCAATACACCCCATTATATGGAAAACCACTTTATCATTGAATATTCATTCATTTCTGTATATATAAGTAAGTACATTCTACCTACTCTTGTATCAAATAAATGTTTTGGATTTATTTCAAAACTTGATTATCATTTATTCATATTTTTTAATAATTCTGTAATATTTTTATATTTTACTAACTTTGTTATTGAATCATTTTCTGGCTTTATTACTATGATTTATTTTTATTTTTATTATTTTTGATTTTTTAATTGATTTTTAGATAAAACTTTTTATATATTGGTGTATTATATTCTTCAGCTTTATCAATTGTGTTAGCAGTCCAATTTCATGTTTTCATTTGAAATAAATATAAATTCCAATCAATTAAAATAAAAAACAATCAGTCTTTGATGGTAGCACCAAGTGTCCTTAAGAAAACTTTGATGGCCAGCTTGCCCAATCAATGTTATCAAAAAGATAGAAATGATGACAGAATCCAATTGGGCTCTTTGAGATTTCCAAGAAATGAAGATGGTCATCTCAACAGATTTTCTGATTGGGAAGCACACGCTCAAAATATGTTTACCAGGAGGCCTTGGGGGATGGCATAAAGCAGAATGGAATCTGGGGAGTCTTTGACATGGAGGGGAATTTCACTTGGGACTGAGTGTGAGCGCATGAATAGCTGGATATTATGGCCTGGGAAAGTGCACCATGGGTTAAATTTTGGCAGTTGAGGGCTTCCAATTCAATTTCAAGGGTCAACTTAGCCTCTAGCACGTTGAATTCCTGGCCTTTTGAAGAAAGGATTTGTTAGCAGTTGACCAACCTCCAAATGAAGGTAATTTCAACCTATGTGCCAAATAACCAGTCTTCTTTCTGGTTATTCAAGGTCAGAATTTTGGTGAAGGCATCTTGCTCCTTTATTCAATTCATCAGTGGGATGAACTTGGTGGATCCATGTGACATGTTTTCTGAGGGACTGGCCCGTGGTTGTATGTCAAAGGTAGTGCTTTGATTTATTTTGTTGTTTTTCTGCAGAGAATTCTCTCTCTCTTCACAACCCCACATACTGAGTGACATCCCAATCTTACATGTTTAATTTGATATTAGTGATCTTGAGTTCCTTACTTGATCCCTTCCAAGCTTCTGTCTCCTTGAACCTCAGAATCAAGACTCATCAAGCCAAGTCCAAATCCACCATCTCCTTCCTCCCCCCTTCTCACCTCCCTCCTCCATCTCCATTGAATGCAATTTCCTTGTCTTGCACAGTACCCTATCATCCCAACTACCATGTCCCTTCTTTCAATCCATTCCCCCTACTCTTTCATTCAAACTTCCATCACCAAGTCCATTAACCATCCTGAGCATGGCCTCCTTCAAGCTACATCTTGTTTCTTCCTCCAAAGACACTCATCATAACATCCAACCAATACCAAAGGTGTCCAACACTTATGATAAAAAGGTGATTCCCTGCATTGTTCCATCAGTGGCTTATCATCCTCACCCTTATTTCCATTATATCAACTCTCATTGAACCTGAACCATTCTTGACCTTCTGACCGAAAATTCACAGAGCTGTCAAATTTTTTTTTAAAGAAAATTGACAAGGCCTCACCTTCTCTGAGATTGGAACCTGCATTAAAATGTAAGCAGACTCTCAACCACCCTTGATGTTTTGGTATGCCAAGATTTGTTTGATGGCCCCTGTGCCACTAAGGGTTTACTGTCATACCATTGTTGTGCAAGCTTGTGGCTAAAAACTAAGTTGGGCCCATGGCTTAAATATTAGAGCATCTCCAAATTTTGTATAGCTTGGCTTGTTAGCTAGCAATTTCCTAGCCAAAAAAATAACTAAAAAGTTTTTTATTGCCAATTTTGCAATTGTGCAATCAAGAAGGTCATGGCACCTAGCTAACAACTCAAAAAACAAAATTGTGTTCCATTTATTGGGTTGCTAGCCAGGACCATTTTGCCATCTAAATTTTTTTTAACTCATTGCACAAAGGTGTGGGATGGGGTGAGTAGGAGAGATGATTGCAGGAGGCCTTGTTGGTTTGTATTGAAAGGATTTGTGGTTGGTTGATCGAGTAGATGAAATGGAGGCTTTACTCAAGTACAGGGCTAGAAAGCTCACAAAATTTTCACAAATTTATTGAAATTGAACCCAATTTATGGAGCTTGCTTACTAGCAAGTTGCTATTTGCCCTCAATCAATGAAATTGATTAGTAAACTTAGCTAACAAGTGGGTTTGCAAATACAAGTGGATTGGTTTACAAATACAATTGGAGATTCTTTTAGATGTACCTCCATTAACCATAGGGTTTCCAGCCCAGAAGATGGAAGAAACACGCAGGCCTAGGGTTAATGAGAGTAAACTGGATCCACAGGGGGGATGGGACAGAGAAATTGATAATATTTCTGAAGATGAGAGCATACAATATTTTAGTTGATAAATTTTTAATTGCTAAGTCCTTGTTGGCCAAAAAAAACTACTAAGCAAGGCCCTTTACAAAGCCCACCCTCCAATTGCACTCTGCAAATCCTCTTGCGACCTATCTAAAAATCTGGGTTATCCAGACTTGCACCATCAAACCTCCATTTCATCAAATTTTATTGTCCAGGATATCAAGAACAAAATCCCAAAATCTACATCATGAAAATTTAAATGAAATACACCAGCCAACCCAAGCCATGATGATCCCAAGCCTCCAGAATTACTTCCCCATCCATACCCAACCATCTATTGGCCATCAAAAAAGGATCCTTGACAAGGTTTTTTGAGGAGCTATCTAGGAATGTTTGAACTCTCCTCCTGGTCACTCTTTTGGTGTTTTTGGGTGATAAATAGCGCTTTTGTTTGGATCCAGATTTGAGGCTGCTGACATGAATAATTGTTACAATTCTTGGGTAAGTGTTTTTCCTCCTTTCCAAA
The DNA here is from genome assembly GCA_025617555.3 of Puccinia polysora. Classification (NCBI taxonomy): domain Eukaryota; kingdom Fungi; phylum Basidiomycota; class Pucciniomycetes; order Pucciniales; family Pucciniaceae; genus Puccinia; species Puccinia polysora. Next base: position 64,495,546 of record CM062612.1, read on the forward strand.
TTTTGAAGACTTTGGCAAGCCTTGATTATTCCAAGGTAGGTGATTCTGTAATCCCTTAGCATTCCCAAGATGAAGGTATGAATTGGATCAATTTTTTTCATGTTTGTTGGTGCCCATTATGGAAGAGTTTGGAAAATTGTGTAGCGGGCACCATGTATCTTGAGAATGTTGGTTTTCTCATTTAATTATTGAGCATTATTCCAATTCTCTGCCCATTTGATGTGATCTTGATTAATTTTTAATGGCCAAGTCACCTTTTTGGTGTTCCAGATATAATTTAGCTTGAGGTTACAGTAGGCACAGAAGATTTTTGGTGAGTGGGATGCAAATCCACTCGTTTTACGTAAGGCAGGTGTATCACCAATCAGTGGTAATATGACAGCACATATTACTCTTCTGTCTATATATTTGTTAGTTTTTGTGAAGAATACTCCTTTCCAAAGATCCAGTAGCTCAGAGAAAAGGGGCTTGATTAGATTATTCAGTTGGAATGAGGTGCACTCCTTGGTTGTTGGTGTGAAGGCATACACAAAAATATAGTGTGGCTTGTAACATACACTAGGTGGAAGATTAAAACATATTAAGAATATTACACCAAGAGAGATGATTTTCCCACTTTTCTTGACTCCATGGGGATTCATAGAATCAATGTAAATTCAAAAGAAAAGGTTCCCTGGACCTGCTTTGTAAATCTGATTGTTTTGATCCTTGAATTCTTTCCACATAGTTCCATCCCAAATATCACAATTTTTAGTAGGATTACTGGCTTGATGCTCTTGAGTTGCACTGAGTAATTCTTCAGACCAAGGGAGCAGAAATTGCCTGGCAATCCACTTCTTGAGCAATTGGTACCCAAACTGCTTCAGAGGATAAAATTTAGATTTGTTCTTGTCTTGTTTCCAAATTTTTGATCCAAATGTAACAGGCTTCCCATCTATTGAATTAACTATATAATGGCACTTTGGATAATGCCTGTGTTGTTGACTTTCTTCATCAGCTTGGGCTTCTGAAGAAGAAAGTACTTCATTCAAAGGATGAAGTTGGTAACAATTTTCACAACAGACATTCTCCACTAGATCATTTTTCATTGAAAATCTTTTTTTAAATGTTGAAATAATTTTGGGTATTTCTGCTGAATAGTTGGGCTGGCCACTGAGAATTGAGTTCATGCGTATTTTCTCATGTTCCATCTTCATATATTTCTGACAAGAATGGTCACCAATGTTTTCCTAAATACTTTGATGAAGGATTTGGAGTGATGAGATCAGGGCGCTTGGAGTGTGATAGAGAAATTGAAGAGGTTTCATCTCAGATGTATTGTAAATTTCCATATTTGATGGTGGGGAGTATTGTTCTATTTCACCATAGCAAGGATCTATGTCATGGTTTTGCTGTGCACTGGAATCTTCATATGATGGCTTGAAAGTGAAAAATGATAGGATAAATAAGAAATTGTTTGCAATTGAAGTATACATTGAGGAATGTACTCTTGTGAAAGATTTTCACTTACAGCCCTGACTTTTGCTTCTATTGGTTCCCTGGTGGGGTTTCTTGTGGTAGAGGATTGGAAAATGTTTGGTGTCTTTGTGGTTTATGTTTTGAAACAATAAAAATTCATCAGTGACCTTGATAATATTGATAAAATGCAGTAGAAATTCAGTCACATACATTTGTAGAATAATTTTATTGCATGATATTGGTTTGATGTGCTTTTTTGGACCTTCCAACACCATTGTATATTTTCCTTCCATGTTCAAAAGTCCTTTGAGAACATTGAGGACATTTGCATATCCAAAAGTTTCCAGCTCTGGTAGTTTTCTCAATATTTTTAATTCATTTGAATGTTGTGTTGATCAGATTTGCAGAGGTTGTCTGAGATTTATTATATCAAAGGGAAATAGAAATAAATCTTGATGGGACTTTTGATTTAATCTTATACCTCCTGGTGAGCTTAAGTATTCCAACAAAAAAAAATGCTTCTATTTTGAATATTCATATTCACTTCAATGGGCAAGGCATTGAAAAGTTGATTTTGTATTTTGAAAAGGTTTCAAACCAATACATCATATCAACTTCTCATTGTTATCCCACCTAAAATAATTAGCTTATCCCATGGTGTTTGAATTCAAATTTAAGTTCAATTGCCTTGATGGAACACTACATATTCTAACTTCATAGTAATTATCTTATTACAAAACCATGATTTCAAATCGCCTTCTTGTGTTACAAAATGTTAATGATGCACCCTTGAAGTAAAATCCCAATGCCTAGAGTTAGTGGGCTTTTCTTAAATTACACAATAAACATCTGGGAATGTGTATTTTATATATATTTCTTTCATAAAAAGATATTTGGGAATGGTTAACAAGTGGGTGATCTCAACTTGACTTCTGCACAGTGTAAAGAAATGTATTCAGGATATTATGATTGAAAAAAGATGTCATGTAGCTTTCCAAAAGGTGGTGCATCAAACAAAATTTACTCAGAATTTTTCAATGAGATTGTTTATGCTGTGCAAATGTGGATGTTGGTTTTCTTCACTCTTACTTCAATATCTGTTTGTATGTAAAAACTTCTTAGAGATTTATTTATTTGAAAATTTCAAGAGATTAAGAGTGTAACGTACATTCTTAACCTCTTCCATTCAGGGTGACCCCACATCATTGGATTTTCTACATTCATTAAATCTAGCTTCAAATATAATTACAAGTTTCTGGTTGACAAAACAAGAATGGGATGAAAATAAAAATACATGTAGTACTCAAGAAAAAATTCACCAAAGCCAATTTTGTATCCAAACATTCTCCTCCATATTTTTCAAAATACTGATATAGAAATTTCACTATTTGGAATATATTTACAATGTTTGTGTGGTTTCCATTAAGCTAGAGGGCTTGGAAACTTGGGTTCTGAGATATGAAACTGCCTCTGTGAGATCAATGTCTGGAAGTAAACCAAAGGCTCTTTTTTTAACTGGATTTATATCCTTCAGAGCTTCCTCACATAACCAGTTTTGAGGTATTGAAGTAGGAATTTTTGGTGGGTCATCACCCCTTGGTGAATTATTTGGTTTAGCAAGTTGAATAATTTTCAATCCTCTTTCCCTCTTGATGAGCGGGTTTTTGGCCAGTTGAATGTATGCTTCATTCAGGTAGTGATATATTTGGGATACATGTTGATCCCTCCAAAAATCTGCATGTTTGAATAATTCCTCATCTTCACCCTCAACATCAGATATGAATCCACTGTTCAAGAAAAGAGAAGAAGTTTCTGGGAACATTTCCATCATTTCTAGCTCAACTGCCATGGTCTTTTGAATTTCCTTCTTGTTGTTCTGTATTTCAAAAAATGATAAGCAGTTAGTCATTGATCATGAATAGAAAATTTAAAAAGATTGATTTGACACACTTCCTTCTTGTTGAGACTTTGAGATGCAGAAACATTAGATTCTCTGCTGCTGGAGCCTCCTTCTGCCTTGTGCTCCTTCTTCCAAATAGCCTTATTTCAGACAAGCCAACAATTGATTATGGCAACCTGGTTGGCTAGTTTCCATAATCAATTATTGAATAGGAAGCAGTTCCCCAGTGTTTGTGGCACATCTCCAAGGCTCTGATGATTCTTGCAGTCAGAGAGGAATTCCAGTAGGATGTTGCATTCTATTCCCAGTGATAGGTGCATCTGGGAATACCAGAATTTTGGATCAAGGCCCTGGCGTGGGCTATCCACGTCTCATCATGAGACTGTATTTGTCCCAAAGCAGTGGTTTGCAGGGATCAAGATGTTGAATTAATATTTTGTTGTAATTGACGCTGTAAGACTCCAAACAGTGCTAGGCCATGACAGTTCTGCAGAGGGGAAAGGTGCTGCTTAGGCTGCCCTCCTGAGTGTTACAAAAATATTTAAATTTAACCAAGATAAAAGTCCAGAACCTGGTAAACAGGGTACCAAATGTAAGAGGATAAAGATTATAGTGGTTGGTAGCTGGGAAACAACACTATCTGAGGCAAGATTGTGCCGGGGAAAACTTGAATAGAAGAAGTCAAGGTTTGTTCAGAGTTCAAAAAGACAAGGCAATTGTAAGTAACAAAACCCACAAGCTAATAGCTCTGGTCTTCAGCAGAAGCTTAGGAAAGATCAAATCAATCCCAAACAACCTCCAGGTTCTAAATGAACCTGCCCAACTCTCCACAATCAAGCGCTTGAAGGGTACCAGATAACTGTGGGTGGCTGCACAAGACCAAGCTAATTGTTTGAAGAAGCTCTAGAAGAAAAACAATAACTGATTCAAAAATGAATAACCCAACACTTCTCAAGGGACTCAAGAGTAGCGTGGCGGAATTCAACTTCAAAAGAGCTGAAGGGAGGTTTAACACTCCAGTTGCTAAGCTTAATAAATCCTCTTCATTCAAACATAACTGGTTCCAGAAAGTAAATCAAAGGATGATCAGGACCAGTATGGTCGGATAAAGGGATCAGGAGTGGTGTAACACACTCAAGAATTTAATCAGTCAAAGTCTTCTCCAAGTCGCAAAGCTATTGGTTGGGGATAACGGTCAAAGATCAAGAGTTTGAGTATGGAGGCTCAAGGATCAAGGGTTTGAGTATGGAGACTCAAGGATCAAGGGTTTGAGTATGGAGGCTCAAGGATCAAGGGTTTGAGTAAAGAGGCTCAAGGATCAAGGGTTTGAGTATGGAGGCTCAAGGATCAAGGGGCAATCATAGATATACCCAACTTTTTGTCTCAGATAAAGGGGAATGAAAAGCCCACGGATGATGTATTGCAAGGTAAAAATGATGATGATACCCTGTGCTGATGTGATGTTGGGATAGGGTTTGCTGATCTAGGATATGATGATAGGGTATCCTGTGCTCTGATGTAGGATGATGGGCTGTATCCAGAAGGCAAGGGAGAGCCCCTCCTTATATGGGCAGGAGGCCCTGTTAGACTATGTACAAGGGATACTACAAATGGAGCAGAAAAAGAAAGAATTTTTTTTTTGTCTTTCAGATTTTAGGTGATCAAAAAAATTTGATCACGCAGGCCAGTGGAGATCCGGCCTGCCTTACTGGGCGGATGCGCGCGACCATACCAGAATCACACCCACCCCTTGCCCAAAGGCGGAAGGGGTGGGGAAGGGAAACGGGTCAGGCCTCCCGTGGGTGTCCGCGGGCGGTAGACAAAACTCTCCACCCCCACCCAAAGATGGAAGGAGGTGGGAGTTATTGATGGGTCGGCCTTGGGGTTGAGGGGAATCAATGGCAGTGATTGGGAAAGGGAGTGGAGACAACATCAGGCCAGCGGGGAGGGTGTTGCAGCCAAGTAGGCTACAGGGGGACCTTAAGGTTGCAACAGATGCAAGTGGTTATGGTTCTTGGGACAGCTTGTGAGAGGAGCTGTGGGATGCGGCACCTAGGTGAGATGGATTGATGGAGCGGCCGCCAATCTCTCATGTACATACATAAACATTGTATTGAATTTGACCAACACACTCCTCAATTGATTGAGTCTGGGAAACTTAGGAAATTCGGCTCATCAATTGGTCTGGTAATGCTTGGGAAGGTTCTCCGCTTGGTATAGTTATGATGAATGAGTTGGATGAGTTGGAGTGAAGCCGCAATGGTTGGATGTTGAGTTGTTTGTTGATTTGATGATCAAGATGGAGACTCTCCGCCGGTTCATATTGCAGATCCAGTGAGAGTCAAGAGAAGAGGGGAGTAGTTGTCTGAAAACATTAATGAAGATGAAAATCAGCGCAAGTAGAGCAAGATAAGATGGGGTGAGCAGTTGGGGATGGGATGAGATATCTTGGGCAGAGCCGGTCTTGGCCCGTGTGTTCTGCCAAAAGGAAGGGGGGGAACAAAGAGAGAAGGGATCAAACACAATGCCTAGGGGATGGGACAAAAAGAGGCCTGTCCTAGACTACTGGGACAGGGGGACGCTTGGCAGGACAAGGGAATTGGAGGAGTGATGCTAAAAAAAATTCCAATTTTTTTTTTTTTTGAATAACACCTAAATAAAAGAATTGTAAAAAATTTTAAATTTTCTGCATCTGGTCCAGGGTGTCCAGATTTGGTCACCAAATCTTCCCCCAACTTACAGACTGTCCCTAGTCTACATCTGAGCTTGATGTCATAAAATAAGAAAGGAAAGATGATCAAACACCAGAAATGGCCATTTGATCTTGAGGGTGATTGAAAAGAATATCTTGATCCATCCAAAGAGGATCTTCTAGAGTTGACTGCAATGAAATGAACAAGGCTTCCCAGGTGCTCACGTATGTGGCATAAGGTAGGGTTTCAAAAATGATGGTAGTAGGATACACCAATGGGGCACAATTGGGAGGACTTACTTCTACCTCAATTCGCCTCCACTGAAGCCCATATTCTTCCATACAAAAGCCACCAAAAAAAGGATTGAGATAAGGATCTAGTTTAAACTAATTGCGGAGATTCAAATCAGAACTGAAAGATGATTGATTAGGAATAAGAGTACAAGGAAAAGAAGAAACAACAGATTAAGAAGAAATATTTTTGATTTTTTCCATTTTGTTTTGTTTTTGATTTTTGATATTTTTGAGATCAGAGGAGATTGTTCAAAGGAAAGAGAAATCGGCCTTGGGGATGAGTGTTGACCCTTGAGTTGGAGTTTGAGGCTGAAAAGAACTACAACTATAAGTAGGATCAACTACTCCCATAAAAAATGAGAAGAACTGGAATTATCCTTCTGTTTAGGAAAATGACCTTTAAAATCTCTTTCCCAGCAACCAGAATCCAAAGAACAAAGAGGAACTTAAATTTTTCTACCATCTGAATTGGGGAGGAGGATTCTCTCCCCAAATTGATTGGAAAACATCAGATTTTCTCCAAAATCAATTAGGAAAGGTCAACCCAAGATCATAGGTCCATCCAAGCGTGTGATACAGAAATGACAAGTTCCCACAATGTTTTGGCCAATCCAGACTGGAAAATCTTTGACTATTCCAACCAATTTGCAAGACTGATTCCCTATTCCATAAACTGAAGAGGTGAAACTGACCCTAGGGCTGACTTTCAGTTTGCAGGCCATAGAATCCAAGATCAAGTTGAGCTGAGTGCCAGAGTCAATGAGGAGCAAGACCGTTTTAGCTGATTTGCCAAGATGGCAGGGAAGAAAACCAAGAGTACATGAGTAAAGACTAGACTCAGAAGATGGATCTGTTCCACCAGAATCCTCTATCAAAGTCCCAGAGGAGACCTTGAGTTCCTCAGGACCAATTTCCACACGTCAACGCAAAACCCATTTCTTCATTCCTTCAGCAACAGATGGAGAGATTGATAGGAGTTCAGCCACAGATAGATAAGGAATTTTAAGATAAGAGATTTTCTTTAATACCCCTTCCTCAACATTGGGGTGATCTTTATAAATTTCCCTCTCAAACCAAACTTTGGGCTGGGTGGAGTGAGGAAGATTGGGTGAAGCAGGAACAGGATCAGGGAATTGAGGAGTTTTAATAGATGAGGAAGGAGGATCAGGGTGATCTTGAGACCTTTCCAGGAGTGGTTCTTTTTCCACCTCCATGTCTTCTAAGTCAGAAGAGGGCTCAGGTGAGGATTGTCATTTGGGCGGTTTTTGGGGGATCAAGGTTGGCGGGGAAGGAGGTTTATGAGGTTTGGGCTCCTCATGTTGCTTCCTTGCTGGATCAGATTGGTAAGTAGCAACCAAAGAAGGGAAGGAAATAGTTGGGGGATACCAGGGTTGAAGAGTACCACAAGAAGATTGGAAATCCACAGAAGTCAAGGATGCCTTCATGGGAGGAGGTGGCTGGTAAGAGGCCACCACATGACAAATGGGGCAAGATGAATCAAAGGGGATTAGGGCACCTTCAGGAAGAAAAAAGTTATTCCCTTTTTGCTCTACTAATTTCTTGTCTTTGTCCTTCTGGAGCTTGAGACATTAACCGGTTCCATGGCCTTCCCTGCGGCAATTATAGCAGACTATAGTATTTTTAGGAACAGCACTAGAATGTTTAGGAACAGCAAGAGAGGAAATCTTTTGATCCATTTTGTTTTCCAAGGCTTTGAGCAGTTTAGTGATCTTGTCCATCTTAGCGGTTTCTTGGTTAGGCTGAGTGTTCTTGGGCCTGCAATCAGATTCCATTTTATCCATGATCTCGTTTGACTCTTTGAAAGAGGGGGCATGGACTGCTTCAGCCGTTTTAGACTTTTCAAAAGTGAGGGCTGTTTGAAATTTCATGACTTTATCAACCACTCCCTTGAGAATAAGGAAACCAGGCAGCTTGAATCAATTATCCCTGGTAGTGATCATGGATGCAGACTCAACCAGTTTGTCCTTGATTCTTTCCTGCATTCCAAGAGAAAAAGATTGGAAAAATCTGACTCAAATTTTGTCCACTGTGTCAATGTTATTGTTTCAAACAAGGTAGGATTGGATGGGATCAGAAGATTTCAAAAAAGCCTGATAATTGGAAGCTCAAGCTACACCTCCATTGGAGATCCACTGGGAGACAAGGTTATCTAGATCCTGCAAAGTAAATTGTGCTACATCTATTTTTCCCCAATAAGCCAACATTGCTCCCCGCAGAAGGGTTTGGTTATGCCGTTCAAAACCTTCAAATGACTCAATGATTTCCATAACTTCATCAGAGGAGATAAAAAACCGTAACTGGTAAGCCATATTGAATTTGCTAGCCCCGTCCACCAAACCATCCATCTTGTACAATTCCTAGAAGCATTCCACGTTTGTCCCATTGAATCCTAAGTTCTTGTTCTGGGGCTTGATCTTAACCATCTTAGGACAAGTAGAAGATTTGCTGGTGGATTCCATTTTGACAAAGTTTCCTAAAAGATCCAAGGAACAGATTTCCAAAGTGGCTCACAAATGTGGCAAGAGTAGGGTTTCTCAAAAAACCACAAGTATCTTTCCCAGGTGGTACACAAATTGGGAGGACTTACTTCTAGAACAAGTTGCCTCCACGGATCTAGATAATCACAGAAAAAAAAGAGATTGGATTACAAAGTTGATGATTATTAGGAATTTAAATCCCAAGTTTGCTGGTTTGATCCCAGCCCGGGGCACCAAATATAAGACTCCAAACGGTGTGAGGCTGTGGCAGCTCTGCGGAGGGGAAAGTTGCTGTTTAGGCTGCCCTCCTGAGTGTTACAAAAATGTTTAAATGTAACCAAGATCAAAGTCCAGAACCTGGTAAACAGGGGACCAAATGTAAGAGGATAAAGATTTTAGTGGTTGGTAGCTGGGAAACAACACTATCTGAGGCAAGATGGTGCCGGGGAGAACTTGAATAGAAGAAGTCAAGGTTTTTTCAGAGTTCAAAAAGACAAGGCAATTTTAAGTAACAACACCCACAAGCTAATAGCTATGGTTGTCAGCAGAAGCTTGGGAAAGATAAACTCAATCTCAAACAACCTCCAGGTTCTCAATGACCCTACCCAACTATCCGCAATCAAGTGCTTGAAGGGTACCATATAACTGTGGGTGGCTGCACAAGACAAAGCTAATTGTTTGAAGAATCTCTAGAAGCAAAACAATAACTGATTTAAACAAGAATAAACCAACACTTCTCAAGGGACTGAATAGTAGGGTGGTGGAATTCAACTTCAAAAGAGCTGAAGGGAGGTTTAACACTCCAGGTTTTAAGCTTAATAAAACCTCCTCAGTCAAAAGTGACTGGTTCCAGAAAGATAATCAAAGGATGATCAGGACCAGTATGGTCGGATAAAGGGATCAGGAATGGTGTAACACACTCAAGAATTCAATCAGTCAAATTCTTCTTCAACCAGCAAAGCTATTGGTTGGTGATAAGGATCAAGGATCAAGGGCTTGAGTATTGAGGCTCAAGGATCAAGTGTTTGAGTATGGAGGCTCAAGGATCAAGGGGCAATCATAGATATACCCAAATTTTTGTCTCAGATAAAGGGGAATGAAAACCTCACAGATGATTTATTGCAAGGTGAAAATGATCATGATACCCTGATAAGATTTGAGTGCAATTTCTTAGAACGGAAAAACAGCAGACTGTAGGCAACAAGTTAGACTATTGATAGATCAAATAAGAATTGAGAGAAAGAAGGGAAAAGCGAGAGGACCAACAGCTTCGAGTTTTTCAGCAGATAAGACAAAGATTAGACAGCATAGGGTTTTGGTAGAGTGGAAGTTGGAAGAGTTCAGACGTTGAAGATGGAGGCTACGAATTAAGTTAGATTGTCAGAGAGATCATGTTAAGACGGTGTTGAGGATTGGATTCTTACCAGGCAGAGGTTATTTAACAAAGAGGCAAGTAGGATAGGAGAATCAGATTGAGATGGATTTGAGCAGAGAAGAGTTCATTGAGCGTGGAGGAGAGAGTTCATCAAGGGAGGAGGTACAAGCAAGATTATGAGAAGAAAATATATAAATTGAATAAAGAGATTAAATAGAAAAAAGAACAAACATTGAGAGACCAAAGAGATCTTGCCAAGAGAGAAGATACATTAGAATCTTCAGTAGTTGACAAAGCCAGGAGTTCACCCGGGTCACCCGGTAAAGTAAGAAGACCTGGGTGATACAGACATGTAGCGCGGACTTGCCTCATTTTATTGCACAGAGAACACGGGATAAGGTACCTCTACAATCTCAACACCCCCCATGACTGGTGAGAGTGTAATCCTAAAGTTCACTGATTGTTAACTCCAAAGATTGTATTTTGAAGAAGTTGCAAAGAGGTCACAGAAGAGGCCTTTGTGAGAGAATCCACGATCATGGATTGGCTTTGAATTAGAATGAGGCTGAACTTGTTACTCGCATAGTCTTTGCGCAATCCTTTAGTCTTAATGTCTATATGTCTGGACTTGGAGTGCAAGCCAAACCTCTTGATTTTATCGTCCAAACCTTCATTGTCAATGTTTAGAATAGGCTTGGGTTCAGAGATTTGATGTATCTCACTGATGAGATGTTTAATCCATTTGATTTTGAGGTAGCAGTCGAGAAACGCCTTTAATTCTGATTTGGTAGATGAGTAGGTGATATTTGTTTGTTGAGTAGAGTTCCAGACAACTGGACTACCATAGTGAAGGATAACATATCCAGTTTGAGATTTACAGAAGATTGTGTCGTCTCCCCAGGTAGCATTGCTGAAACTAGAGAGAATTTCTTGTTTTGAATCATAAATTTTTACTAGCTTGAGATGTTTAGTTGTTTTCAAATATTTCCATACTTTCTTGACTTCCCCCCAGTGAGTCATGCCTGGTTTGGTATTAAACCTAGCCAGACTAGACACAGAGTAAGAGATATTGGGTCAAGAGTAATGAGCCAGGTGGTTCAGAAGACCAACTGCTGATCTATAGTTAATGTTGAGTTGACGAAATTTGGCGTGGTTGGCATCAGAGGCAGGTTTGAGATTTAGGTTCTGCATCAAAGGGATATGAGTGTCTTTACAGGAAGTCAAGCCAAGTTCTTCTAGACCCTTCTTGATGTGGTTGGGTTGACTCAGGAAGATTCTATTGTTTTCAATTTCCAGGAGCATCCCAAGAATAGTATTAGGTGGATGACATGAAGAATTTTTGAATTGTTTGAGGAATTTGATCTCAAAGAGGTTAGAGTTACCTACCTGGATGAGATCATCCTCGTGAAAGTAGAGAATCTCACCCGTCTTGGAGTTTAGATATAAGCATGGATCACTAGTTGATTCGTGGTATCCTTGAGACTTGATCCACAAAGTTAAGGTTTCGTACCAATTCTTGGGGGATTGTTTCAACCCGTAAAGTGATTTCTTGAGTTTTAGATGGGGCAATTTCCTGTTCAATCCTTCCGGGGTCCTTATGATGACAGTTTCATCTATAGGGGCATGAAGAAAAGCACCTTTTACTTCAAATTGGGTTAGCTTGATTTTATTTTTCAAAGCGTAGGTAAGAGCGACTCAAAGTGAACCAAGATTCCCGGTTGGTGCCCAAGTCTCGTTGTAATTGATCCCTAGGACTTGATCAAACCCTTGAACGCAGAGTCAAGATTTGTATTTGACTGGATCGCCGTGGCAATTTTCTTTCACTTTGAAAACCCACATTGTATTTAGTATATTATCAGGATTACCATAGTACTCCTCCCAGACGTCTTGAAGTTCTATTGAATTTAGTTCATCTTCAGAGGCTCTCTTCCACTTTGGCCATTCAGAAAATTTTTGCGCTGCCTTGTAGGAAGGGGGCTTGTAATAGTGATGGAAACAGTATTTTTGAGGTTTTCTCACCTCTCTTCTGGGTCTTTGAGAAATGACTTGAATAGGAGGATCAAGAACTGGCAACAGTGGAGGAGAGTGATCTGAGAGTGTAAAATCTGCAGATGCCAAATTGTCTTGTTCTGAGTCAGATTTGGAGAGATTTTCTTGAGATTCTCGGAATGAATATTTTTTTTTTGAATGATGAGAAGTTAGGTTCTTCTGCCTCCGGACAAGTTTGAGTGAAGAGATCAATTCCAGGTGATTCCAAGAGAGGAAAATTGTTGTGGTGTCAATATATAGCCTCGGATCGGGAACTGCGTCGCGGCCTGCGCGCTCAGCATCTGGTAGGTCGGGCTCAGCAGTTGGGGTGCGCTCGTTCTCAGCAGTGGCCGCTGCGGGCTCAGCAGAAGGCGCAGCAGGGCGAAGCACGCAGCTGCGGGCCGGGTCTGACTAGGGGAGGTGGGCCGCAACCCGCTTGGGTGTCCAACTCAGTGATGGAGCCGGGCTGATCAGGTTCTTGGGCGGTTAGTTAGGGAAGAAAAGGGTGGAGCGATCGCGGGGCTATACCCGTGGACGGCTGCGCGCAAGCGCGGGCCGGCTACGGGACTAGGAAATTCACAACGGCGTGTCGGGCGGATACGGGCAATTGCTGTGAACTTCAAGAAGCGCGCGGCGGAGGGACGCGCCGCGGGGGACGAACCGGATGCATGTAATGGCAGGCAAGCAAGCGGAATAGGACACGGACAGGGTACAGGTTAGGATATGGGATAGGGTTTTGGGCCTAGGGTTTCCTTCTTCATTGTTGTCGGGTTGTTCATGTGCTTGTACTTAGGTTAGGGTTGAGGGGGAAGGCTCAAATACCTTTCCCCTCAACTCCGGGTTGTAGGGGGGCATCTTATCATTGTATCATCAGGAGGCGGGGAGCGGAAAAGGGAGCGGACTTAGGAAAACAGAATCCCTCCCCTCTTCTCTCCTTTTCTCCTCTTCAGGCTCTCAAAAACTTCTCTTTACGCTTGGTATCTAATCCTTACAGACGCTTCGACCCAACAACTCCTGAACCTGCGGCAACTTTTTGAGGGATAACCTCTAAAGTTTCCACATTGTGTAACGGGTTTTTGAGGAACTGTACATGTTTGGTTTCAACAATAGCACCAGATGAGTTGAGGATCAGATAAGAATGAAAAATGGGATTGAACCCAACTAAAATCCCTTCCAATCCTTTCTCATTGAATTTTCTTCCTTTTTGTAGTCTATTCGCCAAGTAAATGACCAAAGATCCTACAGGTTTGAGATAATTAGTGGGGAGCTTCTTGCTAAACATAAGTTCCCAAGGGGATTGGTCATTACCTTCCCTGGGGACTTGATTAAGCATGAAGCAACAGCTTCAAACTATTATGTGCCAATAGCACTTATTCAATCAAGATGAAGAGAATGTTGCACGGGCTGACTCTATGATTTTCCGGTTGGCTCGCTCTGCTCAACCGTTATTTTGAGAGTGATATGGTTCTGATGTTAGGAGTTTGATATGTTTGTTCTTGGCAAATTTGTTCAAGGTAGTGTTAGTGAACTCGGTTCCTTTGTCTGAAAAGATTTCGGTGGGGTAATAGTTTAGCCGTTTTTACTCTGTCTCGAGAATATTGATGATGACACTGGGAGTTTCTTCTTTAGATTGAAGAGGAAAAGCTGCCAGGTAACCCGTAAATTTATCAACTAGAGTCAGGACGTATTTATGACCAGCTTTGGACTGAGGAGTAACTTGACCAATCAAATCTAGATGTATTTGTTTGAGTGGTTTCGATGCGGGTGACAAGGAGCCTGAGAACGGAGCTTGCGTGATTTTACTTCTTAAGCAACCGTCACATTGGAACTTATCTAATTTGTCTTTTGAGTATTGATCTTTGAGAATTTATTTAAGCGTGGAGATTGAAGCGTGTCCATATGTCTTATGGAGATCAGACAGTGACTGAGATTGAGTAGAAGTAGCCGTGCATGATTGATTGGATAGATTAACCAACAGGTTACTTCCAGCAGTTTGAGGCTTCTCTATTACAAATAGACTATCTCGAATTAGACCTCTAAGAACCATTTCATTGTCTTGTGTGATGAAGAATTGGTCTTGCTTTTGAGAGAGACTACATCCCTCTTTCGCAAGAAGACCGGGGCTAATTAAATTGACTACAATATCTGGAACGTACAGACATCCTTCAAGTGTGATGACAGAATCCTTCCATTCAAGTCAAAAGTTACCAGTTCCTCGTATCTTAAGATTTGCCTCCGGCTTGCCTGTTTTGATTTCCTCTGCTTCATCTTGTAGATCTATAGAGGTAAAGTACTTGAGATCATTAAAAATGTGTATGTTCGCACTGGAATCAAGGAGAAGATTTGGTGTGCTGTCTGCATTAATCCAGAGATTTCATAGTGCATGATAATTGATCGTGGGTGTCTTTTTTGTCCTATTCTTCCACTCATTTTGCTGTTCAACCCACCATCCGGGAGCTATTTGGGGATGAAGATGAAAGCAAGAAGATTCCGGATGGGGTGCATTTGGATTGTGAAAGCCTTATTTACATCTAAGGCAGATCTTCCTATCTTCTTTATTGGATTTGTTTTTGAAAGTAACTAGTGAGACATTGGTTGTAGATTTTCCAGTCTTGATTTGTGCCTTACGCTTGTTATTGTATTGGGTCAGATGGTTGAATATGACTTCTATGGTTCTCAACTTCTTGCCATGCATGATTTGTTGTTTCAAATTCTCTAGGGTTGGAGGAAATTTGAATAGTATTAGGTAGGCCACTATATTGCTCGTTAGATCTATTTCCACATCCGTCATAGGAGTAAGAGATTTTTGAATGTCCGTTATAAATCCATTGATGGCAAGTTCATTGAATGGGGCGTGAAGAAACTGGTTGAAAATGCGTGCTCAATTTGCTGTCGTGGGTGAGGCAAACCTACGAGTGATTTCAGTCCAAAGTAGTTTAGAAGATGTGATATTAGAGGCGTTAACAACATTTGCATGGGTAGTAGCGTCGAGTTTGGATAGGATGATTGCTCGGATTTCTCGATCTTGTCTAGTAGGTAATTGTCCTGAATTCTTAGTCATAATATCCTTGATATCCTTGAGATCAAACAGCATTAACATTTTATCACGCCAGATAGAGTATTTGTCTTTGTTTAGAGGAGGAATAGAATTGACGGAAGCTTTGAGAGCAACATGGTAAAAATAATTGTTTGCTCCCGCTGGTTTGTTCATTTTTGATGGTGCAAAGTTGTCCTTTGGCTTTGAACCGTGATAAGATTTGAGTGCAATTTCTTAGAACAGAAAACCAGCAGACTGTAGGCAACAAGTAAGAATCTTGATAGATCAAATAAGAATTGAGAGAAAGACGTGAAAAGTGAGAGGACCAACAGCTTTGAGTTATTCAGCAGATAAGACAAAGATTAGACAGCATAGGGTTTTGGTAGAGTAGAAGTTGGAAGAGTTCAGACGTAGAAGATGGAGGCTACGAATTAAGTTAGATTGTCAGAGAGATCATGTTAAGACGGTGTTTAGGATTAGATTCTTACCAGGCAGAGGTTATTTCACAAAGAGGCAAGTAGGATAGGAGAATTGGATTGAGATGGATTTGAGCGGAGAAGAGTTCATCGAGCGTGGAGGAGAGAGTTCATCAAGAGAGGAGGTACAAGCGAGATTATGAGAAGAAAAGATATAAAGAGAATAAACAGATTAAATAGAAAAAAGAACAAACATTGAGAGACCAAAGAGATCTTGCCAAGAGAGAAGATAAATTAGAATCTTCAGTAGTTGACCAAGCCGGGAGTTCACCCAGGTCACCCGGTAAAGTAAGAAGACCCAGGTGATACAGACATGTTGCACAGACTTGCCTCAGTTTATTGCACAGAGAACACAGGATAAGGTACCTCTACAATCTCAACATACCCTGTGGTGATGTGATGTGGGGATAGGGTGTGCTGATCTAGGATATGATGATAAGGTAGCCTGTGCTCTGATGTAGGATGATGGGATGTATCCTGAAGACAGGGGAGAGCCCCTCCTTATATGGGCAAGAGGCCCTGTTAGACTATGTACAAGGGATACTACAAATGAAGTGGAAAAATAAAGAATTTTTTTTTTTGTCTTTCAGATTTTAGGTGATCAGAAAAATTTGATCATGCAGGCCGGTGGAAATCCAGCCTGCCTGACTTGGGTGGGATCTATCTTTATCCCTTCACCTATCCTGCGTCTGTCCGTGGACAGACGCGCGTGACAATACCAGAATCACACCCACCCCTCCCCCGAAGGCGGAAGGGGTGGGAAAGGAAAATGGATCAGGCCGCCCGCAGGTGTCCGCGGGTGGTAGATGACACTCTCCACCCCCACCCAAAGATGGAAGGAGGTGGGAGTTATTGATGGGTTGGCATCGGGGTCAAGGGGAATCAATGGCGGTGATTGGGAAAGGGAGTGGAGACAACATCAGGCCAGTGGGGAGGGTGTGGCAGCCGAGTAGGCTACGGGGGGACCTTAAGTTCGCAACAGATGCAAGTGGTGACAGTTCTTGGGACAGCTTGTGAGAGGAGCGGTGGGATGGGATACCAAGGTGAGATGGATTGATGGAGCGGCTGCCAATCTCTCATGTACATACATAAGTATTGTATTGAATTTGACCGACACACTGCTTGATCAATCAAGTCTGGGAAACTTAGGAAATTTGGCTCATTGATTGGTCTGGTGATCCTCGGGATGGTTCTCTGCTTGGTATAGTTATGATGAATGAGTTAGATGAGTCGGAGTGAAGCCGCGATGATTGGATGTTGAGTTGTTTGTTGATTCGATTATCAAGATGGAGACTCTCTGCCGGTTCATATTGCAGATTGAGTGAGAGTTGAGTGGAGTGGAGCGGTGGGAGAGTGTGCAGTGGTGAGAGAAGAGGGGAGTAGTCTTCCAACAACATCAACAACAACAAGCAGCCCAAGTAGAGCAAGATCAGATGTGGTGAGAAGTTGGGGATGGGATGAGATATCTCAGGCCAAGAGGATCTCGGCCCGCGCGTTGGCCAAAAGGAAGGGGGGGAACAAAGAGAGAAGGGATCAAACACAATTCCTAGGGGATGGGATTAACAGAGGCCTGTCCTAGACTACTTGGACAGGGGAAGACTTGGCAGGACAAGGGAATTGGAGGAGTTTTTTTTTTTTTTTTTGAATAACCCCTAAATAAAAGAATTGTAAAAAATTTTGAATTTTCCGCATCTGGTCCAGGGTGTCCATATTTGGTCACCACAATGCAAGGCATGCTTCTTTACAAGTTTCAGATCCTTTTCTCGCAGTTTTGAATTGGAGCTGTGCTGGTTTGGCGGGCCAATGTTTGATGCTATGGCATCATTAATGGATGCCTTTGTTGTTGCCATGTAATTTTTGAGGGATGCTAGTTTACCACCAGTTGGAGGATTAGGATTTTTGTTGTTTTTGGAATCCATTCCAAGAATTAATTTTGTCCAATCAAGCAAGGACTTGGAAATATCACTTGAAGAAGCAGGGATGCCAAGATTGCATGCATGGCAAGAGACAGAATATTGTTCTTGGGCCAATCTTTTTTTTTCTTTTGGTGTTGGTGGGATTGAGAGAGTTTTTGTGAAATCATGAATTAGGATGGGGCAGCAGAGTTTTCAAAATCTTCATCTTCCCCAAAACCAGGCACATTGACTTAGTCATCTGGAAGGGGGACCCTTGATGGCTCAGGGGTGGGTGATGTTGGGTTAGCTGGGGTTTCTGCATTTTAGTAACATAAAATGGACACCATGATTTAGCAATGAGGTTGTATTATTGTCATGAAGATCTTATACTGGGTGATTAGTTCTTACCGGGTTCCATGTCTTATTTTCCAACTTAGTAACCAGATGACAATGATTCTGATTTTGTGATTTTTTATTGATTTTTCACAAACTGATAAATAGGAAGTCAGATTTCCTTTTATTGAAATTTTGAAAATTTTCAGAAATTAAGATATTATATACTATGATTCCCCTTTGTTCTCAATATTCTTCAAAGTAGGCAAAGGGTATGAAAATAGTATACTTGGAGGTTTGAATAGAATATTGTTCAACAAGGGAAGAGCTCAATGAGAAATAAATTCATAATGCACATAGAAAAGAGACTCTGTTGCTACCATCTGCACCAAAGAGTTTGCTCATTTTTTTATTTGGAACTTATGCATGATTCATAAAAATTCATAGGGATCCTGCAGTCAAATTTGAGTTATTTATTCTGGGGATATCTTCAGATAATAGATATGAAAAGATTCCCATTTCTTTCCTTATTTTTAATTATCACAAGAAATTTCAGACATCAGGCATTCCTGACCATGATGTGTTTCCAAAAAATCCCTCATTCTCATATTTATGGAATGGACCAAAAAGCATTGAATGAGAAAATGAGCTCAAGAATTCCAGCCACCATGAGGAAGAGCTGGAGTTGAAATATATCAAGATCCAAATTTCCATAATATGGAATTTAGACTACTCCTTGCCAATCTTATTGATTTAGTTGAAGTGCTAATTGAATGATATATCAAGTAGAGTTGGATATTAATGGCACTGGTGCAATAGCTTGTTGCATTTCTGTTTTTTTATTATAAGATTTTTTAAATCTCCAATTACTCAAAAATACAATGCTGGGTACCACACAGATGCAGTTTTACTGCAAGGATGGATATTCAGTGAGGAATGATTGTTTTTGGAAACTGAATAATAGAGAAATAAGATGAATCAGGTGTGAGATTTTGCATTGTGCTAATTCTTGAAAATGAGGGTTAATAATTTTTCTCCTTTCCTGAATTGATTGTGACTAAATCTCCTCAGATAATATTATATAAAAAGTAAAGGGCAAGAAGAACAAAGCATTGTTTTCAATTTCATTCTTTTGAAAATTGTGTGATATGAAATCTTTCTAATTCTTGTAAAGAAGGAACAGTGCTTCCTAATTACTGGCTAGTCCTACACCAGCAATTTGAATCAAAGACATAAGGAAAATTTCAAAATCATGATTCCAAATAAATTTATGTGAACTCAACATGCTTTGATAACTTAGCTCAAAAGAATAAAGAAATATTTAAGGGGGTGCATAATATCATGGAGAGATTAATTAATGCTGGATTCACCAAGTTAATTTGTTGGAATAGGCAGGTGTGTATCACCAAAGTGTCTGCTTCACCACACAAAATAAATATGAGTCATCTGCAGGGGGCTTGACAACTTATCATAAATTTTCCACCACTCCAGGACCACAGGTATGCAGGAATGAGATTTCAAGGGAAAATCATGTGGGAAAGCTTGGGAGGTGGACTACTTTTGCTAAGTTGTCCACTTCCCCACAAATACATGGTATCATGATTTTGAATATGCCAAATGATCAATGATTGCTGGGACAGTGGAAAACTTAGCATAAGTTGTCCACCTCCCCAGCCTCTTCACAAAGAATTCCCATGTCATCTGATTACTGTATGCACACAAGTCCAGGGAGGTGGATGACGTATCATAAGTCGTCCACTGTCCCAGAAATCATTGCTTTTTGGAATATTCAAAATCATGCCACCATGTAGTTGAAGGGAAGTGGACAAATTAGCACAAGTTGTCCACCTCCCAAGCCTTCCTGCATATTACATATAAAGATCAATGTCATTCCAAGGGAGGTGGACAACTTATGATAAGTTTTCCACCTCCCTTGGAATGAAATTTCAGCAAAAAAAGGTAATGTTTAAATTATATAAATTGAAGGATATGTTTAACCCTATCTGGATTTTTTCCCATTTAATCTAGTGGAAATTTCAAAAGGAGGACAATTTTGGAGTTTAGGAGAGGCATTGGCAAAATTTTTTTTGGGGGGATGCAGCAACCAAAATTAGTAAATTGTTCTGTTGATCGGAGGGGCCAACTGGAGGTAAAGTAGTTGGATGTGCAAAAAAAGATCACCCTGATTGAAAATTTTGGGCTGCTGAGTGCTGTTAAATCTGGAATTATGGGGTGCTTCCTCCTGGTGAGGTGGTGCACTTAGCTCAAGTGGACCACCTTACCAGGAAAAACTGGAGGGAATTGTTGGAGAGTTGCGGATTTATTGTACTGTAATTTGACAAAAACTCAAAAACAAGGGTTTTCCACCCAAAGCTTTCAAAGAATCATTAGTCACAATCAATCCCTCCATCTCAATTGATTTAGACAATGCTCAGTGTAATTCAATCCAATGCAATTGGGGTTTCAATCCTGGTCTGAGAACAAATCTGTGGTAATGAGGCCACTCTCTGTTGCGCAAATGATTTCTGCCTGTGATTTTTATAACTTTTTGGTAATATTCTCTATTTTCTTCTGCTTCACTTGTTGCCTTGTTCCAAACATTGGGTTGTAGAATTTCAAGTGATTATTCTGGAAGCTTAAATGGATTCAACTCTACAAACCCTTGCAGAATATTATATCCTGAATTAGCAAACTAAATGGATGTATGTGCGTGTGCAAATGAAACATTACCATAAATTCAAAAATTTATTGAGTCTCATCATCCTTCCACCTTCAATAAACTTGCTGGTTGGGGGCAAAGAATTTCCCTAAAACAAGAAAATGAATACAGAAAGGGAGAAAACCCATCTCCACTCTTGATAACAGTTGAATCACCTTTTGGTTCCCCAAACATCTTTTTTATGCTTTTTCATGAAGTTTACAGAAATTCTAGGCTTTTGTGCTTTTATTTGATGTTTTTCCAAGCCATCAAGGGGAAATTTGGACTTGTAAAAAGCCTCCAAACAAAAATAAATCCACATTGCATATTCAAATGGTTACAAAAAACCATGGAGTTGCATCATTTTGTGGTTGTAAACCTTTTTTAGTGGGCATGGGGGGTTTCAAGGAAATGAAATGATGATGAATGAATGAAGTTTCTGAAAAAAAACAGGTTTTTTTATGACATTTGAATAAGATTTGCGCCCAAAATTATCAGTCACATTCCAATCATGAGCTCCAAACATGCCACAAGAGTTCAAATCATGGCATACAAAAATATTGAAAATCTCCAAAGGTGCAAGTGCAGTGGCTGAATTCAACTTTTTTTGAGACTCTGCAAGTGCCTGCAAAGTATCTTCTCCTGCTCAATTTGTGGATTTCTGAAAGTGGTTATTACCTGCTTGGTTTGAAATTATAAATAGGTAAACTTGATCTGGCTTTGAATCATTTTTTCTTGGTATCCAATCTCAACTGATAAGAATGAGAATATCTTTTGTGTGGTGATAAGAGACAGTCCAGTTTGACATTATCATCAGCTTCTGGTAAAGAAATATTACTATAATCCAGTTCTGTACCCAGGAAATTCAGGGAATACCAACCAGGGTTGAAGTTGAAGGATGAGGGTGATGGTAAGTCCTTGGGTTTGTGGAGTCATGGAAGATCCAATAGTTTGAAAAATGACTTACAGAAATCTTTGGTTTTTAAAATACAGATTCCCACATATCATTGTTTCCTGGGAGAACCAGATGGAATGCACCAAAAAAACATGAATATCCATATATTCAATATGAAATTTTCAAAGGAAGGTGGATGACTTAGGCTAAGTTTTCCACATTCCATTGAAAATTTCCTAATTTCCCCACATTAGCTGAGTCTTGGTCAATAGTGTAGGGAAGTGGAAAACTTGGCATGACCAGTCCACCATGTTTGCTTCAGTAAAAAACATTCTGGTACTGAAATTCCCATGATTGAAAATATCTTTCATCCAAGAAGATGAATCACAACATGGCCATATTGAAAAGAAATCTTGTACATGAATAGGTTTTTTAGATCCTTGCATGTGCCTGAAAATATTCTCTTCACCTTGCTCAATCATTGAACCCAGTTTTCAATAGTTTTGTATGCCATGATTCAAACTCTTGTGGCATGTTTAGAGCTCATGATTGGAATGTGAATGATAATTTTGGGTGCAAATCTTATTCAGATGTCATAAAAAAAACTTAGTTTCTTTCAGAAACTTCATTCATTCATCATCATTTCATTTCCTTGAAACCCCCCATGACCACTAAAAAAGTTTTACAACCATAAAATGATGCAAATCCATGGTTTTTTGTAACCATTTGAATATGCAATGTGGATTTATTTTTGTTTGGAGGCTTTTTACCAGTCCAAATTTCCCCTTGATGGTTTGAACAAAAATCAAATAAAAGCACAAAAGCCTAGAATTTCTGTAAACTTCATGAAAAAGCATAACAAAAATGTTTGGGGAACCAAAAGGTGATTCAATGGTTATCAAGAGTGGAGATGGGTTTTCTCCCTTTCTGTATTCATTTTCCAAGGATCCAAGAATTTAATGGGGTGAACACTATTTTTCAGTGGGAAAACAGTGAAATATTGCAGGCCCAGGCCAATATCTTGGGGATGATTGGCTATGCTGAATTATCAATGATACATTTTAAGAGTTCATTATGATATACATGTAAAAAAACCCTACATTCATGAATGGTAAATATTTCTTAAGAGAACATTGATTTTGTGTCAAAATGGAAGTTTTTGTTGTCACATGAATGAATCAGTAGGTTGTAAAATCACAAAGCAAAATTGATTTTTTTCAAACCGCAGAACCACACACAAGCTCATATTCTGCAACACTCAGACATGATTTAAAAACATGACATAAATATTGACATTATAAAGTGTGTGATGGCCCAGGGAGGTGGAAGACTTAGCCTAAGTGGTTCACCTACCCATTAAAACTTTCCAATTTCCCAAAAATGATTGGCTCTTAGTCATTGGTATGGAAAAGTGGATGAGTTATGCTAACTTGCCAGCCATGTTTGTTCCAGGGACTAGTGGTTGGTGAAATGCCCATGTTTGCAATTACCTTTCATCCAAAGATATAATTAACATGGAAATATTAAAAAGAAATCTGGTAGAGGTAAATGATTTTGTAATTCTTTCATGGCCCTGGATATATTTAATCCATCTTGCTCATTTATTGAAAAAACTTCCCCAGTCCCACAATATTCCATATTTCTCATTTCCCAAAGGTCCAAAATATTTTTTTAATTGTTGATAAATTATATCCACCTGGTAACAAGACAAAGTTACCATTTCTATACTTAAATACAAGTTTTTCCAACATGAGGGCTAAGAGCATCAATGCTGACCACCATGTCATGTAGGTTTGCGGTGACCCACAACCACCACCAACTGGTTGTCTGAAGGGACATGGTGCACTTAGGCTAAGTGAACCATGTCCCCAGAGGCTTATGTGCATGAATCATCATCATGCAATAGAAGAGTTTCTCCAGTTCTTTCAAAGAATATAAATCATGACATGTATTTTGAATGCACAAATGTTTATCCTCAAGTGTAATTGAATGAAATCTGTAGCAATTTTACATTGTTGTTCTTTCCATTACAACCCAAACTTGATCAATTGACCTATTGCCCAAATTTAATGGTAAATTGAGCAATGCCATTACTCTTTATGAAGCTTGTAATCAGTCAGATGTAGAGGGACCAACAACTAGGGAAAATTTCATGTATTTTTTATTCTGACTGTTTAGAGTAAAAAAATATAAGGATACAAGTTTTATTGAAATATTCAAATTATTGATTTTTGGAAACTAGTTCCAGTTATTAATTTGGAGTTTAAAAACAGTGAAATAACCATTGGAAAACATTTTCTTTCAAAGAAATTATTTAAAAGACACCTTTTCTGTAGTGAAACAAAAACCATGATTATAAATCAATTTTTACAGGAATGTACCTCAATACAATACTTATTTCTTACTGTCACCATTATTTTGAGAAAAACAGGGAATGTTGGTTTCATCAGTTGTCTCCTCCAAAGTTGAAGGTATGTTTTTAAACCTTTTCAGAAGTGAAATAAACAAGGGATAATAAATAGAAGACTTGACATTTCAAACATGAAAGCCATTTCTCCACTCCTTTTCTATATTCAGGGATTCCACAAAAATAGTCTCAAATTAACAAAATGAAATACTCAAAAAAATCACATTCAAATCAAAAAATATCCTCTGGATCTGCCCATCTCACATTATTCTCATGAATACAGTTCATATTGGTCAGATGACTTTGTCTTGTTAATTTTAAGCATACTTCTCACAGAAGACATATCCCTCAATTTTCTTTTGGCTTGAATCATAACAACCACCAAAAAAAAACTCATGGCCTGGGATATACATGCCTTTTTTGTTTTTTTCAAGGACCCCAACTCACTCTGATGGGTTCTGGCCTTTCCATAAAGTCAAAAGTCATGGGCACTTTCCCTGGGTCCCCATACAAATTATCCTGATGGGCTTCAAGCGCTCCAGGCCCTGGAGAAGCCAAAATTGGACCTGGAGCTCCTGTGAAAATGCCTTGGGTGCTTGCCTTCCTCCTGGGAAACGCAAGCAACGCGATTCGCTCTGTTTCGCGACTGGGTGGGCAAACGCCAGCCTTTTGTCCTCTCCCAGGTTACCAGGGCCCTGGGAGACGTCTGTGCGCGTCGATTGGCCCTGGCAAGGTGACGCGCTGGTGGCAAACGCCAGCAAACGCCAGCGGTATAGCAGGGGCAAGCCAACGCAAGCAAAATCACTTACGCGGCCCATGGCTTTTGCAGTGAGGCTTGTTTGTCAAATCCCAAGCAATTGCTTGCGGATTGGTGAGCACCTCATTTGCGCTTGCAAACAAGCATCCAAGCAACATACTTCCAGCATCCCCAAGCCATCCCAGCAGGTCAATCCAGGTAATATTTCAGCCTCTTTTTCAATGTTTTTCATCAAACTACTTTTCCTCCACTGAGCCTTCAAAAAACTGAACATCATACTCATCTTGGTTGCTCCTTCCAAATTAAAAAAAAACTAGCAAGGACTGATTTTAAAATTCAACATTGTTCTCCTTCTGAAATTGTAACTAGATTAAATGGAAAGAAGGCTAGATATGATTAAAAATGTGCTTAAAGGTATATAATTCAAATATAATTTCCTTGTGCCAAATCACTTACCAGTTAATTCATGAACTGATGTCAAAGTGTTCTTGAATTGTAAAACATTTTTACTTGTTGGAATGTAAGATGGGATCACTTTGGGGAGGTGGAAGACTTAGCATAAGTCCTCCACCTCCCGCGCCTCTCCACCAGGATTTCACATGCCATGTGATTCCTGTATGCACACATGTCCAGTGAGGTGGAAAACTTATGATAAGTCATCCACCCCCCTGGACTTGTTTGCATGCGGGAATCACATGAAATGTGAAAGACTTGTGGGGAAGCTGGGGATGTTGACAACTTATGCTATGTTGTCCACTGTCCCAGTGCTCATTAATCATTTTGCATATTCACAATCAAGCTACCATGTTGTTGAAGGGAAGTGGACCACTTAGCACAACTTGTCCACCTCCCCAGCTGATTCACAAAGTTTTGCTGTGTCACGTTGTGGAAACTTAAGAAGAGTTACCTTCGCAAGTTGTCCTGAGTTCCGGAAGTTATTGGTCTAGCGTCTGTAAGATGATTGGGCGCGATGAGTTTTAAGAAGAGAGAGTGATGATATGATGAAATTCCTTTCTTCTCCTTCCGTAAGGTGATGATGATCCTCCCCAACCCGAAGTTGAGGGTGAGGTCTTGAGTCCTCCCCCTCAACCCTAGCCTAAGTACAACCACAAAAAACAAGAACGAGTGATGAAATACAACCCTAATCCGCAGAACCCTAGCCCAACCCTATCCCTCCATCCCTCGCCATTACCCGCGCCCTTCGGTATTAACGTAGCCCGGTTTGTCCTTCTCATGGCGCGGCCCTCCGCCGCGCCCTACTCGGAGCCCCCCGTGTTTCCTTCCGCGCCATCTGCGGATCCTGCAATCCGCGGGTTGGCCCACGCTTATGCCCGCTGTGGTGACCAATCCAGGACACCACGGGAAAAAAAAAAAAAAATTTCAGTTGTACCCCTATGGGTAGCTTCATTTCCCCCCATCTCTCAACTTCTCCCTGTCCTAGCGGTCTAGGAAAGGCCTCTTACCTGTCTCTCTGCATTGATCCCCCCCCTGCTATGTTCAACTCCTACTTGTTGCGCTTGCGGCCCTGACTTTTGGCAACGCAAGCGATCATCAAACCACCTTCAATGATCCCTTCGATCCTTCCCAATCCTACTCATCCTCAACCATCTCTTACTCTTCTGTACCATCTCCAATCTATCGATCCTAAGGCTCATCATACTCACCACTTCCTCCTTGATATGGTCTTGCTCACTCTCAGATCTCCTTTGAGCCCTTGTCCTCAAACCCTTGTCCGATCTAGGACTCATCCACTCCACCCATCCATCCCTCAACCTCGCTTCACCTGGTATGGTTGTTCTCCTGATGCTCATCACCGGTTTGACCATCGATCGCAACCTCAATCCTCCACCCAGGGAAATCACCCTTCTCGCACCTAGCATCACCAGCATTTTCCCCAGGTTCACTCACCAAATGGGGTGAGATGACCATCAACCTCTCCTCTCGATTAGCACCCACCCGAGCCGTTGGATCAAATTCATCCTAAGATCTCTCGTTGGTAGTATGAGGTTCAAATTGATCCTCATCCCTCACGACCCCCTTGTTCACCCTTCCACTCAACCCTGCTCATCCGAGTTCAGATCCTTGCCCATCATCTGATCCGACCAATGACCGCGAGCAACCGCTTGTGGCCGTCGGAACCTTCACCCCACTGTCGCCGCCAATCAGGCAACAACAGCCGTTGTTGACACCCGCGACCGCTGTCGCGGCTGTCCATCCGGTTTCCCGCAGTCATTCTCGACGCAGGAGACATTTCTTTTTTCTTTTTTTTTCCTCTCATGTCTTTTTTTTTTTTTTTTTTTTTTTTTTTTTTTTTTTTTTTTTATGTTTTCATTTTTCCGCACCTATTTGTAGTATCTCTTGTACATAGTATACAGGGCCTCATGTCTATAAAAGGAGGGGCTCTCCCCTGCCTTTTGGCCCAGGATCCAGCAGACCATCATCCTCTCATCTCATCTGTCTCCCTCATCATCAGGAATCAACTTATCCATGGGCATCCTTCCCCACTTATCTGAGAAATTTTTCCGGGTATATCCATGATTGCCCCTTGATCCTTTGAGCCTCCATACTCAAACTCTGTCCCTTGTGACCTTGATCCCTATCACCAACCAATAGCCTTGCTGGTTGAAGAAGAATTCATGTCTGAATTCTTGGGTGTGTTATACCACTCTGATCCCTTTTTCCAACCATACTGGTCTTGATCTCTCCTTGATCATCTTTCTGGAGCCAATCACCTTTGATTGAAGGGTTTTTATTAAGCTTAAAACCTGGAGTGTTATACCTCCCTTCTTCTTTGAGGTTGAATTTCGCCACGCTATTCTTGAGTCCCTTGAGAAGTGTTGGGATATTCTTGCTCAAATTTGTTATTGATTTGCTTCTAGAGCTTCATAAACAAATTGCTTTTGTTTTGTTCAGCCTCCCACAGTTATCTGGTACCATTCAAGCGCTTGATTGCGGAGAGTTTGGCAGGTTCATTGAGAACCTGGAGGTTGTTTGGGATTGAGTTGATCTTTCCTAATCAGCTGCTGACGACCAGAGTTATTAGCTTGTGGGCATTGTTACTTATAACTGCCTTGTTCTATTGAACTCTGAACAAGCCTTGACTCATTTTTTCAAGTCTTTACCTGCACCATCTTGCCTCAGATAGTGTTTTTTCCATCGCTACCAACAACTCTTATCCTCTTCCCTTACTTGATTTCTCATCCATAAGGTTCTGGACCTTGATTCCGGTTACATTTAAATATTATTGTAACTCCCAGGAGGGCAGCCTCAACAGCACCTTTCCCCTCCACAGAACTGCCACGGCTTAGCACCGTTTGGAGTCTTACATTTGGTCCCCCGGGCCGGGATCGAACCAGCAACCTTGGGATTTACAGTCCCAAGACATTTAAAATCAACCTTGAAATCCAATCTTTTTTTTCCTATTTTTTTCTCTCCTCAAAATCTGATCCGTGGAGGCAACTTATCCTAGAAGTAAGTCCTCCCAATTTGTGCACCGCTTGGGCAAGATACTTGTCGTTTTTTTGGCAAAACCCTACTCTTGCCACACTCGTGAGCCACTTGGGAAATCTGCTCTTTGGATCCCCTAGGAACTCTGTTATTTGATATGGCATCTTCCGCTACTCCAACCACCCCTGTCCGACCTAAGATGGTAAAGATCAAACCTCAGAACAAGAACTTAGGCTTCAACGGTACAAATGTTGAGCGATTCTTGGACTCCTACGAAATGGCTGCTGAAGTGGATGGAGCTAGTGAATTTGATATGGCTTATCAGTTGTGATTCTTTATCTCCTCTGATGAAGTTATGGAGGTAATCGAGTCTTTCAAGGGATTTGAATCCCATAACTGGACACTCCTCAGGAAGGCTATGTTGGCATACTGGGGTAAAATAGAGGTGGCTAGGTTTACTCTGCAGGATTTGGATGCTCTGGTTTCTCAGTGGATCTCCAATGGTGGTATTTCTTCAGCCTCTGACTATCAGATTTTTAGGAAGTCTTGGGATCCCATTCAAAACTATCTTATCCAAAACGATCACATTGACACAGTGGACAAAATTTGAGCAAAGTTCTTCCAATCTTTTTCGTTGGCTGTGCAAGAAAGGATTAAAGAAGAACTGGTCAAATCTGGATCCATGATTACCACCAGGGATAATCAATTCCAGCTCCCTTTTTTTCTCACCCTTAGGAGTACTGTGGATAAAGTCATGAAAGGTCAAACTGCTCTTAACTTTGAAAAGCCTAGAAATACTGAACCGGTCCATGCTCCTTCTTTTAAAGAGTCAAACGATATTATAATTAAAATGGAGGCAGATTGTAGGCCTTAAGCAGATCCTAATTCCAATCAAGAACATACTACTATAGATGAAATCACCAAGTTACTTAGAGCCTTTGAGACTAAAATAGATCAAAAGATTTCTTCGCTAGCTACTCCTAAAACTCCTTCTTCTGTCCCCAAATCAACTCTGGTCTGTTACTACTGTCATAGGGAAGGCCATGGAACCGGACAATGCCAAGAACTTCAGAAGGACCTAAAGGAAAAGTTGGTAGAGCAGAGGGGGAACAATTACTACCTCCCTAATGGTGCCCTAATCCCTTTTGACTCGTTTTGTCCTATCCGACATGTGGTGGCCTCTTACCAGCCATAACCTCCTGTGAAAGCATCTCTTGCTTCCTTTGAATTTTGATCATCCTGTGGTACCCTCCAACCTTGGTATCCTCCAGCTATTTCTTCCTCTAGTCTTTCTGGGACTACTTATCAATCTGATCCAGCCAGGAAACGACATGAGGAACCTAAACCTCATAAGGCTCCTTCCTTGCCAACTTCAATCCTTCAAAAACCCGTTAAACGTCAATCATCACTTGAGCCTCCTTCCTCTGATGTAGAAGACATGGAGGTGGAAAAGGAACCACTCATGGAAAGGTTCCCAGATAACCCTGATCCTTCTCCCTCACCTCAACCTTCTAATCCTATCTTAGATTCTGTGTCACCTGAACTTCCTCCCTCCACCCAGCCCAAAGTTTGATTTGAAAGGGGAATCTCCAAGGATCACCCCAATGCTGTGGAGGGAGTATTAAAGAAAATTTCTGATCTCAAAATTCCTGATCTATCTGTGGCTGAACTTCTATTGATCTCTCCATTTGTTGCTGAGGAATGAAGAAATGGGTCTCTCGTTGACGTGTGGAAATTGGCCCTGAAGAACTCAAAGTCTCCTCTGGCACTTTAATGGAGGACTATGGTGGAACCAGTCCTTCTTTAGACTCCAACCTTTATTCCTGTCCCCTTTGCTTCCTTCCTTGTTATCTTGGTGACTCAGCTAAAACTGTTTCTCCTCTTGTGGATTCTGGATCTCAGCTTAACTTAATCTTGGATGCTATGGCCTGCAAGCTCAAACTTAGTCCTAGGGTCAGCTTCAACTCTGCAGTGTATGGGATAGGAAATCAAGCTTGTGAACTGGTTGGTATTGCTGAAGATGTACCGGTCAGGATTGGTTGAAATATTGTTGGAACCTGCCACTTTTGGATAACTCGTTTGGACAGTCCTATGATCTTGGGACGACCCTTCTTAATGGACTTTGGTGCAACCCTGATGTTTTCTGATCAAGTTGGGGAGAGAATTCTTCTCCCTGATGCTGATGGCAGGAAAATTGAAGTTCCTCTTTGCTCTTTGGATTCTGGTCGTTGGGAAAGAGCTTTTCCTGGTCATTCTCCCAAATCATCTTTTAAGGGGAAGCAGAAGGATAACTCTAGTTCCTCTCATTTTTTAGGGGAATAGTTGATCCTACTAATAGTTGTAGTTCTTTTCAGCCTTAGACTGCAAATAAAGGGTCAACTCCCATCCCTCAGGCTTATTTTTCATTCCTTTCATCATTCTCTTCTGAGCTCAAGAATATTAAAAAACAAAAAGATATCAAAATAGAAAAATCCAAAAATATTTCTTCTCCATCTCCTTCTCTCTCTGGATCTGTTGTGTCTTCTTTTGTGTCTACTTTTGAGTCTGATCAATCTTCTCTCAGTTCCAGTTTGAATCTCCGCAATGAGTCTAAACTAGATCCTAATTTCAATTCTGTTTTTGGTGATTTTGGTATGAAAGAATATGGGCTTCAGTGGAGGCAATTTGGGGTACAAGTAAGTCCTCCCAATTGTGCACTGCCAGGGCAATCTTTTACCGTCATTTTTGAAACCCTACCTTGTGCCACACATGTGAGCAACGTATTATCTCCTGGTTCTCCTTTTATGGAAAAGGAACCCTTCAAGGATATTGCAGAATATCGGACTTGGAAGATGTTGGAACTTGGACTCAGCTTTTGTAATCAAGTCTCTCTGGTCAACTCTTGGAGGAAACAAGAACTTCTCTCTTTTGCCACTAAGTATAAACCAGTTGCTAAGAAGATCCAACCAGTCAACCAGCCTATGCCTCTCAACCTCAATCCTCCCCTTATGCGTCCTCCTCTATCTCACGATCCTTACTGTGGTCTTCCTCAATCTCTTACTGGTCCCTTTGTGCCTAATGGACGGGTCACTGAAGAATTTCTGAAGGTGGTCAACTTTGGTCCAGATGGATGGCTTCTTCCTGATGAGTTAAATTTAATCAAAAATGTCTTATCTCTAAGGGAAAAATCTATTGCTTTCTGTGAAGAAGAGAGAGTTCTCTTGCAGGAATCCTATGGCCTCCCTTATATCATCCCTGTAGTTGAACATGATCCTTGGCAAAAGAAAAAGATCCCTATCCCTGCTGCTAAAGTTGACAAATTCATCAAGTTGGTCCGGGAACAAGTTCGAACTGGCCTGTATGAACAGTCATTTTCTAGTTACTCCAGCCCCGTCTTCTGTGTCCTCAAGAGTAATGGTAAACTTAGAATAGTTCATGATCTTCAACCTCTTAATAAAGTTACTATCAAAGACTCTGGTATCCCTCCTGCTACTGAAGAATTTGTTGAATCCTTTGCGTGGAGAGCTTGCTATGGTCTAGGGGATATTATGGGTGGCTATGACAAACAATCCTTACATCCTATTTCTCGTCCTCTCACTACTTTCAATACTCCTCTTGGTTGATTTCAACTTTATCGATTGCCTCAAGGAGCCACCAACTCGGTTGCAGTCTATCAGGCTCAGATGATGTGGATCCTTCAGGATGAAATCCCTGATCATGCTGGTATCTTTATTGACAATGGAGGAATTAAAGGTCCAGTATCTGACTATGATAATGAGCTCTTACCTTGGAATTCAGGAATTCTTTGTTTTATCTGGGAATATGCTACTACCTTGGAGAGGATTCTGTTTCGGATCAAGGAATCTGGCCTTACTGTCTCTGGATCCAAACTGGCGGCTTGTGTTCCTGCTCTGGAAATTGTTGGTCATGTGGTCTGCAAGGAAGGAAGAAGGATGGCACCAGCCAAAGTCAACAAGATCATCTCTTGGCCTACCCCAATGAATCCAACTGAAGTTAGGGGCTTTCTAGGTGTTGTCACTTATGTTACAATCTTTATCCCATCTTTATCCAAAATCTGTGCACCCTTGCATCGTCTAACCAGAAAAGATGCTGAATGGATTTGGACCCAAGATTGTGAATTTGCTTTCCAGCTACTCAAAAGGATAGTTGGTAAAGACATAGTTTTGAAAAAGATCTCTTATGGACCTTGAGCTGGCAAGATCAAGCTGGCTGTTGATTCTAGTTATCAATCTGTTGGGGCCATCCTTACTCAGGAAGATGAAAATGGTTGGGACCGTCCTGCTCTTTATGAATCTTTGTTGTTTTTGGATGTAGAATCTAGATATTCCCAGCCCAAACTGGAACTCTGTGGTGTAGCTTGAATGATGAAGAAACTTCAAACCGTTCTCTGGGGCCAAAATTTTGAATTGCAAGTCGATGCTTGATCCATCATTGAAATGATCAACGCTCCCAGTCTTCCCAATGCTCCTATGACTCGTTGGGTGGCCTTTATCCAGCTTTTCTCTTTTCATATTGTTCGCAGGCCGGGAAAATCTTTCACCATGCCTGACGGTTTATCTCGACGACCTGTTGGGGACAACAAATCTGATGTTGGAACCGATTTCAATGAAGAGGAACCTTTAATCCAACCTATTTTCTCTTTTTATTCTCAAAATTATTCTGGCTTTCAACAAGGCTTCTGGCTTAAATTAGAGCAGTACCTTTCAACTCTTCAAAAACCTCCTGATCTCTCTGCTAAGGAATTTCGATCTCTTAAACAAAAGTCTTCTAATTTTTTTGTTCAAGGCTCTAGACTTATGAATAGAGGCAATCCTTGTGCTCTTATTGTTGTTACTATTCCCTCTAAACAAGATTCTATCCTTGAAAGTCTCCATTAAGGCCTTGGTCATCGTGGGGAAACCAAAACTTATCGACGACTATCCGAACAATTCTGGTGGCCA
Organism: Puccinia polysora; assembly: GCA_025617555.3. Lineage (NCBI taxonomy): Eukaryota > Fungi > Basidiomycota > Pucciniomycetes > Pucciniales > Pucciniaceae > Puccinia > Puccinia polysora. The sequence continues at coordinate 64,528,676 of CM062612.1, forward strand.
TCTTTGAAGAAATCCGTCTCCCAATGGTGCAAGAGTTGTGAAGTTTGTAAAAAACGTGATCTTAGGCGCCCAGCTGAAATTTTTTATCCTACTGGGGAGTCCACTGTCTTTGGAAGGATTGCTATGGATGTGATTCATATTAAGGCAGGTGGTGCTAAGTACCTCATTGTGGCTAGAGATGATTTTTCCGGATGGGTTGAAGCAAAATTTCTTAAGAACCTTAGCTCTGAATCAGTGGCAGCTTTCCTCTATGAGACCTGGACAATGCGTTATGGCCTGGCTTGATCTTACTCTACTGATGGTGGCTCTGAATTTGGGGGCAAGCTTGCTGAAATGATCCAATCCCTTCCTGGACAACATAGAGTTACTACTCCTTATTATCCTGAAGGCCAAGGCATGGTGGAACAAGGCCATGCCCCTTTGAAGGCTGCACTTGTTAAACTGGCTGGTGAAAGTGGCAAGAATTTTCGCAAATTCCTTCCTCTTGTTCTCTTCTCTGATCGAATCTCAACCAAAAGGACTACTGGCTACTCACCTTATGAAATCATCTTTGGTCAAAGAGCAGTCCTTCCTTTGGATCTGGAAATGGAATCTTTCTTGGGTATCTCTTGGGAAGAGGTGTCCTCAACCACTGATCTGTTAGTTGCTAGATCCAAGCAACTGGAGCAAAGTGAAGACGTTTGTGATGAAGCTTATCAAAAGATGATGGAGTCCAGAGCAAAATCCGTCCAGTGATGGGAGGACAAGCACTCTAATCAAATCAGGGAGCCTTTGAACCCTGGTGACCTAGTTTTAGCTTATAATTGATCTTTGGAGACCCAGTGGGGCAAGCTTTTCTCTAATCGTTGGAATGGCCCTTATCAAGTGGTTCATCAAGTTAGAGGTGGATCTTATGTTTTGGAGGAGCTGGATGGTACTCGGTTGGCCCAAAGGTTCTCTGCTGATCAAGTCAAGAAGTTTCATTGTTGTGGGGGCAACTTATCTCAGAAGTAAGTCCTCCCAATTGTGCACCACCGGGGTCATTTGCTGCGTTTTTGTGGTAAAACTCTACTGTATGCCACATATGTGAGCACCTGGGACGCCCTCCTTGTTCTATTCCTGCCGCTTCTAGGGCTCATTTGGAAGAATCAAGATATTTTCCTCAACTCTTCAATTGCTCTCAAGATCAAGAAATGGCCAATCTTTGCTTCAATTTCTTTGTTCCCTGCTTTTTTTTTAAATCCCTTCAAATTTTAGATGCAGAATAGGGACAGTCTGTAAGTTGGGGAGAGATTTGGTGACCAATCCGGGACACCACGGGGAAAAAAAAAAAAAAAAAATTCAGTTGTACCCCTATGGGTAGCTTCATTTCCCCCATCTCTCAACTTCTCCCTGTCCTAGCGGTCTAGCACAGGCCTCTTAACTGTCTCTCCGCTTCGATCCCCCCCTCCTATGTTCAACTCCTACTTGTCCCGCTTGCGGCCCTGACTTTTGGCAACGCAAGCAATCGTTGAAGCACCTTTGACAATCCCTTCGATCCTTCCCGATCCTACTCATCCTTGACCATCTCTTAATCTTCTGTACCATCTCCAATCTATCAATCCTAAGGCTCATCATCCTCACCACTTCCTCCTTGATATGGTCTTGCTCACTCTCAGATCTCCTTTGAGCCCTTGTCCTCAAACCCTTGTCCAATCTAGGACTCATCCACTCCACCCATCCATCCCTTGACCTCGCTTCACCTGGTATGGTCGTCCTCCTGATGCTCATCACCAGTTTGACCATCAATCGCAACCTCAATCCTCCACCCAGGGAAATCACCCTTGTCGCACCTAGCATCACCAGCATTTACCCCAGGTTCACTCACCAAATGGGGTGAGATGACCATCAACCTCTCCTCTCGATTAGCACCCACCCGAGCCGTTGGATCAAATTCATCCTAAGATCTCTCGTCGGTAGTATGAGGTTCAAATTGATCCTCATCCCTCACAACCCCCTTGTTCACCCTTCCACTCAACCCTGCTCATCCAAGTGCAGATCCTTGCCCATCATCTGATCCAACCGACGACCGCGAGCGACCGCTCGCGGCCGTCGGAACCTTCACCCCGCTGTCGCCGCCAATCAGGCAACGACAGCCGTTGTTGACACCCGCGACCGCTGTCGCGGGTGTCCATTTGGTTGCCCCCGGTCATTCTTGACGCGGGCAACATTTCTTTTTTTCTTTTTTTTTCCTCTCATGTCTTTTTTTTTTTTTTTTTTTTTTTTTTTTTTTTTTTTTTTTTTTTTTTTTTTTTTTTTTTTTTTTTTTTATGTTTTCATTTTTCCACACCTATTTGTAGTATCTCTTGTACATAGTATACAGGGCCTCATGTCTATAAAAGGAGGGGCTCTCCCCTGCCTTTTGGCCCAGGATCCAGAAGACCATCATCATCTCATCTCATCTGTCTCCCTCATCATCAGAAATCAACTTATCCGTGGGCATCCTTCCCCACTTATCTGAGAAATTTTTCCGGGTATATCCATGATTGCCCCTTGATCCTTTGAGCCTCCATACTCAAACTCTGTCCCTTGTGCCCTTGATCCTTATCACCAACCAATAGCCTTGCTGGTTGAAGAAGAATTCCTGTCTGAATTCTTGGGTGTGTTATACCACTCTGATCCCTTTTTCCGACCATACTGGTCTTGATCTCTCCTTGATCATCTTTCTGGAGCCAATCACGTTAGATTGAAGGGGTTTTATTAAGCTTAAAACCTGGAGTGTTATAACTCCCTTCTTCTTTAAGGTTGAATTTTGCCACGCAATTCTTGAGTCCCTTGAGAAGTGTTGGGATATTCTTGCTCAAATTCGTTATTTATTTGCTTCTAGAGCTTCATAAACAAATTGCTTTTGTTTTGTTCAGCCTCCCACAGTTATCTGGTACCCTTCAAGCGCTTGATTGCGGAGAGTTGGGCAGGTTCATTGAGAACCTGGAGGTTGGTTGGGATTGAGTTGATCTTTCCTAATCAGCTGCTGACGACCAGAGTTATTAGCTTGTGGGTGTTTTTACTTACAACTGCCTTGTTCTATTGAACTCTGAACAAACCTTGACTCATTTTTTCAAGTCTTTACCTGCACCATCTTGCCTCAGATAGTGTTGTTTCCATTGCTACCAACAACTCTTATCCTCTTCCCTTACTTGATTTCTCATCCATAAGGTTCTGACCTTGATTCCGGTTACATTTAAATATTATTGTAACTCCCAGGAGGGCAGCCTAAACAGCACCTTTCCCCTCAACAGAACTGCCACGGCTTAGCACCGTTTGGAGTCTTACACCGCGCGGGCCTCCCCAGCGCGTATAGCCCATGATTGCCCCGCCCTTGCCTTCCGGACTAGCCACCTGCAAGCTTGGTCGGGCCGGCTCCATCACTTGGTCCGCTTCTTCTGGGCGGGTCGCGGCCCGGCGCCGCCTAAGGTAGGCACGACCCATACCTGGTGCTGAGCCCCGCAGCCACTACTGCTGAGCCCACAGCGGCTGCTGCTGAGCCGGCAGCAGGCACTGCTGAGACCGCGGGCACGCCAGATTCTGAGCCTGACCTACCCAACTGCTGAGCGCGCAGCCCGTGACGCAGCTCTCAATTGGGGGTTAGAAATACAACACCACATCCCCCCCCAAGTTGAGTTCTGTCCCCAGAGGTCCTTCCATCATCACCTCGCCCCTGCCGCACCTACCGAACCGCTTCCACCCCCACCCCCTGTCCACCCCTAGCCGTCTTAGCCACGCTCCTCCTCCACTCCCCGCCATCGCCATGATCCTCTGCGATTTCTGTGCCCGGAATGGGCTAGTCTGCACAATCGTCCCTGGTCAACGTGCCTGCGGTTCCTGCTGTTGCGGTCACCACTGCTGCTTGTTGGGGGAGGGTATGCCACGCCCTCCACCCTCATCCAGCTCTTGTCCCCGGCCGCACAAGAGGGCCCATCCGGACTTGTTTGTGGTTTTGGACAATGACTTGGTCTTGGAGCACTCGTGGACTCCACCTGAATCGCCCCCTGGCCGTCCCTCCCCAAGCTCAGACTGCAACTCCACCTCTCCATACCGTCGCGCCAGACCTCCCCGCAAGGAGAATTACCCAAAATTCGCGGCGTACCGGGCAGCCATGCGATTCTGGGCGGACCGGGTTTGAGTGACGCAAGGGGCGAGGGACCCGCGCCTTGATGAGATTCTCTGGCATCGTGCCCCTGGTCCTCCTCCGGCTCCCGCTCCTCCTCCAGCTCCGGCTCCTCCAGCCCCGGCTCCAAGCCCAACCCCTCCTCCGGCCTCCCATCACTTGTCGGACTCGGACCAGAGGCCCCAAACCCCGCAAGGCACCCCTCAACCGCCCGCGTTACCCATCATTATCCCGTCGTCGCCTCCTGTCAGTCCAAGCGGTCCAGATGGTCCCCCGGAGGCTGCCTCCTCCCTGGTCCCGCCTCCCCCCAACCCGCCCGAGATTCCGGACATTCCTGTCCTCGCGGCTCTCCCGCTTGCAATGTTTGATGCGATGGCGGACGACGCGGACGGGCTACTCCGGCAATTCCTGGCGGTCCCTCAAGTCCACACCACTGATGACCGTCGGGAACTCTTGGTGGCCTTCTTTGCTGCGGCTCGCGCGGACGCGGAGGATATGATGAGGACCCGCTTGACTTAGACGGATCCCCCCCCCTTTTCCTATTTTTTTTCCATAGTTCCTATTCTGCGCCCTTTTTCAAAGAAAGACTTTTGCCGCGCCATCTTGTGAGAGCCTTGAGAGAATTCCACGTACGCGCTTTATGAGTGAGATTGAGATTGAGAGTGAGAGCGAGGTTGAGAATGAGACAAAATTGAGATCCGCGCCTCGCCCGTGCACTGAGCCAACAATGTTTTCCGGAAGGTACCTGGTCCGCCCCAGCCAAACTGCCACACAGTTCCCCATACCCACCCTTCAATAAACAAAACAACCCTACACCAGCGCGCGCACACAGTTATCCAAGAGAGAGAAAGAGGACATAAGGGAAACAAACACTCTGGGGTGTCTAGCTGTTCCGGCTGTGAACCGGCTAGAACACCCCCTTACCAAATCAGAATCGTCCCACACCTGTTCCACCCATAATCCGCACCCATTACTCCATACACAAGACAACAGGTCGAGAGAAAAACAGAGAAAAGATCCAAACCTCCAAACCTTAAAGAAAAAGATTACTATATATATATATATATATATATATTTTTTTTCATGATTGGGCCTCCGCTCCTTGTCCCGCGTGCCCATCCGCGGGGCTCTTCCTCGCGTTTACGGACCCGGCTTGCGCCGCACCCGCATCCCTAAAAAAGAAACATAGCCAACACCAGTACCAATTTGCAAAACCAATTTATACAAGAAATAGGAAAACGGACATTCTGGGGTGTCTAGTCATCCCGGCTGTGAACCGGCTAGAACATCCCCTCACCAAATCAGGTTTTTGCCCTACTCGCGCCCCCCCAACTTGACGACTGTCCCCAGCAACTCGTAGCCTTTTACTCCTCCGGGGGGGCGCGTCAAGCTCGCGCTCCTACTCAACCAACGAACCCAACCCGCCCATCAATCCTGGACCCTTGGCTTTGTCCCGCGCGTCCGCGCCATCGCCAGCCGTCTTGTCAAAGGAGGTGGAGCTGCGTGCGAAGAAGCGCTTCACGTGCGAAGCCGCGGCCTTCCGTTTGAGCGGTGCCCCATCCAATTCCTCGAGTTGATAACTCCTGCCTTTGAGCTTGGATGCCACGCGGAAGGGGCCGTTCCATTGGTTGGAAAAGCTTACCCCACTGAGACTCCAAACTATGGTTTTACAGCAACACTAAGTCCCCCTTCCGCACAGATCCCAGAGACAATGGGAACAGCGCTTGCCCCAGTAGTGGACTGACGCCATCCTGGTCTTTCGCAACCTCTCCGCGGCCTTTTCCAGGGTCTTGTCCCTCCGGAGAAGCTGTTTGGTGCGCGCCTCCATGAGCTCCGCGGAGGTCTTCACCTTCCACCAATTGATGCCCAAGAAAGTCTCCAGTTCGATGTCCACCGGAATGACCGGGCGCTGTCCGTAGAGGAGTTCATAAGGCTAGTAGCCCGTTGAGCGCTTGACCGATATCCTGTCCGCAAAGAGGACCACCAGAAGGGTCTCCTGCCACCGCTTCCTGTCCTCGCCACACATCTTCAACAGCGCATCCTTGATTGGCTGGTGACCGCGTTCAATCATCCCGGCACCCTCGGGGTAGTACTCCGTGACCCGCCTGAACTTAGCCCCGCAGCTCTGAACCAACCCCATCAAGCGGCCTCGGAACTCCGTGGCCCCGTCAACGGTGACCAGTTGGAGCAAACCATATCGCGCAAACCAATCTTCCTCAAAAAACTGGGCGACCCTTTCTGCCAACAGCTTGACCAGCGGACGCGCCTCAACCCAACCCAAAAAATTGTCCCGCGCAACCAGAAGGTACGCAAACTTCTCCGCTTTGATGTGAACCACGTCAAGGGAGACCTGTCCAAACAAGGCTTCCTCCCCTGTAGGGTGACCCACCTCCCTCGGCAGCCTATAACTCCGCCTCTGACAAGCCTTGCATGACTTCACCCACTTGCGCACCGCGCGCACCACCCCTGGCCACAAGAACCTTGCTTTCACCCGCCGCCGCGTTTTGATCTCGCCCTGATGCCCAAGGTTGTTTTGAAGACACCGCAGAATCACCTCCTGGTCCCTCCTTGATGTCGCGACCACCAGGGGCACGGGGGTGCACCGCCGCCACAGTTGCCCCTTCTGCAAATAGAAGTTGGTTGTCCGCTGTTTTTCCCACCAAATTACCGTTTCCGACGTACCTTCCGGAAATCGGAGACCCTGCAGAAAGAAGCAAAACGTTGGGGAACGCCCGGACTGCTGCAGCGGAAGGGCAACCTCCGTCTCCATCATGCCCACCCGGATAACCAGAGATTCCACGTCCAAGTGTTCCACTCCTTCAAATGGATCCTTGCGCGGGTACCGCGACAGCACGTCTGGCATTGTGAACGCCTTCCCTGGAACATGAACCACACTAAAGGCAAAGAGCTGAAGGAACGCGACCCACCTAGTCATAGGGGCGTTTGGCAGTGTTGGCAAATTGATCATCCGCGCCAGAGCCTCCGCGTCCACCAAGAGTTCAAAATTCACCCCCCAAAGCAAATGCTGCAGCCTCTGCACGATCTTGGTGACCCCGCACAGTTCCAACTTTGGTTGCGAATACCGACTCTCCGTTGCAGTGAAGGTTACGGATTCATAAAGAACCCGCCTATCCTTACCATCCTCCTCCTGCGTCAGAACGCCTCCTGCGCCGAGTTCCCTAGAGTCGACGGCCAGGCGGATCCCTCCCAAATCATATTTGAGGTCCCGGAGGACGTTGTCGCGCCCCACAATCTCCTTGAGATTTGCAAAGGCAGCGTCACACCCCGCCGTCCACTCCCATGCCTCACCCTTACGCGTCAGTGCCCGCAGCGGACTCGCCACCTCCGCAAACCGCTCAATGAACATGCGGACGTGGCTGCACAGCCCCAAAAACTGGAGGATATGCGAAGGCGTCCGTGGAGTCGGCCATTTGAGGACTTTGTTCCGTTTCTTCTCCGCGATCCTCCGGCCGTCGGCGCCCACCACATGTCCCAGCACCTCCAGCGCCAGAACGCAAACCTCCAACATACTCCCCGACACCGTAAGCCCCGCCTCCTCAATCCGGAACAAGATCCACTCCAACGTCCTTGCGTATTCCCAGACAAAGCGGCAAATCCTTGGGGCTCCCTCCAACACCGCGCCCCCGTAGTCCGTCTTCGGCCTCTTGATCCCCGCATTGTCAATGAAGATCAGAGCCCCCTCTGGGATGTCTTCCTGTAGTATCCACGTCATCTGAGCCTTGTAAACTGCCACCGAGTTTGTCGCTCCCTGCGGCAGCCGCATCAACTGCATTCTTCCCAGCCCTGTTTTGAACGCGGTCAACGGCCGCAAATTGGGGTGGAGCTCCCGCTGATCGTACCCCCCATCACATTGACCAGTCCGTAACACGCGCGCCCCGCCATCAATTCCAAGAACTCGTCCACCCGCGGCAGCAATCCCGCATCCCGGATGGTGAATGAATTCAGCCGCTGCAGGTCATGGACGATCCTCAGCAACTTCCCGTCCTGTTTAACGACCGCAAAGATTGGGCTAGAGTAGCTTGATGTGGACTGCTCGTGCAAACCTGTTCTAACGCGCTCCCGGACCAGCTCCAGAAAGGGCTCCCGTATGGTCCGAGGGATCGGAATCGGCTTGATTTGCCAGGGTTTGTGCGGCACCGTGGGGATTACGTAGGGGTTGCCGATCTCTCTTTTCAACAATCCGCGCTCGTCCGGCCCAAAGGTGAGGGCCTTCTCGCAAAGCACCAATACCAATGCCAGAAAATCCTTCTCCTCCGCACTCAACCACCCCGCCGGCCCAATGTTAAGCGCCTCAATCCTTTCATCTGTGATCCGTGCCGACCAGGTTACCCACCCCGACGTCTTCAATGGACTTACCCAGGGATCCCAAGACCAGATGATTGGTCTCAGGGGCCTGTTCAGCCCCTGCGGCATTGGTTTGTTCCGAGGCCGGACCTTTTGCGCCACAGGCTTATACCGCCCCGCGTTACACCTAACCATCCGCACGCGTCCGTTGTTGTTGTTTTGGATCGTGGCAACAATCAACCTGCGGCTTTTGCCTTTGCTCACAAGTGTGGCACTATGGTAGGGTTTTTGAAACGCGGTACCTCCCGGTGACGCATACCAAGGAAAAGAACTTACTTCTGCCGCCCGCGCCCTCCTTGCGCTTCCCTCCCCCCCTTGCTCCTCCCTAGTTGGCCGCCCGCGCGAGACCGGAGCCTGTCCCGCGCGGTTGCCGCCGTCGACTAGGAAAAATCCCCCGTGAGGCAGCCCTTGCAGCTGTTCCCCCCGTTGGATTCCGTCTCCTCGCCAGCCGCCGCCGACCGCACCCACTTCCCTTTCCCGTGGTCGGAGATTGTCTTCTCAAACGTGGCCCCGGACGCGTCCTCTACCGTCAGCGCCTCCATCCCTTCTTCCTTGTTGAACGCCATCTGGGCCCGGAACCCAAACATAAACGGTCAACCCAGGATCATGTTGCCGCACTCGACCAAAAGGAATGACAGCGGCTTCCGGACCTTTGCGACCTCCACCTCCTCTCCGTCCACCACCCCGTCCACCCAACACTCACCACCGTTGAGCGCCCGCAATCCCATGGCGCACTTCCTCCGGACCAACCCCAACTCGTCCACCAATCTCAACGGGAGCAATTTAACCATTGACCCGCTGTCCACCATTGCCCACACCTTCCAATCCACGATCTTCATCGAGACGTAGGCAAGCGGAACTGACACGGCCTTGGGTGGGCAAAAATTGCGCTCCCCCCCTTCCTCCGCCGTGTTCACGCGCTGCACCATTGCCGGAACCCTGCCGCGCCCGTACTCCCTTAACGCCTGCACCATCTCTTTGACAACTACCGGAGAGACCGCGGCCAGCTCCCGTAGCGTGAGAGGGACCGGCATCTCGCTCCCCATCACCCGCAGCACCACTTCCGGGGCCTTCCTTCTCCCTCTGGAGCCGGCCAACGGCGTGTCGCCCGACGGTCCTTGTGCACCAGTCTTCGGGATTGAGTTGTCAGCCGCTCCTTCACGTCTACCTCCATCTTCTCTGAAAAGATTTGCTTGTCCGCCGCCAACGCCCTAACCTCCGCCTCCACTTGCGGAGCTTGCCACGTGCGGGGCCCGGTGACAATTCCAAGCAACACCCAAGCGGCCCCTGCAGACTGCGCTCTCGCCCTAACCTGGTCCAATGGGGACAGGTGGTTGGGCCCGAAACTTACCGGCTCACCCGTTGGAAATATGAAAGTCGATCCGGACGCGCAGATCAATCCCCCGTCCATATCCCTTGTCAAATCCGTGCAACCCAACCTCCAATGTCTCCTGTCGCCACAATATGTGCAGATTTGGGCCGTGAACCCTCCCAAGGGTCCGCTACCAGGCCGAGGACCCCCCACCATCTGGGGCGGCTCATCGCGCCGAGGAGGCGGGGGCGGAGCCGTCGACTGGATTGTTGGCTGGGCCGTGGGCTGTGCGCGGGCTGCGCCGTTACCCAATTAAGGAGTATCCACAGATCCTTCAACATGTCCGTCATCTCATTCACCGGTACCTCCATTGTACCCAGACGACTCGTCATGGATGGGCCCGCGTGTAGTTCCTGCGTCGGAGGTGGGGCTGAGGAAGCCGCTGGTCTCTTCGAGGCTGACGGGAACGCCCTAGCCGTGTCCTCAATCAGTTCCTCCAGATCGATCTTGCTCTCTACCGCCCCGTTGATTGCCCTCAGGTTGGGGAGAAGGATGACACTCTGGTCCACCAACCGCGATACCATCCCGTGCTCAAAGAGGTGCTGCTGAACCCGCGCACAAAGTTGTGGCGCGAGCCCGCCCAAGAACGCCCGTTTCATCACTCCCGTCTGACCCGCCACCACCTGGTTCTTTGCTAAATAACTATAGATACGGTTGAACAGAGATTTGTACTCGGAAAAATCATTCCGCTTCCGCACCCCACCTTGCAAGATTGCATCCGCCGCCGCCGGCTCGAAATCTGTTTCCCGGAAGAGGGGACCTTGCTTTCCCGACCTTGCCATCATCTTGCCCCGGAGCCTAGTCCAGTCCCAAGCCTTGTAACCGGCCATATCCTCCACATCCCGCAGCTTACTTTTGTCCATGATGAAAAGAACAACGGTGCGGACCTTGTCCTTGCCCGTCGCGTTTTCGGAGTCGGCGATATCCTTGAACCTTGCAAGAAAACGCCCAATATTGGCAGTGTTGAATCAAAGATGGGGAAATTTCAGCGGCCTAAGCCATACCCCCCGTGGGGCCTCGGCCGCCTCTGAAGGCTCTGACCGAGGGGGGGCAAAGCCGCCGGTCCGAGTGGTTGGAGGTGGGGGAGGTGTTGGTCCGCCAACTCCCGCCCGGGGGGGAAATGGGGGCAGATTGGTCAATCCTGGAGTAGTTGTTGGCAACATCACGTACGCTATCTTTGAGAGACTGAGACAAAAGGTGACTTCCCGGCCAGACCCCCAGATGTGGAAACTTAAGAAGAGTTACCTTTGCAAGTTGTCCTGAGTTCCAGAAGTTATTGATCTAGCGTCTGTAAGATGATTGGGCGTGATGAGTTTTAAGAAGAGAGAGTGATGATATGATGAAATTCCTTTCTTCTCCTTCCGTAAGGTGATGATGATCCTCCCCAACCCGGAGTTGAGGGTGAGGTCTTGAGTCCTCCCCCTCAACCCTAGCCTGAGTACAACCACAAACAACAAGAACAAGTGATGAAATACAACCCTAAGCCGCAAAACCCTAGCCCAACCCTATCCCTCCATCCCTCGCCATTACCCGCGCCCTTCAGTATTAACGTAGCCCGGTTTGTCCTTCTCATGGCGCGGCCCTCCGCCGCGCCCTACTCGGAGCCCCCCGTGTTTCCGTCCGTGCCGTCTGCGGATCCCGCAATCCGCGGGTCATCCCACGCTTATGCCCGCGCGGGCCTCCCCAGCGCGTATAGCCCATGATTGCCCCGCCCTTGCCTTCCGGACTAGCCACCTGCAAGCTTGGTCGGGCTGGCTCCATCACTTGGTCCGCTTCTTCTGGGCGGGTCGCGGCCCGGCGCCGCCTAAGGTAGGCCCGACCCATACCTGGTGCTGAGCCCCGCAGCCCCTACTGCTGAGCCCGCAGCAGGCACTGCTGAGACCGCGCGCACGCCAGATGCTGAGCCCAAACTACCCAACTGCTGAGCGCGCAGCCAGCGACGCAGCTCTCGATCCGAGGTTATAAATACAACACCACAACATGTTACATGTCGAGGGAGGTGGACAACTTATCATAAGTCAACCACCCCCCTTCAAATGACATAAATAAATATTCAATATGCAGGGAAGCTGAAACTTTGGTGATACTGCAGTCTTTTTACACAAATTACCCATGTAGATTGTACTCAATGAGAAACTGTCATTCATCTTACACACAAACGTACTGTGTGAATAGGTTTTCAGGGTATTCAAGCCGTGGCTTATTCAACCAGAGGTCTTGGTTCATTCTGATCTTAACTGCATCATCCCCCTTAGATTTCAACAGAATCATCCAAAGCCTCTTCACCTTGACAACTACCTTGATTGTACCATGGCTGATTTCCCTGATAAGTGTTTGAATTGCTTATGTCTGGTCTGGTCTGATACTTATTTGAGCTGGCATGATCAATTTATAGAACAATGTGCTCTTAATCAATTGAATTCACTCATTCATGAGGAATATGTGGAAAAATCCCATAAACAAGTATTACAGCCAATGATTGATTTTTATCAGAAAAAGTATGATGCAAAGGTGGAACAGCTGAGGTTGCAAACCTCCATAGATCTTGGTCTGATTGAGCCTTCAAATTAAGAACAACAACAGCCAACAATAGCTGATAGTTCAGAGGTCCAATTAACTCACAAGGTACCATCAGTGGATGATGAAACCACAACCACTCAAGATCTGCTGGCCCCCCAGCTTATGTTTGTTCCAGGAGAGCACCTGTTCAACAAAACCATTGAGTTGAAAGAATCATTTGATGAAACAAAGTGTTGATCAAAAATTATCCAAATATTCAAAGCTGATACATTACCATATTTCCAGGTGAACCTGAAATATCCACTGCATCTGTGCCTTTGGAGGATCCAGTTCAGGAAGCCACTGTTGTTGCCCTTGATTGTGCCACTTTCCAGGCCTCTGACAATACCCCAGTGCTGAAACCTGAAACCCCAGCTGAATAACCCCAGATTGCTCCAGCAAACAGGGCATCTGCCCGGCTGGCTGCCCAAGATCAATGGCAAGCAGCTAGGCAATCAACATCAAGGGCGCCCTCTAGCTCTCAAGCATCATCTTATTCCTCTGATTCCAACACAGAATTCACTCGCTCAAGTGATGCACAACCAGAGCAACCAGAAATCATAATTATTGAGCCATCACCCAGGAGTCCCACACCTGTACCCACCCTAGTCCCAACATCCCCTGAGATGGTCTATTTACCATTTTGAATGCTATTCTGGATAATCAACCAAAAATTTACTTCCAAATTAATCTTTCCTTTCTGAAACAGAGTGCCCCATCATTAATACCCCAAAAGCGGAATGCATCTAATACCAGACTCATCACTAGCAATTTGGAACAGAGAAATTCAAGGCCAAGGATTGAGGACCCTTCATTGACCAATTCATCTCAATCTGAAGGACATGCTAGTTGCCAAACTGAAACCCAGGCCCAAACCATTGGGCCAACATCAAATCCTGGCTCAAATTGGCCAGGTCAGTGGAATTGTTTTGTGATTGAATGAAAATCATGGCAGCTAATTCTACTGCATTGCCTAGAACTCTTTGTTTGCTTGACTAAGGAAGAACTTTTGAGGTTGTCATACTGGGAAGAATTAAAGGAAAATGCAACCCCTTCAACTTATACCAAATATATCAGCACTAACCCGTGTTAGAATTATGGCCAGAAATAACCTTAGGCAAATGAGCATTATTTAAAGCAAAAGAAATGCTGGACACTGGGTGTCAATATTGGCTAATGGGGCCCTCACAATGGGGAAATATGTTTGATGAATTTGATTGGAATGATGAATGAATGGATGGAAAAAAGAAGGGATAAGAGCTCCTTAAGTACAAAAGATTGGCCTCTTGTGAGCCCATGATACAACAAGCCAAAAGGAAAATTTTCCGCCCTGAAAGAGCTCTACAGGATCTACTGGCCTTGTTACTTGGTTGGGACTACATCAGCCCACATGGCATCAGTTCCAGAACCCTTACAACTGTCCTACTCTGGTCCATTCCAGTGTTTCCACCGTTACGGGGATGAACCAGCCCCTTGCTGTTCAATCCCCTTGGCTGGTTGTCTGTTAAAACCAGCCATGATGACCTCATTACGTTTTTTACGGGCTGTTTGCCTCATGCATCCAGCCACTGGCCCCTCAAATGGGCCAGGTAGGACCCAGGGCACACCTGGGTCCAGTCTCAGACTCACATGGGGGGGTGTGACCAGCGGACATGCTGTCCCCCCCCTCTTTCTCTCAAATCCCTGGTGGGGGCGGTCAAATCCCCTCACCTGGGGGCCTCGGGGTAAATACATGTTGTTGTAAAGTAAGTTGGCCTAGGAGCTGATCAGGTCCCCCCAGGCCCATCGCTCCTCCCCCTTGGTAAAGGGGGGGGGAGAGCGCCCCACACACTTGATGGTGGAGGGGTGATAGATTCCCCCCCACCTGCCGGTTGCCACACTTGCGTCTGGCGCCGCCACCTCCTTGGGCAAGGGGGTGGTCAGGTCCCCCCTGCCCTGACCAACCGCACTGTTGTGGCCGGTCGCTGGCTGGTTCAACCCAGCCAGCTCGCCCCCATCCCCCTTGCAATGGCAAGCAAGGGGAGGGGGAGCAAGCCGGGGCTGGGAGCCCCGGCTCCGCAGCGCTGGTTGCCGGGTGCAACCAGCCGGGCCCGCCTGGCATCCAACCGGGCAGGATCCCTCGGCCGCGCAACAGCCCCTTGCGGGCAAGCTATGAGATAGCAGGAGGGGAAAGGTTATGCATCCCCATTTGTTCACCAGATCAAGCAGGATGGCGGGTTACACCACCCAGAAGACCAATGGGGATGAACAGCATCACAGCAAACTTAGACCAAGAAGAGGTTTGGACCAGTGGACAGAATATACCAGAGATAGACCCTGAAGGCTTACCAGACCCCTGGGAAAACAACATCATCACCCCTGAAGTACCAGCAGAAAGAGGATGGGAGGGGGTGTTGAATAAACAAGAAGCTGAAGAAAACCTGGAAATGTTTCAACAAGTATTTGGAGGATTCTGGACCAACCTGGAAGACATGGAAGGGACCAATTGGGAAGAATTACCTGGAGCAGGATTGGACAACTCAGAGTTTATGGAATTACTCAACACTTACACTGGAAATACTCTTTTAATTCATGGACAATGGCCATCTCATCATGGGAGAGTCCCATGGATTGTAAGGTATTGCTTATATTATGGCGAAGAATGGGCTAAATCTTGGATTAGCCATATGATAATGATGGACCAAGTGATACCAGACCATGTTAGGTGGTCAGGATACTTGGGACAATAAATCTCATTTTTACTGATGCAGTAGTAGGCCTTCAGTTTTCTTTGAGGAGCTGAGGGAAAGGGTGGGCATTTCTCTTTTTTAAAGGAAGTCTCCAATTCTTGCTATAAAATAAATAATAAAAAAATTGTAATAATACATGATTGTAAAAAAAAAAAAAAAAAAAAAAAAAAAAAAAAAAAAAAAAAGGAAAAGGGGGGGAGTTAGTATACACAAACCAAAAAAAAAAAAAAAAAAAAAAAAAAAAGAAACTCACCGACAACGCATCAAATAGCCAACTTCCCGTTAACAAAACAAAAAACAAACAAACAACGAGACGCCCCAGCGACTATCATATCCAGGCAGTTAGGGGGTAGGACGCAACCAGAAACGGCCCAGGTGGCCCTACGGGAAGAATGGGGAGGGAGGTCCGGTTTGAACGGGAAGGAGCGTCAGTTAGATGTATCTTAAAAGAAGAAGGAAGGAGAAGGAAGGGGGAAATGGAGGAGAAGGGACTTGCTAGTAATAGCGAAGGGTGTTAAGCCACACTTGGATTTGATCCAACCGGGCCTTGATCCCTTCAACGGTCCTACGCAGGTAGGTTCCTTGAGGAAGGCTGATCATCAGACACCACACGGCGAAATGGACCGAATCAAAGTTTTTGGCAACCGCGTTCGGGAGCCAAGGGGGGGACAAAGGTGACAAAAAGCCCAAGGAGGAGTCGTTGGAGGACCCAGAGCTGAAGCCGTGACCAGAGAGCGAGTCGGAAAGGGAGCAAGCAGTGGCACACGCGTCGGCAGGAGAGGCGGTTGGGATGGGGATATTGATCAAGGCGAGGGAAGGGGCGACATCGAGGTCGGTAGTGGGCAGCGACTTGGCTGCATTGCGAACGCCCGAAACGTCCAAGGAGGCCAGGCGCGGATTGATTGCGGGGAGGTCGCCTGGGGGATTACTGGTTGCAGGAGTATCAACGCCCGCACCAACGGGGGCCTCCATCAAAGACAAAGGGGCGCCCCTCAGCCTAGCTCAATGGGGACTCGTGGCTTTGCGCTTAGCTTGACGACCGGGATGGACGACGACGACCAAGACTTTGGAGCTGGCATCCTCAAATTTGGCAGAATCCTGAGGCATCTAAAAGGGCGAGACGCGTGAAAGACCCAATTAGCCACCCGGGGTAAGACAGAAAATGGGGCGACGACAAACCTTGGAACGAGTAAGGGGAGGACCAGCGGATGAGGAAACATGAGAGACTCGTCAGGACGGGCCTCCTTAAATAGCCGAGGAGCCCACCCATAACAAATGAGAGAGGGAGGGCAAGTGGAGTTCAAAAAGGGGGGAGACCTACGTGGTCCCCAGTATACCATGACCCACGCCCATGACTGGTCAATTGGAAGGGGCAGACTGGAGATTGCAAATAGGGCATTGCCACCAGGATCGCCGGGACCCTAAAAAAAAGGGGGAAGGGAGCCCAGAGATGAGAGAAGCCATAAGTAAGATAGATTAAAAATAAGAATAAAAATAAGAAACAATAAAAAAAAGAAGAAAAGAGAAGGAGGAATGAATAGATCTGATGCAAGCGATTGACTCAATAAGGGAAGGGGACGTAAAACTTACATTGAGCCGTGCGCATAGAGCGGCTGGAACTACGCATCGGTACCTCAATTTCCACCTAAGAAGGGACCTAGCAGAGTAAAAGATTGGCCAACGGTACGAGAGAAGAACGATAAGGAAGCGGACAGGTGGAGGCGTCGGCAAATAGGGCATCGCCACCAGGATTGCTGGGACCCTAAAAAAAAGGGGGGGGATGGGAGCCCAGAGATGAGAGAAGCCATAAGTAAGATAGATTAAAAATAAGAAAAAAAATAAGAAAAAAAAAGAAGAAAAGAGAAGGAGGAATGAATAGATCTGATGCAAGAAATTGACTCAATAAGGGAAGGGGACGTAAAACTTACATCGAGCTGTGCGCATAGAGCAGCTGGAACTACGCATCGGTACCTCGATTTCCACGTAAGAAGGGACCTAGCAGAGTAAAAGATTGGCCAACGGTACAAGAGAAGAACAATAAGGAAGCGGACAGGTGGAGGCGTCTGCAATATAGATAAATTAAATTTAACGTGACAGGTGGATCCACGTACCTGTGTACAGAAATCAATCAGCAAACATACTGGGATTTTTGACGTGATAAGGGAAAGGGCCGATCAAGATAGATGAAGGGGTCCACCCCACGGTATGCCTGGAAGACCCAGGAGTAAAAGAAGTGGGGTGTGAGCGCGACAAAACATAGGGAAGGAGACCCAGAGATCGGGTGTACAATAGAAGATAGAGAAGAAAGAAGAAGGCTTACCTGTACGCCTAATAACGTCAATCCCTCAAGCTGTATGCGTGTATGTATGTACAAATAAGCGGCGAGGAAGAAATGAGATTGGGGGGAGGACACCAGTCCAGCGCGACTACCTCAAGCCGGCCTTGCGGAGCGCCTCGGGGGTTGCTGCACGCACCGCCGCGCTGGGGAAGCCTTGGCGCCGGAGCGTGCGAGCAAGCCTAGGGCACCACCAGCCCGAATCTCCGAGGATTGGTGGGGGGCTGCTTGCAAGGAAGGAACCGGGGGAGGAACAGAGCGGTCAAGGGTCCCCTGCAAGACCAAAACTGCAGAAATCTAAAACTAGGGTCCCCTGTAAGACCTAAAACTGCAGAAAAGTGGTGATTATCAGCTGATACCCCTTAAAAAAAAAAAAAAAAAAAAAAAGAAGGGTAAAAATCCAAAGAAAATAAATAAAATAAAAATAAATAAAAAAAATATATAAAAAAACAAACAAACGCATAAAAAAATAAAAAAAAAATTTAAAGGAAAGAGGATGGAGTGCCCAACAATCACAGCAGCCAAATACAAAACCGTGGATAAGAAGATAAAACCCATAAACCAGCCTATTCCTCAAGGCCTCAATCCACCCCTCCAAAGGCCACCCCTCTCGGAGACCCTTACGTCACACCCTTAACACCTCAGCCACCCCAGTTCTCACCAACCTCTAGGATCACACCAGAAAGGTTGAAGCTGGTTAACTTTGGGCCTGATAACTGGCTTGAAACTGAGGAAATAAAATTACTCCAGCATGTGATGGTCCTCAGAGAAAAGGCCGTTGCTTTCACAGAAGAAGAAAGAGGGCTCCTCAAGAACTCTTATGGGCTCCCTTACAAAATACCCACAGTACCTCATGACCCATGGCAGAAGAAACCTATACCCATTCCCCAAGCTATCAGGCCAGAATTTACAGAACTAATAAGGAAGAGGATCAGAACAGGTCTGTATGAACAATCAACCTCCAGCTATTCCAGCCCTGTATTCTCTGTGGCTAAGGCCAATGGGAAGCTCAGAATAGTCCATGACCTCCAACCCCTCAACAAAGTTACTATCAAGGATGCAGGACTACCCCCAAAAATTGAAGAATTTGTAGAATCCTTTGCTGGGAGGGCCTGCTATGGAGTAGGAGACATCATTGGAGGATATGATGAGAGAGAATTGGATAGGACCTCAAGACCACTGACCACCTTTGAAACTACCCTGGGGAGGCTCCAGCTTACAAGGTTACCTCAGGGTGGCACCAACTCAGTAGCAGTCTACCAAGCCCAAATGACCTGGATACTTCAGGAGGAAATACCGGAACATGTGGGAATATTTATTGATGATGGAGGTATTAAAGGACCCAGAAGCAGGTACAATGAAGACACACTTGAAGATAACCCACAAATAAGAAGATTTGTCTGGGAGTATGCCATGACCTTAGAAAGGATTTTATTTAGGATAGAAGAAGCTGGTTTGACTATCTCAGGAGAAAAATTTGCTTGCTGTGTCCCTGCCCTTAACATAGTGGGGCATGTGGTATCTCAGGAAGGAAGGAAAGTAGCAGAGCAGAAGCTGAATAAAATTCAAAGCTGGCCCCAACCAAGAAACAAAAAGGAAGCTAGAGGATTCTTGGGACTTTTCTCCTATGTCAGGATGTTCATCAACAACTACTCAGCACTCTCAGCACCAATCAGAAGGCTTACTTGGAAAGATGTAGAGTTTAAGTGGGACAGTCAAAGTGAAGAAGCCTTTCTGTTACTCAAGAAGATATTAGGAGAAGATATAACCCTCAAAAGCATAGAATATGACAAGGATGCAGGAAGGATCATTTTAGCTATGGACTCAAGTTACCTAGCAGCTGGTGCTGTCCTGATGCAAGAAGACAAAGAAGGAAGACCAAGGCCAGTCTACTATGAGTCAGTGGGTTTCTCAAAAACAGAAAAGAAGTATTCCCAGTCAAAATTGGAACTCTGTGGAGTAGCCAAGATACTCAAGAAACTCCAGAAAACCCTGTGGGGACAGCACTTTGAGTTACAAGTAGATGCAAAAGCCCTCATTGAAATGATCAACACCCCCAGCCTACCTAGTGCTCCTATGACTAGATGGGTGGCATTCATTCAACTATTTTCCTTTGACTTGGTCCATAAGCCAGGGAAGACATTCACAATGCCTGACAGCCTATCAAGAAGGCCAGAGGACCCAGAATACCCAGAAGACATCAATCAGGATTTTGATGAAGAAGAAGAATGGATCAATCCACACCCTGGCCTTGGATTAAAAATTAACTCTATTGAAGACCAACAACCATCCACACCCCCAGCTGGATTCTGTGGAAGAATGAAGGAATATTTATTGACCATGAAGAAGCCCATAGGGTGCTCTGAGAAGGAACTCCAGAAGATCAAGAGGAGGTCACCCAACTTCTATGTGGAGGAAGGGAAACTAAAAAGGAGGGGAATATGGGGCCCTCAGCTGGTGCTGACATCTAAAGAAGATATGGAAAGGGTCATGAAGAGCCTGCATGAGGAATTGGGGCACAGAGGGAACGGGGAGACATACAGAAGGATCAAGCTTAGGTTCTGGTGGGAAGGAGTTAAGAAGATGACTAGGAAATGGGTCCAAACCTGTGAACCATGTCAGAAGAGAAGCAAGCTCCAGCAGAAAGAAGAAGGGAAGGCAACTATTACCAAGACCCTGTTTCAGAAGGTAGCAATGGATGCAGTACATGTCAAAGCAGGAAGCTGGAAGTACCTAGTGGTAGCTAGAGATGACTTCTCAGGGTGGGCAGAGACAGTGGGCCTGACTAGTCTCACCTCAAGAAACATAGCCACTTGGTTCCTATCTGAATGGATCTATAGTTATGGGATTCCCAAGGAAGTAACAGTGGATGGAGGAGGAGAGTTTAAAAAGGAGCTCCAGAAAGCTATGAAGAAGGTTGGAACAAAACTCAGAATGGTCACCCCTTACTACCCAGAGGCTCAAGGAATGATTGAAAGGGGCCACAAGGAAATAAAAGATGCTCTAATAAAGCTATGTGGGTAGAATGGCAGCAAATGGAAGGAATACCTCCCTCTAGTCACCTTTGCAGATAGGATCTCTACAAAAAGGACAACAGGATTCTCCCCATTTGAACTACAGTTTGGAAAACAAGCAGTCCTACCCATTGACCTAGAAATGGAGACATACCTAGGAGTTGACTGGGAGCAGGTGACCACCACTTCAGACCTCCTGAAAGCAAGAGCAGCACAGTTGGACCAGAAGGAAGAACACATTCAGAAGGCAACACAGAAAATGAAGGAAGCAAGAGAACTCTCAATCAAGTATTGGGACAGGAGATTGGCCCATAGGATAAGGAAACCACTCAAGAAGGGGGACCTGGTATTAGTCTACAATAGAACCCTGGAGTCTCAATGGGGGCTACTCTTCAAGAATAGATGGAATGGACCTTATAAAGTAGTCAAACAACTAAACAAGGGGCCCTATGTTCTAGAAGAATTGGATGGAACAGTACTTGGTAGAAGATTTGCAGCAAGCCAGATCAAGAAGTTTTACAACAGAGGAGCCCCAATAGATGAAGAAAAGGAAGGACCAGAACAAGATGAAGGAGAGGAAGGACCAGAACAAGAGGAAGAAGAAGAAGAGCCAGCAGGGGAAGGAGGAGAGGGAGAAGAACAAAGATCCTAAGCAAGAGCCTAAAACTGCATATGAACAAATATAAAAATAATAATAAAAACTAAAAAAAATATAAAATAAAAACAAATAAAAAATAAAATAAAAATAAAATGAAAATAAAATAAATAAATAAAAATAAAAGAAGTAAAGAAAAAAAAGACAAAATAATATAAAAGATGTACACAAATATAAATATACTTTTGTCACGAAGATTATTACTGTAAAAAGAATTCAACCCAAGGAGGAAATGGAACACTGGTAAGAAGGAAGGACCTGAAGACATCAAGATTGGCTTAACTCAAAATTGGACACAATTAAATTTTTCAAGATGTGTCAAGGTATCAAGTAAAAAGGAATCAATTAATCTTCAGCTAGAACTTTCTGAATGAAGACATTATAGTAGGTTTCAAAGGAAAAAGTTATCTATCAGGTTTGAATAGATGCAAACAGGGTGTCAAGGCTTAAAATTCAAGAAATGATTTAGAAGAAGATAGGAAAGATTTAGATGAAAATAATCTGTCTTTGGCCATGAAGTACCACAGTATATGGAGAAGGGAAAAGAAGATTTAAATTCAGGGAAATCAGTTAAATTCAAAGAATCAGAAAAACAGAGGAAAATGCCAAAAACCTGTCTTTATCCAGAAGAACCCTATTATAATTCAACAAACCAAGAAGAATGGAAGGGATTTAATTATACTTTTACTTGCTACATGAGTACAATCAAGAAATAATTGACAAGAGAAGATCTAGGGAAAAACAATCAAGATTTCAACAGTACCAACTGGATCACTAGGATTCTCTGGACCTTTGTTTTTATTCTATATGTGATTATTAGTTTTTATGGCTCTCAAGATCAATACCAAGAAGAAAAAAAAAAGAAGAAAGAGAAGAAGAAGAAGAAGAAAGATAGGATGTGGAGTCTGATGTCTATGGACAGGAATGCTGTGGGCAGCATTAAGTCTGGGGGGGATGTGGTAGTCCAAACCTGCCCTATAGCCATCAGACTCACTTTTCTAGTGTAAAAACAGCTCAAACCCTCAAATTAACCTCAGGAATGGATTCTACATCAAAAAAAACCTATAGTCACTCAGCCAAAGTACCCCTCTATCTCTCATGGAATTGAAGATACAGCCCAAGAAACCTTCAACTGTGGCAAACTCATACCCACCCAGGTGTCACAGCTCTGTGGAAGGCATAAAGACATACCTTTCAAACCCTCAAGTACATACCAGTAACACTTTACCCTCAACACCAGAACCATATGCCAGATCCAGTCATTTCATCCAGAATACAGTATACAGATACAGGAGGCAGTGCAGCATGCCAGATCCAGTCACCTCATCCAGAATACAGCATACAGACACAGGAGGCATTGCAGCATGCCAGATCCAGTCACCTCATCCAGAATACAGCATACAGATACAGGAGGCAGTGCAGCATGCCAGATCCAGTCACCTCATCCAGAATACAGCATACAGATACAGGAGGCAGTGCAGCATGCCAGATCCAGTCACCTCATCTAGAATACAGCATAAAGATACAGGAGGCAGTGCAGCATGCCAGATCCAGTCACCTCATCCAGAATACAGCATACAGATACAGGAGGCAGTGCAGCATGCCAGATCCAGTCACCTCATCCAGCATACAGTATACAGATCCAGGAGGCAGTGAAACCAGTCCAGATCCAGTCACCTCAGCCAGAATACAGCAATACAGATACAGGAGGCAGTGCAGCATGTCAGATCTGGTCACCTGAACCAAACAAACATGCAGAAAATACACATACAAGAGGCTGTGCAGAAGTATACAGGAGCAATATATGCAGGAGAAAGTGGAACCAGCCTTAACCAGAACCAAACAAACCAACAGTATTGCACAGCAATACATGTAGGTAGAAGCAAGAATCACTGAATAAACTACCAGTAAAGCACAGCAATATACCTTATCTGAACTACCCAGCAATCTATGCAAGGCTGTGCATGCATGAAACCCCTGTACAAGCTTTTCCCAACCAGCAGAAATGCCTCATGTAACTTTACAAACTTTTCCCAACCAGCAGAAATGCCTCATGTAACTGTATCTCACTGTTCCTCACCAGAACAGGGAGAACCCTCAGGGGCAGCCTTGAGCACCCCTGGGGGCAGGATTTGTCTATTTAAGGAGGGCCTCTCTGCCCTATCCAAGTTGTATACCTACTCACCTACTCACCTACTCATACCACCCCATCAACCACTCTATCAGTACCCATCTGTGGTACCTACCCAGATAAAATATCAGTGAACCAATTATAAAGGAAACAGGAAATCAGAAACCAAGTTATAACACACCTTTAACCAATTAAACCACCCAACAGGTGCTTGAATAAGGGTTCTTCTGTGACCTAAATATTCAGCACCAAATTAAAGAAGAACCACACTTCAATTAATAAATAATCCTTACAAAGAAAGAGAGCACAAACAAAAGCAACCACCAACCTTTTCCTCTACCTAGCCCCCTGTGGGTAAACCCATCCTTGGGTCCTCTCCTGAACCACCCCTTTGATAAACCCTTGAACCCTTTAATATTGGGATATTGGTTAAGATCAAATATATCTGATCAGTAAAAAACCCATAATCCAATACATCTGGTCCATTCTTCAACAAACCCTACCAATAAAAATCAATAACTAATCTAGGTCTGATGTGAGACCTATATTAAGTCTCAAAGAAACCAGCCATTAATTTAAATAAATTATTGTGCAGACTTACTATAGTACTAGAAGGGCAGGCAATTCAAAACCACTCTTAGTATATACTAATACTCCAAAGGAGTAGAAGTAATACTAAATTCCCCTTCAAGGACTGCCAGCAAGCTATTTGCTATTTTATTTACCTATAATCCCACAGGAGTCTCTACAACGGAGTAAAATTCTCAAGAACGCCATCAAGCTTCAAAAAGTGTCCTCCAAGAAGAATCTGGCGGACTTCCTCACCAAACCTGTAACACAAAATCACTTTGCCGTGCCTTGGATGCCCTCAAAATATCAGAATGATTTGAGTAATGGAGGCTGTTGGTATTCAAAAACATGCCCAAATCATTTCCTTACCTTCTTTATTCCATTTCTTTACTTTCCTTATCTTCCTGTGTCCATTCATTCTTTTCTATGTGTCTCCTCTGTCTTATGCGTCTCCAGTTGGTCCTTTTCCATGCTTCTCACGCTGCAGTCACTACTCCTGTGAACCCCCTGTCATCTCATTCATTCGCGTGCTTGTCCTTCAAGACAAACTGCTGCCAATACTTCAATCCCAAAGTCCCGCTCGTCCCCTCCCCTGCCTTCTCACCAAGATCCTGAAAGAAAGCCTTACCAACCAATCAATAACAAGCTCTCATCAACCATCAACTTCAACGACCGGCTACAGCTACCACTCAAGATCAATCACCAGCTACTGCTACAACGCAAGCTCACTCCACCACCTTACCAAGAACAAGCTACCGCTATGACTCAAGCTCACTCCACCACCTTACCAAGAAAAGCACGCCAGATCCATTTTCCTTCTTTCCACTCTTCATCTCTTCTCATTACTATTGTTGTCTAGTCAACTCACTATCTGGTCCTTTTTAAGGTGTTTCTTCAGTCTTGTTTCTTCTCTTTGATTGCTCCCAGCTGAAATCAAATTCCTTTTTAAGACCGTTAAACTTTAAACAATGGCATATATTATCACTGCCTCGGGTGATATGGGTTTTATTAAGAACCAAAAAATCAACTGGAGAGATGTAATTAGCATTTTTAATGAAAGATTTTCTTATCAAAAATTGGCTGAGGTCCTTCTGGAAGATATTGTACTGGTTACTGACTATGATCTGGGTAGCCACTTCAATACTGTCTGGGTTGTTGAAAAAACTACCTCTTCTAACTTAGTTGAAGTTACCTCAGAACCCCAAGCTTCCCACAGTTAATTCTGGTGACTTTTTAGGAAATTAGACTATTGGTTTTTCTGAATGGATATTTCTTGATTTCAATTTTTTTTCTGATCTTGGGATAATCAAATTTTTCACTTGAAACATGTTTATTTTGAATGATTGAATGCTCCATGATCATACTGCCCTTGAATTTTATTGACTAAGTTGCTGATTTGGAATTGAACAAAAATTAAGGGTAGTCTTTAACTTTAAACCAAACCCTAGATTTTTGGACAATAATGAGATTCATTTCTTATTCCATCATTTCTTATATAATGTGCTGCAAAGAATATTAATTATTAAGAAATCTTGAAAAAAAAATTAAATTAAGAATAGCTAAGTTTTTTTTAAGAAATTAATTTGATATTGTGATTTCATGGGGGTCAAGGACCAATGAAAGAAGAATGAAATTATGTTGCATATTAAAAAAACTGCAAATGGGACATTGAAATGATCTAATATTTTGGGCCTACCCTATAAAAATATCATTTTTGTTTTGCCTCAAAAGCATGGATGCAGTGTGTTGCTGAAACACTCATAGAAAGGTCATGGGATGCAACTCAAAGCAAGTAGGCATGGCACTCTGCTTAAAAATTACTTGATATCTCCCAAAACTGCTGTTCAAGATTATGATTGGTTTTTCAGAGTAATTAAAACAAAGAAAGGGATCATATCAGGGCTTTTTTTAGTGTACATAATATCAATCAAATAAATATAAAAATCCAAATCAATGCAAATATCTCTCTTTCCTAATTTTAAGTTTAGCTGTGATTTTTGTTTGGTTATTAACATCAGTGATTCACAATACCTTCATTTATCAACCAATCATTCATTTCTTAAGAAATGGATCAACCAAGGAAACTTCATTCCAATTTTTATATCATCTCGAAACCCATAGATCCAATAATATTCGACATTTCTGCTTCAAAATGCCACAGGAATTTCTTAAAATCTGTCAAATCATTACCAAAGTGATACGGTATGTAATAATCTTCAATTAATTTATTTAATGCCTATAATGCTAAGCACCCATGAAGATCTCCATACAATCTATGCATAGGTTTTTTATATATGCAATATTCAATTTGAAGTCATGCAATAGTATACTTCCTTTTCATTCCCTATAAATATTAAACCAAAATTGATTTGTAACCAACTTATCAAACCAACTCATACCTCACAGAAAACAACTATCCAATCCACCAATTGCTCCCAATACCCCTGAAACCTCACGCAAAGAAAATGGTTCTATTATCCCATGAACAAAAAGAATGGTTGGAAGAAACACACCAACATATTGATCATGAGCTCAAGGAAAAAATTGAGCCATGTCCTGAAATTTGTGCAAGAAGTGAAATGTGGATGAATGAAGAGAAGAATGAAAGAGTTTAGGTTTGCAGACTTCAAAGAATAATTGACAGGGAGGCCTTAGAATTGCATATTCCAGAACAATTAATACCAAATGTCTGGGACCTTTGGATGGAGAGGCGGGAATTCCTTGGAAGGTGTAAGTAATTATGCTTCAAAAATCATATCAGATTTATCATTAATTTCTATTTCTTTTACAGCTGTTCCATTGGTGGTAAATAGAAGTTCAATTCCAATTCAATTTTAGATTTTTCTCATCAATGATTACCAGTAATTTTCACAATTATTGGATTCTCTACTTGATCTTTCATGAAAATTCCACATTTTTTCAATTGTAACACAAGGGTTGTGTCACACGACCACCCCACGTACTATAGGGCAATTCTTAGATGATTGTGAGCGCAAAGGAATACCAAGTGCAAGGGCAAGTGCGAGATAGCAAGACTTAGTTGCGAAGTGAAAACTTAGGTATGCCACTCAACAAACGGCAAGAGGGATGGAATGTGTTCCGAAGAAGGAAACTCAACCTGAGTCTGATGTGATAACTAGGTTGTAGCAAATGCAAGAACGTACAAAATTAACTAACTGAGGAGACAATCATCAGGCAAGGGGATAGCCCTTATAAGGTAATCCAAAGTGACTAGATACAACCTGGTGATGAGCTAACTACAGTTGAAGCGGTGAGGAAATGAATGACAGGAACGGGATAGGAAATGAAGCAGTGGTATATATCCGAGGTCTTAGCGTAAGTGTGAGACAATAGAATCTGAGCGTACAATTGCATGACAAATTGGGACAGGAGCAAGTGACGTTGAAAGTAATGCAAATGAGAGGTAATAGTGTATGCAGGGTAGGGACTAGTCCAATTGCAAACTGTACAGTATTTATGGCTTAGTTAGACGTAGATGCAAACTAACAAACAATGCACGACCAAAGATGGAAGTCTGAGGCTGTTGATTGGCCAGGGAAGGAGATTGGATCTCATAATGGATGGCCGAACGTTATGGAGTTTGAAAAACTGAAAATATTGATTGCAACCAAAGGAACGGTAGATGAAGAAGCACGGGAATGTGCTGTAGCAGTAATTACATGAGTGAAAGTTGAGATGAGACAAATTAGGAGATAGAAGCAGGAGGGAGCAAATGAATGAGAGAATGAAAGAATGAGAAAGGACCTCACTGCTAGACAGGACTGGAGATGAGTGACGACTTGTTGTTTGTTGAGGCGCGAGGATAGTTAGTGATGGGTCGAGGGTGATGAGTGGGATTGAAGGGAGAGAATGGAAGTGATGAGTTGAGTGTGATGAGTTGAGTTGAGGGCAAGAGGTATAGCGGGAGTTGATAGATCGAGGATGACGGATGGAGTTGATAGATTGGAGACAATGGGTTGATGAGATGATTGAGGATGGGAGAGAGGAGGATGAGGATGATGATGATGGAAGGAATAAGGGGAATGGTGATTGAGGAAGCCGGAGCGGGGTCTTTAGGGGAGAGAGCCGGAAGGAGAGGGAGCGTTGAATGGAGATTCTAGATTTGAAGTTGAAGCATCCTCAGCCGTTGTGTGAGCGGGAGATTGTGTGAGGAGATCAGTCATCTCCCAACACGCCGCCGTGTCTAGGAGTGAGGGAATGAAGAATGGAGGAAGTGATTAGCATGACAGAGGGTTTGATCGCCGGCTTGGTGAGGCAGTCGGCAATCATGCAACCTGAGGGAATGAGGTTGGTTATAAGATGTCTGTTGTCTTTCTGCTCGTGGAGCCATCATATTTGGGTGTCAATGTGTTTTAGCGCATTATGGTGGGAATCGTGGTTGAAAATGTTGTGAAAAGCTTTATTGTCAATGTTGGCGCAGTGGGATAGCTTAAGGTCTGGATTCAGGTTGAGGAGGAGGTTGGTCAGCCAAATCTTTTCTTGAGTGGCAAGAACTAAGGCTTTGAGCTCTCCCTCAGTGGACAATAGCGATATGGTTGGCTGTAATTTGCTGTGCCAGGCCACGGGGCATCCGTAGAGAAGAATCACAAAGCCCGTGTGACTTGTTTGAGTTGAAGGATCATCGGCGCCATTGGAGTCGCTGAAACATTTGCGATCGTACTTGAAGGAGGTGGACTTGAGACGCAAGGCCAGGGATTGGGTGGTTTTGAGATAACGCCAGGCGTGTTTCATTTCTTCCCAGTGAATGGTTCCAGGCTTGGAATTGAAGCGTGAGAGGCTGGACACAGCGTACAAGAGATCAGGGCAAGTGCGACTTGCGATGAAGTTGAGGTAGCCGGTGGCGGAGCAATAGTTGATCCCCAATTTAATGAATTTGTTATGTTTGGAATCGGAGGCACCCCTGAGCTTAACGTTGGGAGTCATCGGAGTGAGTATCGGTTTGGCATGGGAGAGCCCCAATTCAGATAGAGCAGTTTTGATGTGGTTTGGTTGGTGAAGGAGTTTGGAGGAGGCGGTCTGGATGAGGTGGTTGCCAAGAATCTTCTTGATTGGCCCCTTGTGAGAGATATTGAATTTATTTTTTAGATTGAGTTGGAATTTGTTTGACTCACCCACAATGACAAGATCATCGACGTAGAAAAACACAAAGATGGAAGATGACCAATTAATGAACAGAAATGGATTGGATTTGGATACGATGAAGCCTAGCTTGAGGATCCAGGATTGAAAGGTATCGGACCAACTTTTGGGGGCTTGTTTCAGTCCGTAGAGGGCTTTTTTTAGTTGGAGATAGGGGAAATTGGAGGAGTATCCTTCAGGGCATTTGATGTAGGTCTCTTTGTCCAAAGGAGCATGCAAGAAAGCAGCTTTGATGTCCATCTGAACGGTTGGCAGGTTGTGGTGAAAAGCGTAAATGAGGAGAGTCTGTAGGGTTGTGATGAGTACGGTCAGAGAAAAGGTTTCGCCGTTGTAAGACTCCAAACGGTGCTAGGCCGTGGCAGTTCTGCGGAGGGGAAAGGTGCTGTTTAGGCTGCCCTCCTGAGTGTTACAAAAATATTTAAATGTAACCAAGATCAAGGTCCAGATCCTGGTAAATGAGGAATCAAGGAGTAGAGGATAAGGATGATAATAGTTTGGTAGCGATGGAACAGCACTATCTGAGACAAGATTATGCAGGGAAAAAAACTTGAACAAAAGAAGTTAAAGTCCCCTTAGAGTTCAAAGAACAAAAGCTGTTGTATGTAAACAACGCCCACACGCTAATAACTCTGGTTGTCAGCAGAAGATTGGGGATGATCAACTCAAACCCAAGCAACCTCCAGGTTCTCAATGAACCTGCCCAACTCTCCGCAGTCAAGCGCTTGAAGGGTACCAGATAACTGTGGGTGGCTGTACAGGACAAAGCACAATGTTTAAGAAGCTCTAAAACAAACAGTAACTGATTTGAAGCAAGGATAACCTCAACACTTCTCAAGGGACTCAAGAGTAGGCTGGCAGAATGCAACTCCAAAGAAGCTAAGGGGAGGTAAAACACTCCAGGTCTTAAGCTTAATAAGACCTCTTCAATCAATCGTGATTGGCTCCAGAAAGGTGATAAGGGATGAGGACCAGTATGGTCAGAGAAAGGGATCAAGGAGTGGTATGACACACTCAAAAATTCCAACAGACAGAATTTTTCTTCAACCAGCAAGGCTATTGGTTGGTGATAAGGATCAGGGATCAAGGGTTGAGTATGGAGGCTCAAGGATCAAAGGTGTGCTGATTTCATTCTGGATCGTTCCATGTTCTGATGATTTTCTGATCATGATCAAAAAGGAAGGGGAGAGCCCCTCCTTATATGGGCAGGAGGCCCTGTTAGACTATATACAACGGATTCTAAAAATAGAGCGGGAAAGGGAAGGCAACCATGTGGTCACTCGCGTCCGTCTGTGGATGGGCGCGCGTAACAATACCAGAGTCACCCACCCCTTGTCCAAAGGCAGAAGCGGGTGGGAGAGGGAAATGAACCAAACCGCCGCGGATGTCCGCGGGCGGTTGTTTGCACTCTTCCGAAGGAGGAAGCGGGTGGGAGAGTCCCAGGAAAGGTGACGGATGAAGTCCATGAGAGGGCCGATGGGCGGATAGGAGATTGGTTTGAGAAAGTTGAGTAAATCCTGACGTCCTTGAGATCCACAACTGATAGATCAAGTGCAATGGGAGGTTTGACAGATCCAAGGATTTGCCAAATGCTTGGGGGTCCGGTCGGGATGGATTCAGTAAATCATGGATGAGCGCCGCGCAACGGTAGCAATAAGGAGATTGGGACGCGCGACGACAAAGATGAAGACACGCAACAACAAAGATGAGGACCTGCTATGACAACGGCGGAGATGACAAGCAACACGGATAAAGGACGCGCGACACGTGCGGATGAAAGGAGTGCGGCGCAGCGCGGCGCGCGACGCGGATAATGGATGCGCAGCGCTTGCGGCGCGGCGCGCCGCGCGCGGGTAAAGGACGGTTTGGATGAGCCTGAGGATAAGTTGTTCAGCCGGACGGTACGTTTGCGCAACAGTTTATGGATTGAGGTCTTAAGGCGGCCAGGGTGTCCAGGATGGGGCACCACACCGTAATTGATGAATTCGATCTGCTTGAATCCTTCAACACAGAGCCAAGACTTGTAAATGAATCCTTCACTGGAGGGGTCATCCTTGAGCTGGAAGACCCAGGTGGTTGAGAGTGCTCTCTTCCCCAGAGGGAGAGAATGACATCCTTCCCAAACGCCAAGCCGTTCAATGCCATTGGTCTTGATCTTCATGAATTTGAGCCAGTGAGGACATTCCGGGGATTTAAGGACTTCTGGGTAGTTCCAAGGAATAACTCTAGGAAGAAATCCGTAGTGCAAAGGTGGTTTGAGGGTGGATTGGTCTCTGAGAGTTCGAGATGGGGGGTTGGTGAGTTTTTGGGAGATTAGTACTCCCTCGGAGTCGGAGTCCGAGGAATCATTGGAAATGTTAGAGGCTTTGATAGTGGGTGGAGTAAGGGAGGATGTATTGGGAGTGGAGCTGTCCTCGGTTTGAACAGGAGGAGAATCCGGCAGGATGGAGGTGGACTGTGAGTCGGAAGGGGATGAAGAGGAAGATGAGGAGGAGTGGTTGGACAAGTTGAGGATCTCAGTCAGCGTTTCATTGAGGGAGAGGAGAGGATCAAAGGGAGATTTGCGGGAATTGGAGGAGGGTAGGAGAGCAAGATTTTCGAAAATCTTAACATGTTTGGAGCGTATGATGTTGTTGATGGAGGGGCAGAATACGCGGTAGGACAATAATTGTAAGTCAAATCCTACCAGTATTCCTTCAATTCCTTTCTCTTTGAATTTAGAGTGAGGTGGACAACGTTGATTGAGAACTAATGTTTTCAATCCAAGGATGCGGATGAGATTAAGATTCGGAGACGAGTTGTTCCACAATTCATATGGGGACGTTTTGGTTTTTGGAAAGGCAACAAGGTTGTGCAGCCTGCAGCAGCTGGAAACAATCTCATCCCAGAGATCCAAGGGGATTTTCATGTCAAGCATGGTTGTGCGGGTGGCCTTGATAAGTGTTTTATTTGCTTGTTACGCTATGGGGTTGTGCTGGGGCCTTTAAGGTTCAGAAGTGGAGTGGAGAATTCCTTCCTCGTTGAAGAACGAGCTGAGTTTGGTTTTAACAAACTCGCCGCCATTGTCGGAGTGAAACTGCTTGAGTTTGTTGGAGAACAGATTGGAATGGACCTGTATGAATTTGATGATCTTGTCGGCGGCTTCAGATTTGAGTTTGAGGGGAATGCATGTCTTGAATCAAGAGTAGCTGTCAGTCAGGATCATGAAATACCAATTTCCAAATTTTGACACTGGTTGCATAGGTCCACAGAGATTGGCGTGCAATTTGTCAAATTGTTTGTCTCTTTGAGGAAATTGACCCTTAAAAGGAGAGCAATGAATCTTACCCTTGGAGCACGAGACGCAGCAGACTTTGTCCCATTGGAGTTTGGGAAAGTTGCGGGAGATCAGTTTGGTTGAATCAAGATGAGGATGGGCAAAACGCTTGTGGAAAGTGGATAAGTTTCAACAGGTGAAGGCTTCAGGGGTTGTTGGATGAGTCGATTCCTCAATGATGTACAGATTGTACTGAATTTGACCTTCCAGTACAGTTAAGTAATTAAGATTGACCTTGAAAGAATTTGAAGCAGTTTTGATCAGCAAGCAGCCCCCCATGATCAGTTGACCCAGGGAAACAAGATTAACAGCAATTTCTGGGAGGTAAAGCAAGTCTGAGAGATTGAGGGTGGAATGTGAAGTAATGAGAGAGGCTGAGCCTATCCCGTTAGATTGTATTGATGATCCCAGTTTTCCGGTTTGAATTTCAGTCTCATTGGTCTGTAGGGAGTTGAAGAATTGGGAGCTGTTGAACATGCTCTGAGATGCGCCGGAGTCGAGGATCACATGATCTCTTGATAGGTTGAGGGAGTGAGTCATAGCAAAGCTGAATGCCAGGTTCAAGGTGGCCTTACTGGACGGGTTGTTCTTATGATTTTGACTGGAGTTGGTGTTTGGAAAGGGGTTATAGTTCGGTCAAAGATGAGGATAGAGCCAGAAGCAACGATCTTTGTGATGGTTAGCCTTGGGGTTGTGCCAGTTGGATTTGCACCGTAAGGTTTGTTGCTGGGCAAGTAGGGCTGAAGCTTGAGATCCCGTGGCGACTTTATGCTTGACTTGATTGAGATGTCAAAGTACAAGATTGCCGTTGATTTTGTTTTCTCCTAGCAAGTGAGTGATGGTGGTCTTAAGATGGTCCAGTTGAGGCGGAAATTTGTAGAGAATAAGATGTGCCACTATGTCATTGTCCATCTTTATCCCAATTTTGGCAATTTGGAGCAGACAAGCCTTGACTTCTGTAATGAACTTCTCAATGTTCTTGGGGTCAAATTGGAGGTTCAGAAAGTGGAAGAAAACGCAGGATTGATTTGCGGTTTGAGAAGAGGCAAAGAACTTGTTGATTGACTTCCAGAGTGCTACGCCGTTGGTCAGATGATGTTCCTTCACGCAGTTCACGTAGGTCCTGTTGTCCAGTTTGGCAAGGATGTAGCCTACAATCTCGAGGTTGATATTGGCCGGGCATTTTTCAGGCTCGGGGGAGGTTAGCAAGTGAGAGATCCCTTTGAGTGAGAAGATGGTGAGGATTTTGGATCGCCAGAGAGAGAAGTTTGAGTTGTTTAGATTGGGAATGGAGTCTGTCAAAGTCTTCAGGAGTGAGGAGGAGGAGTCTATCGGTCCTGGGGTTGACATTCTTCTATTTGGCTTTTAACCGTGAAAAACTGAGAATATTGATTGCAACCAAAGGACCGGTAGATGAAGAAGCACGGGAATGTGCTGTAGCAGTAATTACATGAGTGAACGTTGAGATGAGACAAATTAGGAGATAGAAGCAGGAGGGAGCAAATGAATGAGAGAATGAAAGAATGAGAAAGGACCTCACTGCTAGACAGGACTGGAGATGAGTGACAACTTGTTGTTTTTTGAGGCGCGAGGATAGTTAGTGATGGGTTGAGGGTGATGAGTGGGATTGAAGGGAGAGAATGGAATTGATGAGTTGAGTGTGATGAGTTGAGTTGAGGGCAAGAGGTATAGCGGGAGTTGATAGATCAAGGATGACGGATGGAGTTGATAGATTGGAGACAATGGGTTAATGAGATGATTGAGGATGGGAAAGAGGAGGATGAGGATGATGATGATGGAAGGAATAAGGGGAATGGTGATTGAGGAAGCCGGAGCGGGGTCTTTAGGGGAGATAGCCGGAAGGAGAGGGAGCGTTGAATGGAGATTCTAAATTTGAAGTTGAAGCATCCTCAGCGGTTGTGTGAGCAGGAGATTGTGTGAGGAGATCAGTCATCTCCCAACAGAATTAACCGCAAGTTTTGCAAGTATATACTGAGTTGGTCGCTGAGATTGGAAGGTCAGCGCGAGCCAGAGGAAATGGCGGATTGCACCATTGATGTTGTGCTTTTATTTGTGTCACATTTTTAGAATGAGGTAGATGGTACTGAGGAGAGGACATGTTGGAGTGGTAAAGACAATAATCCTTAAGTGTGAAGCGTGACAGGTTGACAAGAACAGAAAAGAATGAGTGTCTGACGTTTTGATAATCTTTCAATTTTCAAGTCCAATAAATGTTTTGATATGTGGCAAAATCCAATCAGATTTATTGTCCATTGGTTTCCTTATAAAAAGAATTATTTCATCCTATGAAAATCCATGGATTTTTCCAATGAATGGGGTTTTCTACCTCAAAGGTATCAAATCAAAGTATTTTTGGATGAGATCACCTGATTTTAATCTCAAAAGAAGCTTGAAAAATTCACTATGACTTTCAATGAAAGAACCAATTTTTCATAAGCAGCTCTCTTTGTAAACAAATTCAATCATATTTTGCTTAAAACAAAAATAAAAGTTGAAAAATAAAGATTGATGAGTGTTGCCAGTAACTTAAATTTTTTTTGTAAAATATTGTCCTCTCATGAACTCCAACCAACCCATGAAGGTAAACACAAGTGGAAGGGTGGTAAGATTGGCTTTTATTTATGCAGTCATTTTTATACATGTCTCAAGAGATTTCAGTTGAATCTTCCAAATTTATGATTCAAAAAATAAAATGAAATGGTTTTAATACATGAAAGGAAGTAAGAAAACGATTTTAATCAAAAAATTCCATTCTACCTAATTTCAAATGCAAAAACTTTATCTAAAATGTGGTAAATGACCCAGAAATAACTTTTTCATACCAGTTTTTCTAAGAATTTTACCTTGGCCCTCTTTTCAATTAGGAAGAATTTCAGCACTTAAAATTTCAGATGAATCCTTTTAAATTTCCATTCAACACCAGAAATATTCAGTTACTAAGAAAACTTTCAATATTTTGTTTACCGGGAGCAGATATCAAAGCAGATCACAATCAGATTTTACTGAAAGTTGAATCAAAATCACACCTGTTAATTGCATTAGAGGAATTTTTTTTTTCAATCATTTTCATACCAATTCACAATTGAAATTTGACTTTCAATGTAAAAAATTATAGAGGCATTTCATTGATTTCAATACCAAACCTCAGGAAAATTGATCATCTTGATCATACTGTGGATTTGAAAAATGGCGGTGAATTTTGAAACAACTTAAGTGCTCATCCCAGTAATTTGAGAACAATTCTATTTTTAATGATAGGTTTCTACTGGATATTAAATAAATCTACCAAGGAAATAGTTGGTTTGCAACAGCAAGCTTGAAAATTTCATTTTAAAATCTCTAAAATTACTACAACTGTGAAATTTGATAATAAGTATCAATCTATTTTCTTGATTAATTATTTTGGCCTGTCAAGGGAACAGAATGATTATTTTTCTCCACATCATTTAAAATGATAAAAAATCATCATCTAAATCAAGATCCATGGTAAAGCCAAACATGAATAAAAAATGTGGTCATTTTTATCAAAATCCAAGTGGTAGTTCCCAAACATTTCTTCCTTCTGAAAATATTTTTTTTTCAATGCACAATGTAGAATTTGGCTCACATATTTGAAATTAATTTTGAAGTAGATGCATAACCAATTTGAGATATTCAATTTGTAAATCAACCCTTTATAATCCCTCAAAATTCATCATATTCAATGGCTGATAACGTCAGATTCAATTGTCTGGAAATTCCTTCCCTCCACAAAATCTACACTTCAAACAACCCCAAAACTGTTTCAAGCACCAATTGAAGACTTCCCTATATCATAATATGGATTCTAGACCTCCTCATAGTTCAAAATCCATCAAAACTCGCACATTAAACAAGGAAGTAGCGGAAGATTTGACAAATTAAAATGACCCCATAAGTCTATGCTTACATGACTATGTCAAGACTATTTTAAACATGAAATCTCAAGGAGACAGGGTTCCACCCCCACCCACTGAAGATCAAGTACAAGTTTTAAACTCAAAAAGCGTCAATACAATTGACCCAAACGTCAAATTTTTAAACATGGAAACAACCAATGAAAACCTCTACGAAGGTAAAAAGAGCATTCCTGGATAGTTCAAAGATCAATGCCAGAAAGAATCAGACAGCTATGGCATAAATGTTCCAACTTTCCAATGGGACCATCATAATTCAAAAAAGTGGGACCAAATATTGTCAGAAGTTATAATAAAACATTGTTTAAATGCTAAGGAAAATGATGCATTTATAAATTATCCACTTGATATTGAGTTTTGCAAGAAGGAATGACTCTTTGGCCTACTGGAACAATGGATACGTGAACAGAAGGATAATTACATGAAGCCTAGGACATTTAACAAGAAGCCTAGGTCTAGAGTTAAACACAGAGTAAGCTTAAGATTGCACTCCATTTTCTAAATCCTGTTAGCTGAAATTTTGGTCTTCAATTTGCAAGATATTCAGAAACTGCTTGGCCACTGCAGAGAACCATATGGGAAAGGATTTGGCAAAACGCCTTCTCCCTAGTGTGGAATGCTGCTCAGATACAGAAGAGGACAATGAAGGGAAATATCACTCTGTCCAAGTTTATTGGAGAAGCAAAGTTTATTCACAATTCCTTCATAATCTTGATAACAACACTTTGAATTATTTATCTGAGGTGAAAGGTGAACTTCAAGCTAAAAAACAGATAGAATATGGAAGAACTTATGATGAAAAAGTCCCAAATTATCAGATGAAACCATGTGAAGCCCACCCTTCTAATTGTTAGTGCCCTCTATTTCTTGACACATTAAATTGGACAGAGAAATTGGTTTTGGAGATGAAGCCAGTAGAGGATCAATTAGAAAGATTAGCAAAATCTCTTGAAACCCCATGTTGGTTTGAGTAAATTTATTTCCAAGTAGTTCTATATTTCATCTGTTGTCACCCAGAAAAAAAATAAAAAGCTCTAAATTTTAGAAAATTTTTATTTATTAACTAATTCCTGCTAAAGAAAACAGTTCAATATTTCTAGATTGCTTCTTTTGAGCTTCCAATATTATATGAAATGTTTCAAACAAAGTTTCTCCCAAAAGATTTCAGATAAATCAACTTATTCAAGGAAATGGTTTGCTTCTTGTAAATTCATTCATTTTGTAAAAAAAATGTGAACATCCCCAATTATTTCAATTTCAAATTGATTTATTTGAAATATATCATTGAACTCAATTTCTATGTGGTACAATATTTCCAACAGTTCTGAGCAGATTTTTGAATCTTCAGTTAAAATTTAGATCAAAGTTTAAATTTCCTACATCAAATTAAGATTTATTACATTTCACAAGAGGAAAAAGAAGATATTAAAAACTGAATCTACTCCTTTCAAAAAATACAATTTTTTCCAACCACAAAGTAAAAAAAAAAACCAAAAAGGACCCTAAA
This sequence comes from Puccinia polysora, assembly GCA_025617555.3. Classification (NCBI taxonomy): domain Eukaryota; kingdom Fungi; phylum Basidiomycota; class Pucciniomycetes; order Pucciniales; family Pucciniaceae; genus Puccinia; species Puccinia polysora. The sequence goes on from CM062612.1 coordinate 64,566,468, forward strand.
GCCTCTTGTAATGATCTATTACGAAATAGAAAGAAAAAAGCATCAAAATCTTGACTTATACAATCCAGGGAGTGACTTGTATGTGTCAGGTGTGAAACCCCACTGCTTCACTCCTCTATATCACTTTACATAAAATTAAATTTACCCATAATTCCAAATCTTCTGTATTCCATGCATGCACTAGAATTACTTGGAATCCTCAAGAACTGATACAAAGAGTTTTCTCAGGTTCCAACTCAATTTAGAAAAAGATTTTTCTCAGAGTCAAAAAAAAACCAAAAAAAGATTAAGGTGCTACACCTGCTGGCAGGTGCCACCATTTTTTTCATGTTGCTTGTTGTCCTTTTCATTAAAGAAAAAGAGAGGCTTTGGGATGTGGAAGAGATGGAAGGATAAAACAAACTCCATTGTCCAAAACTGAAGGCAAAAATATTGGCGCAAACCTTGGTTTTGGGAGAGCGACTTTGAGCAAGCCGCGGCAGAAGGAAGTGCAAATGATGGAGTCCAGAAGTGGACGCAATTGGGGGATTATGTAGCAATGTTTGACCTGATCTACCACTACCTGGCAAAGAACAAGGTGATAGCAGGGCAGGCAGGCACAATGAGGAGGCCATTTTTGGGTGTACTTGGTCCCCAACTCTGTGTGCTGATGCAGCAGCACTTGTACAACAAAAACTCAGTAAAGAGGTTGTTGGATGGGAGTATCATGCTTCCCCTGGAAATCCCAATCATCCGTTGGGTGGTGGAGAGCAAGTTCAACCTGGAGGAACTGATGGAGGACATGGCAAAGTTTTTCACAATGGGGTTTAAGAATTCCGCTTTTCACCCTCCAGAAGCCCCAATGCAGGCTCTGGTTGTAGGCCCCTCAAAAACGGAACGTTCTCTGGTAACACCACCAACAACAATCCCAGAGATTAGCAAGATGATGGAATTGATGAAGGATTTACGGATCTTCCTGAGTTGAATGTTTTCAGCTCTGCGCAATCCACCTCCTTACATTGAGGGACCTCTTCTGCTGTTGAATCTTCCCGCGCCCCAGTTCTGCAATTACTGGGGGTAGAGGGGGCATTGGTAGTGGGGGTGCAATGACATGACAAGGGACCTCAAGGCAGGATTGGTTTGACCAGTGGGCATGGGATTCATGTTTCCAACAGGCGAGGGGATCTCCACTGAACCTAGGAACCCAACTGCCATGGAGCAAGTGTGCATGCAAGGTCAGGATTGGGGTTAACTGCTTGAGCTTTTCTTGGAATCATCACTGGTCCCGGGGTATGGCAACCACTGCGTGTGGAAGCAGAAGTGAGGGTACTAGCAAAGGAGTTTCCGGCAGCAGTGGAAAGGATTGATGTGGATGCTAAAGAGCGGGTACCTCTGGTAGCTTCTAAGCCAGTCCCTTGTTCCAGAAATGGACAGGCTGCCAGTGAATCCGGTAGGGAAGAAGAAGGTAGTGGAGATTGTGCGCAGAGTGATGGGTATAAAAACAAATATTCCCTTGAGCTTGAAGGATTTGGCAGAAGTGTTGCTGGTGTTAGTAGACATGGTGGTTCAAGGGCTGAAGGGTTTCTGGGGAATAGGATTTCTCCAATGGCGCAACAAGTGAACGTGGCTCCAGATGACGCGGAGCGCAAGCTTGAGGGGATGATATTTTTTTTCAACTCTGCAGGCTTACATTGTGATGAAGATTTTTGGAAGGAAGTTATGGGCACTGGTGGATAGCGGTTCTATGGTGAACCTCCTTCCATCTAGATTGGTTGATAAATTGGGATTGGTTTGGCAGAAATGCGCGCTTAATGGAGGGGCATGTTGCGTGGATAGGGTTGTGGAGGAGAAATAGGTGGGGTTGCAAGGGTCTGTAAACCACTTTATTTTCTATTGGTTGGTTGCAGGGAGTCTATTTTAGGATGGAAATTCATTTTTGGGTTCCAAGCACAAATGATGTTTGATCCTGAGGGGGGGATGCAAGGGTTGACGGTGGAAGATTTGTCCGGCAGGTAATTTTAACCCACAATCTGCAATCAAGGGTTGGGGAAGTAGACACTGCATTTAGAGAGAGAGGAAGTGGAGGACCCCGGCAGAGGTGGATTTTGACTAGTTGGCAAAGGTTACCGCACAAGGCAAGCTCCGCCTTTGTACGGGCAGTCAACAAGCAAGGAGCAGGTTGGAAGTTGGGAGGAAGCACGGCACACGCAAGTGCTGGAAGTAAGCTCCCTTCCAAAGTATGCATTTTTGGGAGGTACCTTGTAAAAAAACTATCATTGTGCCACGCTTGTGATCAAAGGCAAAAGCCATAGTTTGGTTTTGACTAGGACCTATGGTAACGGATGCATGTGGATGGGGCGGTGCAATTTTGGGAAGTATAAGATGGTTTTGTGGAAGGTCTGTCCCCAGAACAAAGCAATGCCACAGGATCTGAAAGGACTACTGCAACCAATCCTTTGGTTGCGGCATCCTTGGGAATCCCTGCTGAAGGTGTTGGAATGGTTGACACTTTTGGATCAGATTACAGACGGGCTAGTTGAGGCCCTAAACTTTGGACCGCCAGGTGTTTTAAGCGCAGAGGAAAGGGATTTCCTGGCATTGGCACTTGTCCTCCGGGAAAGAGCCCCTGCGTTTGGACCTGAAGAGCAGGGACTGTTAAAGAGCGGGATAGGAGACCCTTATGTGATTACGAGGGTTCCGCGTGAGCCTTGGCAGATCAAGCCAATTCTGATTCCGCAGGAGGTTTTGGGGCCCTTTTTGGAGCTGGTGCGCAAGCATGTAGGGATGGGCCTTTATGAGCAATCAATGTCTATTTGCTTGAGTCCAATCTTTGCCGTGGTTAAGCAGGATGGAAAGTCATTACAGATTGTTCATGATTTACAGCACCTTGATTTGTTTAAGATACAAGATGCGGGAAAACCTCCGTGCGTGGACAAGTTTTTGGAATCTATGAGGGCGCCCGCATGCTATGGGTTGGTGGATGTGATGGGGGGTGTGGTGTCAATTTATAGACACGGATTGGGAACTGCATCGCGGCTGCGCGCTCAGAATTGGAGGCAAGCGGGCTCAGCATTAGGGTATGCAGAGTGCTCAGCAGCGGCAGCTGCTGGATCAGAAGCAGCAGCTGTTTGGCTCTGCACCTGGTGGACGGGTCAGGCTCAGAATCGAATGCGGTGTGGGCGGTGATCTGCCCCAAAGATCTGATTCGGAAGGTAGTGCGCTTGACTAGGTTCGCGGGCCCGCCGGTTTGGATATGTAGGGGCGGAGCAATCTGCGGGCTATAAAGGAACGGATGGAGCGCGCGCGCAAGCGCGCGGGTCATGCCAAAAATTACCAAACACCCACAAAGGGCGTGGACAAACGGATACAGACAGGCGCAGGGGGCTCCAAGTAGGGAGCGGTGCAAGGAATGCGTCATGAGAAGGACAAACCGGATGGACGGAACAGCCTACGGACAATGGGGGGAGTTTGGTACAGAGGTGGGGAGAGGAGGCTAGGGTTTCTGCTTTGGGATTGTTTTCTGTTTTGTTTTCATACTGTTATTTGCGCGTTTACTTAGGTTAGGTTTGAGAGGGAGGACTTATCCTCACTCTCAACTCCGAGGTATGGAAGGAGGAAGGGAATCATCACATCATAACAAGTGCCACTTTGGACATCCTCATCTTCTTTCAAACGCAGGGAACCATTAACTTCCAAACCTTGGGAAAATTATAGGGGGATAAACTTTATTCTTTCCTCATCTGGGGGTCTGGCCAGGAATTAACCTTCTGTTTCTTGTCTTTCAGAGGTAACCGGGGGCTATGTCCTATTCATACCTTCCTACAGTGGCTCCTTCTTCTTCTTCTTCTTCTCCTTTGGTCTCTGGATCCGCTACTCCGACCCCACTCTTGTCTTCCATCCCTCCTCCTCCCCCTCCCTCCCCTTGACCTAGGAAGAGCTACGCCATTCCCCCATTGGTCTCCAGTGACCATGAAGCCACTTGTCCGGTTCGCATCAGGCCGCGCAACTACCCTCACATCCAATTCAACACCGTGGATGTGGAGCAATTCATCTTGAGATACAAAGGTATTGCAGATGCGGAAGGTGCGTTGGATGGCAATAAGGCCCGGCTTGTCATCCTGTTCATTATGGACGAAGAGAAGCTCTGGGATGTGGAGGAAATGGAAGGCTACGAGAATGAAGATTGGCCAAAACTGAAGGCGGAGATCCTAAAGCGGTGGGGTAGGCGCAAACCTCGATTCTGGGAAATCAATTTCAACCGCGTGGCCTCGGAGGCGAGCGCGCGCGGAGGAGCCAGAACGTGGGTGGAGCTGGCGGAGTACACCTTGACATTGGATTGGATCTATTGGTACTTGTCAAAGAAAAAGGTGGTGGCGGGACAGACGGGGGCCATGAAACGCGCGTTTCTGGGCGGTTTAGTCACTCAACTCCAGGCAAGGGTGCAGCGGCATCTTTACCATCACAACTTGGTAAAGCGGTCATTGGACGGTAGCATTGCGCTCCTTCCGGAGTTGGCTGTCATTCTCCAGGCTGTGGAGAGTGAGCTCGACTTAGAGGAGCTTATTGAGGACAACGCTAAGTCCTTCCCAGCGGGACCAAAGAAATCCGCCCCCTAGCTTCCGGCTCCGGCGCAATTTCCGGCCCCAGTTCCACCTACTTCCATGCGTGTTCCGGTTCCTCAACCCGTGCCTGCCCCTCCGGTAAGTGAATTTACGGAGCTTATGAAGGAATTGAAGATCTGCATGAGCCGTATGGGCCAGCAGCAGCCGCAAGGGCCTCCAACTCACATGGTGGAAGGGTTTCGGCCGCCCGGTACCTTTGTGCCGAGGGGGTGCTTGTACTGCAGGGCAAACAGTCATTGGCAATCGGCGTGCTAGGAGCTTATGAAGGATCTCAGCGCGGGATTGGTTTGAACGGCAGGGATGGTGTACATGTTTCCAATGGGAAAACAGATTCCGATGGAGCCAAGCCAGCCAACCGCAATGCAGCAGGTGCGCACACGGGGTCAGGAGGCGGGAACGACAGGGCGAGCATCACTGGGCATCGTTACCGGTCCCGGATTGTGGCAACCACCTTGGGTGGAAGCTGAGGTAAGGGTAGTGGCAACAGAAGAAAAGGTGGCGTTCTCCAATAAAATGGAGGTGGACGCAAAGGAGCAACCCCCGTCGGCCGCGCGCGTGCCCGGAACCAAGGCGCCGGCAGCAAATCCTGTAGGGAAGAAGAAAGCGGCAGACATTGTGCGTAGGGTTATGGGGAACAAGAGTCCGGTCCGGCTGACCTTGCGGGAACTGGCGGCCGTGTCTCCAGTGGTGGTAGACCAGATGGTTCAGGCGTTGCGGGATTGCGGTCAGGGCCGGGTACCTCAGACGGTGCAGCGGGTTCATGTGGCGCGGAAGGAGGAGGGGCGCGGGGAGTGTGAGTTGAAATTGGTTTTGACTCTGCTTGCTTACGTTCCAACGGTCATAGGGGGAAGGAAGGTGTGGACTATGGTGGACAGAGGTTCAATGGTGAACCTGCTGCCATCGCGGATGGTGGATGATTTGGGGTTGTTTTGGCGGAAATGCGCAATGGGTCTCTGCGCGCTTAACGGAGGGGAGTGTTGTGTGGATGGGGTAGTCAAGGAGGAGGAGGTCGAGGTGGCAAGGGTCCATAGGCCTCTTTCTTTTCTTTCAGTTGTTTGTGGGGATGTGATTTTGGGAAGGCCGTTCATGTTTGGGTTTCGAGCACAAATGGTTTTCAATCCGGGGACGGGAACGGAGGCTTTGACAGTGGAGGATTCGTCCGGCAGGAGGTTCAAGAAAACTATCTGCAATCACGGGAAGGGAAAGCGGAGGATAGTGTTGGAGTATGAGGAGGAACCGGACGCGGCGGTTGCAACCAGCTGGGGACAGTGGCCAAGTTGGGGGGGGAGGTAGAGGGGGTAGGGGATAAGTTTTGATTTGGTGAGGGGGGTGCTCTAGCTGGTTCACAGCCGGAGCAACTAGACACCCCAGAATTTTTGTTCCTCTATGTTTCTTTCTTATCTGGATTGTGGGGTCTTTTCTGGCTTGGGGTTTTTGCAGGAAACGCGGGCGCGGCACAAAGCCGGGTCCGTAAGCGCGAGGACAAGCCCCGCGGAACCAGGACGCAAGGGCAATCCCGCAGATGGGGGAAGCGGGACGAAGAGCAATTTGCGGGCGGTCTACGGACGTTGCGCAAAAAAAAAAAGTGTTCTTTTCTGTTGTTCTTCTCTGTTGGTTTCTTTTTTTCTCTTTTTCTTTTCTCTCAGGATATCTCGAGGATGGGTGGTTGGTAAGGGAATAAGCTTGATTTGGTGAGGGGGTGCTCTAGCCGGTTCATAGCCGGGACAAATAGACACCCCAGAATGTCCGTTCTCTTACTCTCTCTCTCTCTCTTCCCTTACTGTGGCACGCGCTGGTGTTTTGGTTGTTGTGTTTGTTACATGAAGGGTACAGGGAACTGTGTGGAAGTTTGTCTGGGGCGGTCCAGGTGCCTCTTTTGGAATGGCTAGTCACTTACGGTGGCTCACAAAGCAAGCGCGCGGGCGTGGACTCAATCTAAAGCTCACTCTCACGAAGCGCGGTCGTGCACTTTTTTCTCAGAAGGTTAGGACCTCACGCGGATACATGTATTTTTTTAATGGAAAGGGAAGCGCAGTACAAACAACAAGAAGAGAAGAAGTAGAGGAAAGGAAGAAGGGGAAAAGGGGGGGCGATGCGCCTAAGCCATCTTCATCATTTCCTCCATTTCCGCCCTCAAGGACGCCAGTAAAGCCCGGAAAGACGCCAGGAGTTTGAACCGGGATTCCAAGGATTGTGCACCGGGGATTGCAAGGAAATTCCGGAGAATTGTGGTTGACCTTTCCGCAAAAGCCTCGAAGCCGGCCGCTGGGAGCGCCATTACAATCGGAATCTCTGGGATCTTGGGAGGGCTGGGGGGAGGAGCGGCCGGTGAAGATGGGGCCTCTGGGGAACCAACAGGGGGGCTCAGTCCAGCTGGAGGCAATGATGGGATGACTGTAGGTGACAGAGGCGGAGGGATGTCAGGGGTCGCAGGCCTCTCATCCGAGGCCGCTGGTGGCGGGGGCGGTGTTGGCGGTTTTGGAGGAGGAGGAGGAGGTTCTGGAGCGGCTGCAGGTCTTCCAAAAAGTCTTGGGTCCGGTACCGTTTGGTTCACGCCAACAGCGGCGGCCCAAGCGCGGGTCGCCGCGCGCCATTCCTCCAAGGTTTTGTATTTGCCCCATTGTGGAGGTCCAGCCCGGCGGAGAGGTGATGCCAAGTTGTGGATCACATGCAAGGTGGTGGGTGACGGAGCTTGGGGGCGGCGGGATGGAGGTGAACCGGGGGGTGTCCACGAGCCTTCCGAGGTCAAGTCGTTGTCCAAAACCACAAACGGGTCCGGACAAGCCCTCTTGCCCGGCCTGGGGCAAGAGCTGGATTGGGGGGAGCTCAAGGGATGCTGTCGCTAAGAGAGCAGCAACAATGGCCGCGACGGCAAGCAACACAGGCGCGTCAACCGGGGACAATCAAACACGCGTGCCCATTCCGGGCGCAGAACTTGCATGGGGCATATTGGAAATGATGCGGAAGGAGGACGGGGAAGGTGGTAGTGAAAGTGGTGGGGGTGGAGTGGAAGTAGCGGAGGTGGTGGTATGGTGAAGCAATGGGAAACTTCTGGGGACAGAACTCAAGTTGGGGGGGATGTGGTGTCAATTTATAGACACGGATTGGGAACTGCATCGCGGCTGCTTGCTCAGCATTGGAGGCAAGCGGGCTCAGCATTAGGGTATGCAGAGTGCTCAGCAGTGGCAGCTGCTGGATCAGCAGCAGCCGCTGTTTGGCTCCGCACCTGGTGGACGGGTCGGGCTCAGCATTGAATGCGGTGTGGGCAGCGTTCCCCCCTGGAGATTGGATTTGGAAGGTAGTGCGCTTGACTAGGTTTGCGGGTGCGCCGGTTCAGATATGTAGGGGCGGAAAAATCTGTGGGCTATAAAGGAACGGATGGAGCGCGCGCACAAGCGCGCGGGTCATGCCAAAAATTACCAAACACCCACAACGGGCGCGGAAAAACAGATACAGAAAGGCGCGGGGGGCTCCAAGTAGGGCGCGGTGCAAGGACCCCGTCATGAGAAGGACAAACCGGATGGATTGAATGGCCTACGAATGACGGGGGGAGTTTGGTACGGAGGTGGGGAGAGGAGGCTAGGTTTTCTGCTTTGGGATTGTTTTCTGTTTTGTTTTCATACTGTTATTTGCGCGTGTACTTAGGTTAGGGTTGAGAGGGAGGACTTATCCTCACTCTCAACTCTGAGGTAGGGAAGGAGGAAGGGAATCATCACGTCATAACATTGGATTGGATCACTCATCTCACCAGGAGATTAACGGAACTCATACCGGATACACATACAGGTGGAAAGTTCTTAGGATTGAAGGATTGGCAATTTCTCTCTCTCTCTACTTTTCTTTATCTCTTTATCTCCTTATTTCTACTTCTCATTTAAGTGCAACTTTGGATATCCTCATCTCCTTTCAAACGCAGGGAAACGTTAACTTCTGAACCTTGGGAAAATTATAGGGGGATAACCTTTATTCTTTCCACAGCGGATACAATCAGCACAAACTCAATTGGAGTTTGCAGCCAATGAATGCCTATGAAAACGGAACTCTGGGATCTGTTGCGGAAGGGAGACTTGGTTCTGCTTTACACGGAGCCTGGAAACCCAATGGGGGAAGTTTTTTGCAAATCAATGGAACGGTCCATTCTGCATAGTTTCCAAGTTTGCTGGAGGAAGTTACCAGTTGGAGGAATTGGATGGGACCCCGCTCAAATGGAAGGCTGAGGCTTCACACATGAAACAATTCTTCGCGCGGGGCTTGAATTTATTCAACAAGATGGCTAGTTTGGATAGAAAGGGGGATGAAAATGCGGATCCTTTGTCCAAGGACAAGCCCTTGGGCGCGGTTTGCATCCGGCGGAGTAAAAAATTGCAGACTGCTGGGGACAGCAGTCAAGTTGGGGGGGAACAATGGATGAATAGGGGATATAATTGTATTTGGTGAGGGGGTTCTCTAGCCGGTTCACAGCCTGAACAACTAAACACCCCAGAATTTTTGTTTTCTTATTTCCTTCTCTCTGGATTGGCTTTTTGGGATTATTGCTGGCTAGATTATCATTTTCTTTTAGGTACCGGCTCAGTGCAAAGCTGGGTCCGCGGACGCAAGGACAAGCCTTGCATCTGGGAAAAGAATGACTTCTGACAGATGATCCAAGGAGCTAGGAAAGCCTGTGGCGCAAAATGGATGTGGGTTGAAGAGCAAGGCACGGGCTTGGCAACAGGTTGGTGCATAAAAAAAAAAAAAAAAAACTCTCTTTTTAGGTTTTCTTTGGTTATCTTATAGACAGAAGGTATAGATGAGTGGGGTGGATACTCTTTTTCTCTTCTCTCTCTGAAGGATGTGTGGGCCCAGTGGGTTTTGCTATGTGCTCCCTCTGTTCTGTAGATGGGTATGGGGAACTGTGAGGCAGTTTGTCTGGGGTGGTCCAGGTACCTTCTTTGGCGCAGATTTTTATCACCTTAAGGGGATACTCTCAGGTGGCGTGGATTATCCTCACTTGCGGATTGCCCTCAAAGCGCAGATCTTACGCGCAGCTCTTATTTCTCTCAAGGTTCTCACAAGCCCTAAGGCTACTTAGGTTGGTGCAGCACAAAGTCTATTTTCTTTCATGATATGCGCAGGAATGGAAACAAGGAAAGGGGGAAATCTGCCTACGTTGGCAAAGTCCTCATCAACTCCTCTGCGTCCGCGCAAGCTGCTGCGGCTAGGTTTTTGAAATCCGCCAGAACATTTCATTGCTCACTGGTGGTGTGAGCATGGGGAACCGCTAGGAAGCGCTGGAGTAGTTTTTCCGCCTTGTTCACCATTGCATTTAACCTTGCCAGCGGGAGTGCAAGAATTAAGGGGATCTCCGGGATCTCGGGAGTTGTGGCTGGAGGAGTTGCAGCAGCCTGGGTTCCAGTGACAATTTGATCACCACGGGAGTTGGCGGGCGCATGGGTTCTGGTGACAACCTGGGAACCAGCAATGGATATGGCAGCGGAGGAGTAGGAGTTTGAGGAGCGGTTCTTGGGGGAGTGGGAGGAAACAGTGGCAGTGGAGGAGTAGAAGGTCTTGGGGGAGTGGGAGGATGCAGTGGCGGTGGGGGAGGCATGGTTGGATGGTTGAAGATCTGCCGGTCCATTTCTGGTAGGTTCATCTGTACCCGTCCAGCCCACTCATGAGCAGCATTCCAATAAGCTGAAAAATTGGGAAAGTCCTGGATCTGTGGTGGTCCATCCCAATGGTATGGCAAGCCTGCATCACAGCTTTGGTGCAAAGGAGGGTTTGGAGCAGCATGTTGTGGTTGGTGGCAAGGTGAGCTGGGTGGGGTGCATTCATTGGCGGAGATTTGGTCATTGCTCAAGGCCACAAATGAGTCGCGCCAGGTCCTCTTGCGTGGACAACCTTGGGGAAAGTCGCAGGGAATAGAATTGGATAGAGAAGAGCAACGGTGGGGAACACAGGCACGCCGTCCCAGAAGTTTGCGGCAGGAGAGGCCGTTCCAACTGCCAAATGTGCAGGACATGTTGGATGGGGTAGGATGAGGTGGGGTTCTTTTTGTGGTGTGGTTTGGTGGTCCAAAGAGGTAGGATGGGATAACTATGGGATAGCTGGGAGGAGGTGAGATAGTGGTTGATCTCTGGGGACAGAACTCAAGTTGGAGCGGGATGTGGTGATCTTTTATAGATGCAAGTTGGAATTGGCTGCGCGCTGCACGCACAGAAGTAGTGGCAGGCTCAGAAGAGGCAGCGCTCTCAGCAATGGGTGGGGATTCACTGCAGTAAGCCATGCTGCAGGCTCAGAAGCGGTTGGATTGGGCTCAGCATCTGGAGACACAGGGCGGATTGGACTGGATTGGATGGATAGCGCGGATGGACGCGCGGATTGGATTGTGCAGATGTACCTTGGATATCTAGAATGACGTGTTGGGCGGATGCGTACATGCGCGGGGGGCTCCAAGTTGGACTCAGTGCAAGGGCTGCTTCAAGAGAACAATGAACCGGGTGGACATAATGGCAGGTGGGAAATACGGATGGGAGATGGGGTAACAGATGGGATTGAAAGATAGAGTTGGGGCTAGGGTTCTTTACTTAGGGGTTATATTTTGTTATTCCTTCTTGCTTGTGGTTGTACTTAGGTTAGGGTTGAGGGGGAGGTTACTTAAACCGCACCCTCAACCCAAAACATCAGAGGGAGGACAATGGATCAAAGAAGGTTGGAATAACGCTTTACACTCATCTCTCTATCTCTCAGTTGTAGGGTGAACAGTTGCACCCAGGATTTACAGACGCAAAGAATCAATAACTTCCAAACTTAGGAACCATTAAAGGAGAAGTCCTCTTCTGAATTCCACAGCCCTTAATGGTGGGGCATGTTGCGTTGTGGAATTCAGAAGAGGACTTCTCCTAGAATGTTTCCCAAGTTTGGAATTTATTGATCCCCTGCATCTGAAAACCCTGAGTGCAACTGTTCATCCTTCAACTGAGAGATAGAGAAATGATATTAAAGATCCTTCCAACACCTATAATGATCCAATGCTATCCTCTGTGATGATCCCTTCCTGATGATGTCCCCCTCCTGCATCCAGGTTGAAGGTGCGGTTTAAGTAACCTCCCCATCAACCCTAACCCAAGTACAACCAGAAGCAAGCAAGAATAAAGGAATACAACCCCTAAGTACAGAATCCTAGCTTAAACCCTATCCTTCCTTCCCATCCCACAATCCATATCCCATACCCCTTACCCCATATCCATCCATATTTCCTGCCTGCCATTACATCCACACGGTTTGTCCTTCTCATGACGCGAATTGAACCATGCCCAACTTGGAGCCCCCCGGCGCATGTCCGCATCTGCCCAATGCACCATTCCAGATATTGGAGGTACATCCCTGCAATCCAATCTGCGTGCAATCCATCCAATCCAATATAATCCACCCCGCCTCTCTGGGTGCTGAGCCTGACTTGAGGGCTGCTGAGCCTGGAGCGTGGCTTGCTGCGGCAAAGCCACACCCTTTGCTGAGCGCGCCACCATTGCTTGGCGTCTGCCACTGCTGAGCGCGCAGCGTGCAGCCCATTCCAACTTGCATACATTAAAGAAAACCACAGCTTGGATGAGGTTGTGGAGGAGGAAGAGGTTGAGGTTGCAAGGGTCTGTAAACCACTTTCTTTTGTGTTTTTTGATTGCAAGGAGGCTATTTTAGGAAGGTTATTCATGTTTGTTTTCTGAGTGCAAATGATGTTTGTTCCAGAGGAAGGGACGGAAGCATTGACAGTGGAAGATTTGTCTGGCAGGCAATTCAAAAACACAATCTGCAATCAAGGGTTGGGGAAGTGGAAGCGGGATTTGGCGAGAGAAGAAGAGGAGGACCCCGCCGCGGAGGTGGTTTGCAAGGGTAGGCCGGAGACGGATTTTGACTAGTTGGCCAAGGTTACCGCACAGGGCAAGCTCTGGCTTTGTGCAGGCATTCAACCAGCAAGCAGCATGTGGGAAGTAGCAAGGAAGCACGGGAAGCGCAAGTGGTGGAATTAAGTCCCCTTCCTCAGTATGCATTGCTGGGAGGTACTTTGTAAAAACACTATCATTGCGCCACACTTCTAAGCAAAGGCCAAAGCTGCGTTTTGGTTTTGACTAGGACCTATGGTAACGGATGCATGCAGATGGTGTGCTGCAATGTTGGGAAGTATATGCCAGTTTTGCAGAAGGTCTGTGCCCAGAACAAAGTGATGCCACAGGATCTGAAAGGACCACTGCAACCAATCATTTGGTTGCGGGATCCTTGGGAATCTCTGCTGAAGCTGTCAAGGTTGGTGACACAATTGGAGCGGATTATGGATGAGCAAGTCGCGGCCCTTAAATTTGGACTGCCAGGTTGGTTAAGCGCAGAGGAAGGGAATTTTCTGACATTGGTACCTGTCCTCCAGGAAAGAGCGCTTGCGTTTGGACCTGAAGAGCGGGGACTGTCAAAGAGAAAGACAGGAGACAATTATATGATTCCAAAGGTTTGGCATGAGCCTGGGCAGATCAAGCCAATTCTGATTCTGCAGGCGGTTTGGGGCCCTTCTTGGAGCTGGTGCCCAAGCGTGTAGGGATGGGCCTTTATGGGAAATTGAAATAAATTTACTCAAGTCCTATCTTTGTGGTTGTTAAGCAGGATGGGAAGTCATTTTGGATTGTTCATAATTTGCAGAGGCTTAATTTGTTTACAATGCAAGATGCGGGAAAACCTCCGTGCATGGACAAGTTTTTGGAATCTATGGTGGGGCCTGCATGCTATGGGTTGGTGGATGTGATGGGCCAATACAATCAGCGCAAACTCAATTGTAGTTTGCTGCCAATGACTGCCTTTGAAACTGGATGGGCAGGATGCAACTGACATTGCTGCTGCAAGGCAAAACTAACTCGGTCGCGGTTTACCAAGCACAGATGACCTGGATTCTGAAGGACAATCTTCCGGAAGGGGTGCAGATTTTCATTGAAAAAACTGGCATCAAAGGCCCAAAGATGAATTATGGAGGGGAAACGCTTATCAATGCTTTGGGAATTTCTTGATTTGTCTGGGAATTTGCGCAAACGCTGGAATGGATCTTTTTTCAGATTGAGGGAGTGGGTCTCATGTTGTTGGGGAAAAATTTAGCATTCTGCGTACCCTCCATGGAGGTTCTAGGGCATGTGGTGGCTTCCAACCAAAGGCAGATTGGGGAAAACAAGCACAATAAATTCCTTGAGTGGCCAAAGCCAAAGAATGTATTGCACATTCTCCAGTTCTTAGGATTGTGTAGCAATGTGTGGATGTTTATTGAGAGGTTTGCGGAAGTGCTAGCCCATTGCCAGGATTGACGCTGTAAGACTCCAAACAATGCTAGGAAGTGGAAGTTCTGTGGAGGGGAAAGGTGCTGTTTAGGATGCCCTCCTGAGTTTTAAAAAAATATTTAAATGTAACCAAGATCAAGGTCCAGAACCTGGTAAATGAGGAATCAAGCAGTAAAGGATAAAAATGATAGTAGTTTGTTATAAATGGAACAGAAATATCTGAGCCAAGATTATGTGGGAAAAACTTTGACAAAAGAAGCTAAAGTTTTTTTTAAAGTTCAAAGAACAAAGCTGTTGTATGTAAACAACACCCACAAGCTAATAACTCTGGTTGTCAGCAGAAGATTGGGAATGATCAACTCAATCCCAAACAACCTCCAGGTTCTCAATGAACCTTCCCAACTCTCCGCAATCAAGCGCTTGAAGGGTACCAGATAACTGAGGGTGGCTGCACAAGACAAAGCACTTTGTTTAAGAAGCTCCAAAAGCAAAAAGTAAACTGATTTGAAGCAAGGATAACCTCAACACTTCTCAAGGAACTCAAGAGTAGGCTGGCAGAATTCAACTCCAAAAAAATAAGGGAGGTGTAACACTCCAGTTCTTAATCTTAATAAGACCTCTTCAATCAATCATGATTGGCTCCAGAAAGATGATCAAGGGGGGGATCAAGACCAGTATGGTCAGAGGAAGGGATCAAGGAGTGGTATAACACACTCAAGAATTCCAACAGACAGAATTATCTTCAACCAGCAAGGCTATTGGTTGGTGATAAGGATCAGGCCTCAGAGAGGCAAAGACTCAGGATCAATGGATCAGGAGGAAATCATAGATATACCTAGGATGAGGATGAGGAATCAATTTCAATGATAAAGGGGGGGACACATGCACATAATCCCCTGGATCCTTAAAAAAGGCAGGGGAGATCCCCTCCTTTTATGGGCCATGGGTCCCTGTAGACTATTTACAAGAGATACTAAAAATAGGGTGGAAAAAAGTTTTTTTTTTTTGATTGATGAAGAATATTGGCAACAGGAACCGCCTGACTTTGGGGAGAGAGGAACAAACAAAAAAAGGACAAGGCATGAAAAAGGGGAGACCTGCTGGCGTCGAGGACAATGGTGGCAGTGGATGGCGGGTTCAGCTAGCCCCGGCTGCGGTTGGTTGAAGGTGAGTCAAGGTGGATTGTTGAAGGATTGTTGGTAGATGGTTGGTCACGTGCGCATCAGAGATTGTCGCGCGCAAGCGTCAAAAAGAAAATGAGAAGGGTTCCAAAGGTTGCAAACAACAATGGAATTTCGCGGCTGTTGGAGATGGATTGAAGGAGCTGGTCATGAGGTTGAGCAAGGCAATGACGGCCATTGCAAGTTGGCATCAACCTTGCTGTTAGGTTGGCGCAAGGTTGGTCATGGGATTGATTTTTCTCATGACCAATCTTGTGCAGGCAATCAGGTGGTGATGGGGCCGGTCATGAGGTCACCAACAACCAAAAGTGTTTCTTGCGGTTGTTGGTCAAGGGTGGCAAGAGTGGGGAGCAAGAATGGGATGTTGATGGCCGATTGGGGGTGCCGGTGCCGGGCAGAAACCTGCAAGGCAAGCTGGTCTTCATCTGTGCGTTTGCCGAAAGGGTGGATAGCAGCCAAAGCAAGGGTGACTTGAACATAGGACCAAGCACTGGGAACTGAGAGATCTTCCTAGAAAACTAGAAGAAGGGAGGGCTGAGAACAGGGAATTGAACTGAGAGATGATTTTGAAAGATGTTTTTTTTTTATTAAATGGAGGCTATAAAAACATTCATAAAAATTTTACTTTTCCCGTACTGATCCACAGGTGTCCCAGATTGTGCACCACAACGCGTAAGGGCGGGGAATGGGCCTGGGGTTTGAAATTTGACAAAGCCTTTGGCAAACTCAAGGAGATCCTTGGACGCAATATTGTGCTGCGGGACTTGGATTACAACGCCGGGGGAATTAAGTTGGCCATGGATTCAAGCAAGCTTGGGGCGGGGGCGGTGCTGGCACAAAAGTATGAGGGGAAAGATTGACCGGTTCTTTACAAGTCTGTTACGTTTAGACCAACAGAGAGCCCGTATTTGCAGCCAAAGCTGGAGCTTTGCGGGGTCACTAAGATTGTGTGGGGGTTGCAGCATTTGGGATGGGGGATTCAATTCATGCTTGTGGTGGATGGGGAGGTGCTTGCACAGATGATCAATTTGCCCACGCTGCCAAACGCCCCTATGACAAGGTGGGTTGCATTCCTTCAGTTGTTTTTATTCACAGTGGTACATGTTCCAGGGAAGGCTTTTACAATTCCAGAAACCCTGTCTTGGTACCCGCGCAACAATCCATACAAAAGCGCAGAACCACTGGATGTGGAGGCTCTGAAGTTTAACGTAGGAGTGGTGGAAGTAGGTGTTTGAATTCTGCCCCAACAGTCCGGGAGGTATGTGGTCCTCAGTTCTTATTTGCGGGATCTTTGGTTTCTGGATGATATGCCAGCCAATATTTTTAGATGAATTTGGCAGAGAATGCAAAATTTTTACCTGCAGGAAGGAAAGCTGCGGCTGCGGAGCGCGCCGGTACCGCTTGTGGTCAGCATGTTGAGGGCCAATCAGGAGGTAATCCTGGCAAATGTGCATGAAAATCTCGGCCATTGTAGCTAGGTTGAATTGCAAAAGCAGGTGAGGGCAAGGTTCTTTTGGCTTGGTGTGGAAACAGTCACTCAAAGCTTGTCAGAAGCGGAGCACAATTCTGCCTTTCAAAGTTGGTATTCCCACTGGAGATTACGCCTTGTTTGGGTGGGTTTCCTTGGACATTGTGCACATCAAGGCAGGTAAGTGTGTGTATCTCCTTGTTGCGCGTGACAATCTGTCGGGATGGGTGGAAGCGTGGCCGCTAGTAAAACTCTCAGCGGAGAAAATTTGGCAATTTCTGGAGGAAGACTGGTTTGTGCGTTACGGATCACTCTGCTTGGTAACAGTCGATGGGGGTGCGGAGTTTGTGCAAAGTTGCGGAGAAAATTTTGGGCAAGTGACAGAGTACTATCTGGGAGGCGCAGGGATGATTGAGCGCGCTCACCAGCCAATCAAGGAAGCAATGGTGAAAATGTGCGGGGAGGATGGCAAGCGGGGGCAGGAAACCCTTGCAGCAGTTCTTTTTGCGCATCAGATTTTGGTGAACAGATCAACAGGTTATTTTCTGTAAAATCTTTTATTTGGGCAGCAACCCGTGCTTCCAATTGAAATTAAAGTGGAAACCTTTCTGGGTATTGATTGTTGGAAGGTTAAGACAGCTGAGGATTTATTCAAGGCCCACGCCAAGCAGCTCCTGCTGCAGGACTAGATGTTGGAGAAATTGGCTTGAAGGGTGAAGGCAACCGGCACAAATTCCATCCGCTACTGTAAGACTCCAAACGGTGCTAGGATGTGGCAGTTCTGTGGAGGGGAAAGGTGCTGTTTAGGCTGCCCTCCTGAGTGTTACAAAAATATTTAAATGTAACCAAGATCAAAGTCCAGAACCTGTTAAATGAGAGACCAAAGATTAAAGGATAAAGATGATAGTAGTTGGTAGCTGTGAAACAACCCTATCTGAGGCAAGATGATGCTGGGGAAAAACTTGAATAGAAGAAGTCAAGGATTGCTCAGAGTTCAACAGGACAAGGCAAGTGTAAGTAACAACGCCCACAAGCTAATAGCTCTGGTTGTCAGCAGAAGCTTAGGAAAGATCAACTCAATCCCAAACAACCTCCAGGCTCTCAATGAACCTGCCCAACTCTCCCCAATCAGTTGCTTGAAGGGTAACAGATAACTGTGGGTGGCTGCACAAGACAAAGCTAATTGTTTGATGAAGCTCTAGAAGAAAAACAATAACTGATTCAAACAAGAATAACCCAACACTTCTCAAGGGACTAAAGAGTAGCGTGGCAGAATTCAACTTCAAAAAGAAATAAAGGGAGGTTTAACACTCCAGGTTTTAAGCCTAATAAAACCTCTTCAGTCAAATGTGACCGGTTCCGGAAAGATAATCAAAGGATGATCAGGACCAGTTTGGTCAGATAAAGGGATCAGGAGTGGTGTAACACACTCAAGAATTCAATCAGTCAAATTCTTCTTCAACCAGCAAGGCTATTGGTTGGTGATAAAGATCAAGTATCAGGATTTGAGTATGGACGCTCAAGGACCAAGGGGCAATCATGGATATACCCAGAATTCAGTCTCAGATAAAGGGGAATGGGACCCCACAGATGATTTACTTCAGGATGATAGCAATGATAATTCTACGGTTAGATGCCATAAGATCCCCCCCCCTCCCTACCAAAAGGCAGGGGAGAGCCCTCCTTATATTGGCAGGAGGCCCTGTTAGACTATGTACAAGTGATACTACAGATAGAGCGGGAAAAAAAAATTTTTTTTCTCAGATAAATATGATCAGAAAAAAAGATCACCGGGCCAGTGGAAATCTGTCATCCCTGACTGGGGTGGGATCTTTTCTCATCTCTTCACCTCTCTTGCGTCCATCCACGGACAGGCGCGCGCGACAACACAAAGATCACCCACGCCTCACCCAAAGGCGGAAGGGGTGGGGAAAAATTGAACCAGAACGCCGGTGGATGTTTGCAGGCGGTAGACAACGCTTTTCCACCCCCCCCCCCCCCAAAGATGGAAGGGGGGTGCGAGTGGAAGTTGATAGGCAGTTGATGTTGGCCTATTCGTGGACCAAGGGGGGTTGAGTGGAAGTTGATAGGTGTCAGGGGTGTGGTAGTGGTCGTCATGATTGTGACAGGAGAGGTTGCAAGGGATTGGACCTGAGGAGGCTGAAGGGTTGGTACTATGATTACTTTTGAGAGTAGGAAGAAGGATGTCATTGTTTTAAACTAGATGATTTCCCACGCGTGAAATCAAGTTTGATCAAGACTGGATGGGGTTGTTGGTAACAGAAGTAGGCGGAGGATGATTGGAGTTACTGAGAGTCCTGTGAGTGTAGTCAATGATCAGCTGTTGTCAAGGGTTGTTGGGACTGAACTTGGTTGGAGAGCCGAGGCTGTGGGGGTGAAGTGAGAGGGAGGCGCCCTTGTAGGCCCTTATGAGCTAGAATCCCAAGGTTTGATGGGAGGATGGAGCCAGGGTAGAGGTAGTTGTCACACTGGTGGGATGAGATGATGGATCAGATGCTGGGAGGAGGGAGAGATAGGAGAGATTGAATAGGATGGTCAAACCAGGTTGAGGGTTGTGGGAGTAGCAAAGACTATCAAGGGATAGAGTCTTCAAGGTCTCACTACCCAATAGACTGCCGGCCTCCAAGGAGGATCCAGGATGAGGACAAGAGTACAACCTTTGATCTTGTTTGGACATACAACCAAACACCTGTTGTTTCTCCAATCAAGAGAGACAAGGGCCAGTGGTGCTAAAGGTGTGATGACATCAGATTAGTGAAATCTTGGGCCAAGCGGGTCTTGGCCCACGCTTTCAGCCAAAAGGAAGGGGGGAACAAAGAGAGAAGCAATCAAATGCAATCCCTACGTGATGAGACCAAGAGTGGCCTTTCCTAGACCACTGGGACAGAGGAATGCTTGGCACAATGAGGAAATTGGAGGAGTAATACTGATACAAAAAAAAATTCCAATTTTTTTTTTTTTTGAATGACACCTAAATAAAAGCATCTTAAAAATTTTTGAATTTTTTTGCATCTGATCCAGGGTGTCCAGATTTGGTCACCACATCTCTCCTTAACTTACAGACTGTCCCTGGTCTGCATCTGAGCTTTATGTCATAAAAAAAAGAAAGGAAAGATGATTGAACCCAAGAAATGGCCATTTGATCTTGAGGGTTATTGAAAAGAATATCTTGATCCATCCAAAGACAATCTTAGATTTGACTGTAGTAAAATGAAGAAGGCATCCCAGGTGCTCACGTATGTGGCATACATTAGAGTTTCACAACAAAACGCAGCAGATGACCCTGGTGGTGCACAATTGGGACGACTTACTTCTGATTGAGGTTGCCTCCACAACAATGAAATTTCTTGACCTGATCAGCAGAGAACCTTCTGGCCATCTGAGTACCATTCAGTTCTTCCAAAGCTATGATCCACCTCTGACTTGATGGACCACTTGATAAGGACCATTCCAGCAATTGGAAAAAAGCTTCCCCCACTGAGTTTCCAAGGATCAATTATAAGCTAGAACTAGATCACAAGGATTCAAGGGATCCCTGACTTGATTGTAATGCTTATCCTACCAATAATGGACTGATTTTTCCCTTGACTCCATCATTTTCTGATGGCTCTGTCACAAACATCTTCACTTTGCTTGCGTTGCTTTGATCTGGCAACTAATAGATCAGTGGTGGAAGAAACCCTTTCCCAAGAAATACCTAAGAAAGATTCCATTTTCAGATCCAAAGGAAGGAAAGCCCTTTGACCAAAGAGGATTTCATAAGGTGAGTAGCCAGTGGTTTGTTTAGTTGAAATTTGATCAGAGAAGAGGACCAGATGAAGAAATTTGCGACAATTATTTTCACTTTCACCAGCCAAATTGACAAGAGCAGCCTTCAAAGGGGTATGGCCTCTTTCCACCATGCCTTTTCCTTCAGGATAATAAGGAGTGGTCACCCCGTGTTGACCAGAAAGCAATTGGATCATTTACGGCCAGTTTGCCACCAAACTCAGAGCCACCATCAGTTGAATAAGATTTAGCCAAGCCATAATGCATTTTCCAATTCTCATAAAGGAAGGCTGCTAATGATTTGGAGCTGAGGTTCTTAAGAAATTTTGCTTCAACCCATCCAGAAAAATCATCTCTAGCCACAATGAGGTACTGAGCTCCACCAGCCTTAATGTGAACCACATCCATAGCAATCCTTCCAAAGACTGTGGACTCTCCAGTGAGATAACGAATTTCAGCCAGGAGCCTAAGAACGTTTCTGACATACTTCACAACTCTTGCACCATTGAGAGACTGATTTCTTCAAAGATGGCCACCAGAATTGTTTTGATATACGTTGATAGGTTTTGGTTTCCCCACAATTCCCAAGGCCTTCATGGAGACTTTCAAGGATTTAATCTTGTTTAGAGGGGATAGTTACAACAATAAGAGCGCAAGGATTGCCTCTTTTCATAATCCTAGTACCTTGGACAAAGAAATTTGAGGACTTCCTTTTGAGTGATCAAAAATATTTAGCAGAGAGATCAGGAGGCCTTTGGAGAGTGGAAAGGTACTGCTCTAACTTGAGCCAGAAACCTTGTTGGAAGCCAGAATAATCTTGGGAGGAAAAGCTGAAGAATGGACAAATTAAAGGCTCCTCCTCGTCAGTCCACTCCAACATCCAATTCTTCATCTCCAAGGGGGCATCAAGATAAACCATCTGGCATGGTGAAAAATTTTCCAGGCCTATGAACAATATCAAAAGAGAAAATTTGGATAAAGGCCACCCAGCAAGTTATAGGAGCATTTGGGAGGCTGGGAGCATTGATCATTTTTATGATGGATTGTGTGTTGACTTGTAACTCAAAGTGTTGACCCCAGAGGACAGTTTGGGATTTCTTCAACATTTGAGCCCCGCCACAGAGTTCCAGTTTTGGTTTGGAGTACCTGGATTCTACATCTGAAAATAACAAGGATTCATAGCAAGCAGGACGGTCCCAACCATTTTCATCTTCCTGAGTGAGGACAGCCCCAACAGATTGATAACTAGAATCAACAGCCAATTGGATCATGCCAGCTCCAGGTCCATAAGCAATCTTTTTCAAGACTATGTCTTTACCAACCATCATTTTAAGTAGCTGAAAAGAATGTTCACAATCTTGGGTCCAGATCCACTCAGCATCTTTTCTGGTCAGGCAACATAGGGGAGCACAGATTTTGGATAGAGATGGGATAAATATTTGAACATAAGTAACAACACCTAGAAAACCCCTGACTTCAGTTGGATTGATGGGAGTAGGCCAAGAGAGGATTTTGTTGACTTTGGATGGATTCATCCTTCTTCCTTCCTTGCAGACCACATCAAAAACAATTTCCAGAGCAGGGACACAAACAGCCAATTTGGATCCAGAGACAGTGAGGCCAGATCCTTTGATTTGGAACAAGATCCTTTCCAAAGTGGTTGCATATTCCCAGATAAATCAACAGAGTCCTGAATGCCAGGGTAAGGGCTCATTGTTATAATCAGAAACTCTTCCTTTAATTTGGCCATAGTCAATAAAGATACCAGCATGATCAGGGATTTCATCCTGGAGGATTTAAACCATCTGAGCCTGATAGACTGCAACCAAGTTGGTGGCACCTTGAGGGAATTGAGTAAGTTGGAAACAACCAAGGGGAGTATTGAATGTAGTGAGAGGGAAAGAAATTGGATGTAAGGACCATTTGTCATAGCCACCTATAATGTCACCTAGACCATAGCAAGCTCTCCCAGAGAAGGGTTCAACAAATTCTTCAGTAGCAGGGGGGAATGCCAGAGTCTTTAATAGTAACCTTATTTAGAGGCTGGAGATCGTGAACCATTCTAAGTTTACCATTACTTTTAAGGACACAGAAAACAGGACTGGAATAGCTAGAAGTTGACTGTTTGCATAAACCAGTTTGGACTTGTTACCAGACAAACTTGATGACTTTGATGACTTTGGAAGCATGGATTGGGATCTTTTTCTTTTTCCAGGGATCATGTTCTACTACAGGAATGATATAAGGCAGACCATAGAATTCTTTCAAGAGACCTCTCTCTTCTTCACAGAAAGATTTAGATTTTTCCCTAAGAGCCCAGAAATTTTTGATCAAATACAACTCATCAGGTAGAAGCCATCCATCTGGTCCAAAGTTTACTACTCCCAGACTTTCTTCAGTGAGACAACAAGAGGGGATGAATTAATCAGTGAGAGATTGAGGTAAACCACAGTAAGGATTGCGGGATAGAGGAGGACGCCTAACAGGAGGTTTGAGATTCAGAGGCATTGGTTGGTTGACTGGTTGGATTTTCCTAGAAACTGGTTTATATTTGGAGGCAAAAGAGAGCGGTTCTTGTTTTTGCCAAGAGTTGACCAGAGAGATCTGACTACAAGGATTGAGACCAAGTTCTAACGCTTTCCAAGTTTTGATGTTCTGCAACGTTTTTGAAAGGTGCCTTTTCCATAAAAGAAATCCCAGAAGATAATACATTACTCACATGTGTGGCACAAGGTAGGGTTTCAAAAATGATAGTAGTAGGATACCCTGGTGGTGCACAATTGGGAGGAATTACTTCTATCCCAATTTGCCTCCACTGAATCCCATATTCTTCCATACCAAAGCCACCAAAAAAAGGATTGAGATTGGGTAGTTTAGACTCATTGCGGAGATTTGAACCAGATTGAGAAAAGATTGATTAGGAATAAGAGTACAAGGAAAATAAGAAACAACAGATGAAGACAAAATATTTTTGGATTTTTCCATTTTGATTTGTTTTTGATTTTTGGTATTTTTGAGATCAGCAGAAAAAGCTGAAAAGAAAGAGAAATAAGCCTCTGGGATGAGAGTTGACCCTTGAGTTGAATTTTGAGGCTGAAAAGAACTACAACTATTAGTAGGATCAACTAATCCCATAAAAAATGAGAGGAACTAGAATTATCCTTCTGTTTTCCTTTTAGAGATGACTTAGGAAAATGACCAGGGAAATCTCTTTCCCAGCAACAAGAATCCAAAGAACAAAGAGGAACCACAATTTTTCTACCATCAGAATTAGGGAGGAGGATTTTCTCCCCAACTTGATTGGAAAACTTAAGAGTTGCTCCAAAATCAATTAAGAAAGGTCAACCCAAGATCATAGGTCCATCCAGGCGTGTGATCCAGAAATGACAAGTTTCAACAATGTTTTGGCCAATCCAGACTTGAAAATCTTCAACAATTCCAACCAATTTGCAAGACTGGTTTCCTATTCCATACACTGAAGAGGTGAAGCTGACTCTAGGGCTGAGTTTAAGTTTGCAGGCCAAAGCATCTGAGATCAAGTTGAGCTGGGAGCCAGAGTCAACAAGGAGTGAGACCTTTTTTGCTGATTCACCAAGATAGCAGGGAAGAAAACAAAGAGTACAAGAGGAAAGAATAGACTCAGAAGAGGGATCTGTTCCACCAGAATCCTCCATCAAAGTTCCAGAGGAGACCATGAGTTCTTCAGGACCGATTTCCACAAGTCAACGCAAAACCAATTTCTTCATTCCTTCAGCAACAGATGGAGAGATTGACAGGAGTTCAGCCACAGATAGATCAGGAATTTTAAGATTAGAAATTTTCTTTAATGTACATTCCACAGCATTGTGGTGATCTTTGGAAATTCCCCTCTCAAACCAAACTTTGGGCTGGGTGGAGGGAGGAAGATTGGGTGAAGCAGGACCAGGATCAGGGGATTGAGGAGGTTTAATAGATGAGGGATGAGGATCATGGTGATCTTGAAACCTTTCCATGAGTGGATCTTTTTCCACCTCCATGTCTTCTACATCAGAAGAGGGCTCAGGTGAGGATTGTCATTTGGGTGGTTTTTGGAGGATCAAGGTTGGCAAGGAAGGAGATTTATGAGTTTTGGGCTCCTCATGTTGCTTCCTATCTGAGTTAGATTGGTAAGTACCAACCAGAGAGGAGGAGGAAATAGCTGGGGGACGCCGGGGTTGAAGAGTACCACAAGAAGATTGGAAATCCACAGAAGCCAAGGATGCCTTCATAGGAGGGGGTGGCTGGTAAGAGGCCACCACATGACAAATGGGGCAAGACAAATCAAAGGGGATTAGGGTACCATTAGGAAGGAAAAAGTTATTCCATTTTTGCTCTACCAATTTCTCGTCTTTGTCCTTCTGCAGTTTGAGACATTGACCGGTTCCATGGCCTTCCCTGTGGCAATAATAGCAGACTAGAGTATTTTTAGGAACAGAACTAGAAGGTTTAGGAACACCAAGAGAGGAAATCTTTTGATCCGTTTGGTTCTCAAAGGATTTGAGCAGTTTAGAGATCTCTTCCATTGTAGCAGTTTCTTGGTTAGGCTGAGGGTTCTTGGGCCTGCAATCAGATTCCATTTTATTTATAATCTTGTTTGACTCTTTGAAAGAGGGAGCATGGACTGGTTCAGTGGTTTTAGATTTTTCAAAAGTGAGGGATTTTTGACCTTTCATAACTTTATCCACCACTCCCCTAAGGATAAGAAAAACAGGGAGCATGAATCAATTATCCCTGGTAGTGATCATGGATCCAGAATCAACCAGTTTGTCCTTCATCCTTTCCCAATCAAGCAAGATGAGGGCTTGTGGTGCTAAGGGTGTGAAATCAAGCAAGATGAGGGCTTGTGGTGCTAAGGGTGTGATGACGTTGGAGTAGGGAAATCTTGATGCCTAGGTGATAAGACCAAGAGTGGCCTGTCCTAGACCACTGGGACAGGGGAATGCTTGGCAGGATGAGGAAATTGGATCAATGATACTGATACAAAAAGAAAATTCCATTTTTTTTTTTTTTTTTTTTTGAATGACACCTAAATAAAAGCATTGTAAAAAATTTTGAATTTTTTCACATCTGGTCCAGGGTGTCCAGATTTGGTCACCACACTACTGGGACAAGCTGTCACACAACCACCCCACGTACTATATGGCAATCTTAGATGATTGTGAGTGCAACGGAAAGTGGAAGGTAGCAAGGGCTAACTGAAAAGTGTGAACTTATGGTGGAGTAACTTAACACACAGCAAGAGGGATGAATGTTCCAATGGGAGGAAACCAAACCCAAGCCCAATGTGATGACTGGATTTAGCAAATGCAAGAACGTATGAAATTAACTAACTGAGGAGAAAATCCTCAGGCAAATGGAGTAGCCTTTATAAGGTAATCCAACATTACTAGATACAACCTGATGGATGTTCAACTACAGTTCTGAGCAGTGAGGCAATGAATGAAATTGAAAGAGTACAAAATGAAATGAAAGTATGAATTGCTTCCAAGGTCTTAGCGTAAGTGCAAGACAATAGGGGACAAATTTAATGGAATGTAACAATTGAGACATGAGGGAATGACGTCAGAAGCAATGCAAATATGAAGGTGTGGTTTATGCAGGTTAAGGGACTAGTCCATTTGCAAACTATAAAGTTGAGATGGTTTGACTAGTGTGAGTGCAAACTAGCAATAGCATGTGACCTGAAATCGGAACCCATGGGTTATTGATACCCAGGTTGAAGAGGGTGGAACCCAAATGGATTTTCAACCAAGGTAGAGTTGACTGCAAGGTTTGCAAGTGGGTGCTGAGTCAGTCACCAAGAATGGAAGGTTGTTATGCGAGCCAGAGTTGATAAGCAGAAGGCACCATTGATGTTTTGCTTCTAGTTTTTCACACTTATAGAATGAGGTAGATGGTACTTGAAGAAAAAGAGTATGTCAAAGTAGCAGGACAATAACCCGTAAGCTTGAAGCATGAAAGTTGCCCCAGTATAAAGACGCAAGCTCCTGAAAGTGTTTAGACAGTTTTCCCATCAATTCCAAAGTCATTACAATTACTGCATACCCATTAATAATTACTTCTTTGCTTTAAATAGATTCATAATTAACTATGTTGTCATCATCATTCAGCCGTTGCAAAAACTCCATATCAACAAAACAAGCAATGTGTTCCTAGTACAGCCACGCGAGGTATTTGAGACAAGTGCAAACAATGTTGCTTGCACAAGTTACCTTATAAATTCCCCATAAGTAGCAAGCCAGTTGTAGATGTCCCAGCAGTGTCCGGAAGGGAGATGTGAAGTCAAAGGTCTGCGCTGCAAGTTAATTATCAGATACTTCCAGTGCCAGAGATCAAGTTCTTAGGTATTCAGAACCCTGGTGAGTGGAGGCTTAGAGACTAACAATAAGTAGAAGAATAAAGAAAGGAGAAAGAGAACTAATATAATCCTCATTGATGTAGTACTGCCATGATTCCAACAATACACCACCAATATGCCTCCGCCGCCACCTCCATGGACTGGATCAATTGGGTTGGAAGTGAAAAGCAAGGTGCAAAGTGAAGTTCAAGCCCAAGAAAAGAAGACAATTAAAGAGGCAAGGGAAGAAGGAATGGCTGAAGGGGAGGTGGAACCGGAGCAAAGGGAGGAAAATGAGGAAGAAGGAAACAAAATAGAAGGAAGGAATGGAATGGAACAGGAGGTGGAGGAATGGGGTGGAAAGGAAAGAAATGTGATGGAAGGCCAAAATGAGGGGATCCAAGTGCAAGTCGAAGGGCCAATCAAAACCAATGCAAGGCAATTGACTGGCAATTTTGGCAAAGTTTCTTCCAGGGGCCAAAGGAAGAGAGCTCACAAGGAACTCATGGAGGAAGGTGGATGGAATACCTGACCAAAGAGGGGTTGGACTTCAAAGTGTAAGGAAATATTTGAGAGACATCTAGTGACACAAGTGATGATCTTGTAAAGATTATCTTCTTTGGTGGACAATAAAGATTTGGAATAATTTAGGTTGATGGTAGAGGAATTGAATGAGAATTGGGAGGAAGCTGAAAAAGAAATCAAGGATAATCTTCAGAAATGTATAATTTTACTTTTATCGTTTTATTATGTT
The DNA here is from genome assembly GCA_025617555.3 of Puccinia polysora. Lineage (NCBI taxonomy): Eukaryota > Fungi > Basidiomycota > Pucciniomycetes > Pucciniales > Pucciniaceae > Puccinia > Puccinia polysora. Next base: position 64,593,903 of record CM062612.1, read on the forward strand.
ATTATTATACATATATATATTAGGAAAAAATAGGATGAAATTTCAAAATAAAAAAGGATGAAATTTGTGAAAATCAAAAAGGGGATGGTTAAGAGAAAGAGAAAAGGAAATGAAGTGAAGAAATTGGATGAGATCAATGGGAAGGAATGGGATGGAAGTTTGGAATGGGATGGAAGTAATGGAATGGAATGGGAGCTATGATTGGCAAGGTTTGCAAGGGTAACTTGCATGGAAGTCTTGAACCAAATTGGGATAGTTGAATAGGTGATGGGCTGGTTCCCACAAGGTGCAATCTTCATTGGAATGGAAGCCAGTACATTTGACAAGGTATTGAAGCTTTCCTTTGTGTAACCTGGAATGCAGGATAGGGGTTACTTCCCACTCTAGCTGATTGTGGACTCGGACTGGTTCAGGAGTTGGAATCAGTCTTTCCTGGGTATAGGACTCAAGCTGGCTCTAGGAGAGACGAGTGAAAGACCGGGTGGATAACTTTCCATTTGGCAGGTAAGGTAAGTTTAAAGGCATTAGGGGAGACTATTGATTTGACTTTGAAGGGTCCAAGCTTTCTTTCAGAGAGTTTAAAATTTGGGAAAAAAGTGCAAATATTGCAAGCATCAAGCCATACCCAATCTCCTACTGCAAAGGTTGGGGCCAAAATGCAAAGTCAATCTGCTTGTTCCTTGTAGCGCTGGTTTGCTGCTTTGAGGTTGGTTCAAAGTTGCAATTGAAGGGATTGGATGTGATTAAGGTAATTTGTAGCAGGTTGAGAAGGTGCTACGTGAAGGGAAGAGAAAGTTGTGTTTCTACCATAAAGAGTCTGGAAGGGAAACTGCTTGGTGGAGAAATAAGTGGATGGGTTGTAGGCAAATTTGGCTAATGGGAGCCATTTTGACCATTAGTGCTGTTGGTAGGAGACATACATTTGGAGATAATGTTTGATGATCTGATTGATCCGCTTGGTTTTCCCATCCGTTTCTGGGTGGTAAGCCATTGATAGATTGCGAGTGATCTTCAAACTTTAGCACAGAGAGGTCCAGAAGCTAGAGAAAAACAAAGATCCACAACCACTAATTATATTATCAGGGAGACCATGTTTCAAGAATGCATATTCTATAGAAATTAGCTAATTCTTCAGAAGACGCCGTCACATTACTGCAAAGAAATAAAGCCATCTTTTAGAAGCAATCTACTACTACTAAAATAGAATCATAACGACTGGAAATAGGTAATTGCAGGATGAAATCCATAAAAAGCAAGTGCCAAGTAATTGGCGGGATTTGAATTGGCTGGAGCAGCCCATACTTCTGATGTTTTGAGGACTTGTTCTGATTGCAATCATAGCATGCATTAACATAGTCTTTTACTTCATTTGTCATACCAGGCCAATAGAAGTCTTGTGAAATGAATTGGTAGGTTTTATCCTGCCCATAATGACCAGAAAGCGATGAATCATGCCTTGACTCAAAGATATCTAACTTAATTCAAGGATTATCTGGTACTACTATACAATTTTTATAAACTAAATAATCATTTTTTTCAATACTATAATCACTGTCTAATAAGTTTGCATTCTTTCAAAGTTTGCTACACTTAACGTTTTTGAGTTGAGATTTTCATAGTTTGGAAGCCAGATCTCAAAGTTGAGTGATGATTGAACTTAGTTGGGCAGACTGGGTTGAGAAAAGTGTCCTAACTTTTTCAAGATTGTTGTTGTCAAAGGTGCTCCCCCCTCCTGGGTAAACTTTGTCCCAATGTGACAAAGCATCAGGGACTACAGCTTGTTTCCCAGGAAGTTACGTGATTTTAAAGTTGAACTTGGAGAGGTATTTGGCCCAACGTGCCTGTCTGCGTGTAACAAATTTTGAGATCATAAAATATTTCAAAGAATTGTGATCATTTAAGACCTCAAAAGGTTCCATAAGGCTCAAAAGGTATGAACGCCATTTTTTCAAGAAAAAAAAAATTTCAAGAAGTTCCTTGTCATGAATCTTGTAATTAAGCTCTGCAGAAAGCAATTTGCAATACTCAAAAGCTAGAGGATGAAAAAAAGAAGAAGAGGAGGAAAACTGCAAGATTACTCCTGCAATTGCATAGTCACTTGCATCTGTTTCAACAATATTGCAAGCTAGCTTATTAAAGTGAGCAAGTATTGGAGCAGTGGTAAAAGCTTTCTTCAGAGCTTTGAACTTCAAAGCAGCTTGTTCTTTGAAAAAAAATGAGTGTCTTTTTGAAGAAGGTTAGTGAGGTATACAGTTTTCTTGGCATAATGCTCAATAATCCCCCTGTGAAAATTACTGAAACCAAGGAAAAATTGAAGGGATTCAACAGAGGAAGGTGGGAACCAGTCCAATATTGGTTGGCTTTTTGCTGGATGCATTGATATTCCTTGCTGCAAGACTATGAAACCTAAAAATTGAAGAGAAGGAGTATGAATTTTGCACTTAGAGGCTTTTGCAAACAGGTAATTTTTGGAAAGTTGCTCTCCCACATGTGTGATGTGATCCTCAAGATTTTTTGAGTAGACTAGTATATTTTCAAGATAAACCACAAGATATTTCTCTGCAAGGTCAGAAAAAATGTCAATGACAAAATTTTGAAAAGTGGAAGGAGCATTGCAGAGGCTGAAGGGCATGAACGTATACTCATAACAGATGAACCCTGTTCTCATTGCAGTCAAATACTCATGGCCTTTTGCAATGCAAACTAGGTTATAGGCACCTCAAAGGTCTAACTTTGAGAAATAAGCAGCTCCTTGAAGAGAGTGAGGAGGTGCAACATAGGCGGTACTGGGTAGGCATTCTTCCTGGCTACCTGGTTCAGTTTCCTATAGTCAACACAAAGGCAAAGTACACCATCTTTTCTTGGAAAAAATAAGATGGGTGAACTGGTTTTTGAATGGCTTTTTGAAAGAAATCCTTTTGATACATTTTCCGCAATGTATTCTTGAAGCGCTGTTGATACCTGCTTCAAGAGAGAGTAGACAAGTCTGGGTGCTGGTGGTGGGCCAGTAAGTTTGATCTAATGATTGCAAGAACAGAATGGAGGGAGTTTATCTGCCTTTACAGCTGAAAAGACTTCAGCAAAGTCATGATAAAAAGAAGGTAAAGACTCTTGAATGATTTCTAAATCTTCAATCTTGCCATCTTTGAGAACTGAATTCAAAGTGCTTGCTTGATGGGAGAGGATTAGGGAGCTCAAAATACACTGTTTGGTTGGTGCATATTTCTCTTCAAAGAAACAAGGAAGAGGTAAGTTGGAAAAATAAGCAATAACTCCTAAATCTGAAGGGGGAACTTGGGAATGAAGGTCAGGATATTGCAAATCTCCTGGCGGAAAAGTGTCATACAAACCAATGACAGGGTCAGGTACGCTGTTTAATTCTTGTTTGATGTAATGGTCAGTCTCCTGGGGTTGCAAGGTTTGAAGGTTAATTACTCCTTCTTGCCAATTCACATCCGGATTCCAGTGGACTAGGAAATCATGGCCTAGAATGGTATCATCCATTCTGGGAATATCCAAGACAAATAATTCCCATTCAAAGCTGGGGAAATTGGAGAATTCAAAGGTCCATTTTGCCTTTTGGGAAACTCAATGAGACGGCTCAGTTGCACTACCTACTAAATAGATAGTAAACTTATCTATCTTGGAACATGTAAGGTTTTTGGAAGTGGCAAAAGATTCACTTATAAAAGAAACATTAGTGCCAGAATTGAGTAAAACTTGATAAGGAGAGTTGTCGGAATGGAAAAGGACAAATCTCAAACTTGGAGCACCTGGTGACTTGCAAGTGCAAAGATTGACTCACTGTAATTTAGATAATGTGTAGCCTTCCTTGCAAGTATTGGGAAAACTACAAGCTAATTTTTCAACTGTTTAGCCTCTTTGCACAACTATCAAAATAATTTTCACCTCCCCAATACATACATAACCCATTCTTTTCCCTCCTTAACCGTTCCTCATTCCAGAGCATCCCAGTTTCTTTATCCAGGAACTTTGGAGTTTCAGCAATTGAATTTCCTTTTGGGTTGGAGTGCAAGGTTGGATTTTGTCTGGATTGCTTTGGGATCGTTGAAGATTTTTTTGAGGATTTGTTCATCTTTGGAGTTGAAGTTCACGGTCCATGGTTATTTTGTCCAGAGCAGTTTTTGTTGTGATAACCATTATCAAGCTCAATCACCCGGTTGATTGACTGTTGAAGGGAGTTTGTCTTATGTCCCCCAACTGCAAGTTTTTTAATTAGGCATGCCGGTAAGCCTTTTCAAAAATGAAATAAAAGGTCTGCCTTGTTCCATTGGATGCAAGCCGGCAAAGTTTGAAAATTGGAAATAAAAACGGAAGCTCTAATATTTTCCTTCATCACTGCATTATTGAGTTTGTATTTGGCCTTTCAAACTTCATTAGGGGTGCCAAACAGGGTGAACAGATGTTGCTCAAACTTTTCCCAATTTTTGAGAATACAAGTGGGGCTAGTATTATCTAATGGTTCAAGGTAAGGTAAAAATCACTTCAAAGATCTTCCACCAAGGAAGGAAGATGCATACATAACTCTAAGTCTATTAGTAGGGAAATTGTGAGGATTGTTTGATAAGACGATTTTGCAGAACTTTAGGTCGGATCTAAGCTTATGAGGGTGTTCCCCAGTAAATTTATCAGGCTGCTTCATGCCCGGGGTGAAAAAACTGGGACCACTCAGACCAGATTGCAAGGCAGTTTGATTCAGTCCCTGGATCAGAGTTGTGAGTAAGGTTGATGCACCGGGTTTTGGAGCATGAGTGCAAGCCTGCAATCTACTACGAGTTGAGGTTTCATTGGAGGATTCTTTGATTTCTTTGAGAGGGCCCACTTCCTCCGGCAAGGGAGCAAGGGGATCATCAAGAGGTTCAACCAAAGGATATTTAGAATAAGCGACAGGATCTAAAGGTTTTCTGGCCCAAGAAACACTGGGTCTCCCTACACAATGGATTGATAAATTTCTGAAGTTAAATTTAAGAAATGATAATCAAAAAGAGGGCTGCACAGAGCCACGTATCAGTAAAGGAGTGACAAAAAAAGGAGAATGAGGAAAGAAGAAGGAAGAAGGAAAGCATAAAACCAACATTAAGCAGATTGACTCTAGAAATAGAGAAAAGAAATTATTGAGAGAAGAGCAGTTGATGAAGTCGTTGATAAAGGTGAGTGGTCTGATTTGAAAGAAGACTGTGAGTTAGATCAAGAGACTTAGAGCGAGGACAAGACCAGCCAAGCCAGACATACTTGAGATTGAAGACATCCAGGAGTGAGGTTTGAGGTGGAAGAGATTGCAAGTAAGAGTTAGGGAAGGATAAGAAAAGAAAATAGAATAGACGAGAGAAGATAGAATGCATCAGAAGAGGCCATGAGATTGGTTGAGAGCAATAGTTGTGAATTGAGGTGTATCAAGTTTTGGAGTTGATCGAGTTTTGTAGTGTTGAGTTGATTTGGATTTGGTTTAGTATTTTGAGAGAGGTTCACCCTTCCGGGTGTAGAATTTTGGTTGGGTTAGGAAGACAAGAGCGCGCGCGTGTGAGTAGGCAGTTAGGTTAAGAGTTGGGAGCGTGCTCTTGAGTGCAGTGACCGCTTGTGAGAGGCAAGAGAGCTCAAGAGAGCAAAGAAAATAAAGAAAAATAAACATGAATCATCAAACATAAAAGAAAAGAAGCAAAAAAAAGAAAAAAAATAAAGGAACAGAAACTAAGGAAAAAGAAAAGAGAAAAAGGAAAAAGAAGAGTAAATATTCAACACCCCCTGTGTCTGGTAGGGCTGGAGACGAGAGAGAAATCAGGTTTGATAAGAGAGGTGAGATTTGCTAAGAGATTAGGTGGTAGGGCCTTCGTGAGTCCATTGGCATTCATGTTCTCACAGGGAATGAGATTGATGACAAGACTTCCACGTTTTAATTCTTCCCGTATGGCCTTAGTCTTGATGTCAATATGTTGAGTTTTTGAGTTACAGCCAAACTTTTTGAGTTTATCGACAAGACCTTTATTATCTACGTAATGATTTCTGGGTTCCATATCTTTCTTCCAGAGTTCAGAAACTAAGTCTTTCATCCAAATGGCTTCCAGAAAAGAATCAACAAGCGGATTAAGTTCCGCTTTGGTAATTGAGTGTGTAACATTTTGCTGACGGTAGCTTCTCCATGAGATGAGAGATCCAAAAAGCAAGGATAAATGACCAGATTGCAATCTTCTGGTTTCTAGATCGTCACTCCAGGTAGCATCGCTATAACATTGAATTTGAGTTTTGGAGTTGCGGACAGAAAGCAAAAGTTTGAGATGTTTTGTTGCGTTTAAGTACTTCCAGCAACGCTTCACTTCCCTCTAGTGCTGAATGCCGGGTTTTTTGCAAAATCTAGCAAGACTAGAGACTGCAAAACTAAGATCTGGACAAGTTAGACAAGCAATATAGTTCATGAGAAAAGAGCCGATTGATAGTTGACTTTGAGAGACAAAAACTCTTGATGTTTGTCATTGGACGCAGGGGATAGATTTGCGTTAACAGTGAGAGGAACAGAAGAGGGTTTGAAATCCATCATTTTTAATTCTTCGAGTCCGTGATCAATGTTTTTGGGCTGAGACAGTAAGATCAAGTCATTGAGTCTTTTGAATTTCATTCCTAATATAGTGTTGGGTTCATGATGACTAGAGTTAGGAAATCTTTTGAGAAAATTCGTTAAAAAATTATTGCCGGAGCATACTAGGATGAGATCATCGACGTGGAAGAAAAGAACTGAGTTGGTTGAAGGATGGATGTAAAGGCAGGGGTCTGACATGGATTTGTGGAAGCCCTGTTTGCAGATCCAAGACGTAAGAGTACTGAACCAGTTGAGCGGAGCCTGTTTTAGACCGTATAGAGATTTGTTCAGGATGAGATATTTTGAAGTTCGCTTAGATCCTTTGGGTCGCTTTATGATGACAGTGTTGGACAGTGGTATGTAAGAAGGCGCTTTTAACATCAAGTTGAGTAATGGGAAGGGAATGATAAAGCCCAAAGAGAAGAGCAATTTGGAGGGAAGCTGCCTTTCTGGTGGGAGAAAAAGTGTCAAGATAGTCTATTCCGTAGATTTGATCAAATCCTTGGACGCAGAGTTGACTTTTGAAGATAAGGGGATCGCCATGGCAATTATCCTTAAGACGGTAGACCCAAGTTGTATTGAGAGGATTAGCAGATTCAGGTCCGTTGTAGTCATCCCACACTTTGAGATCCTCAATACCGTTGAGTTCGACGTCCATAGAAGCGTCCCAGTTGAGAGAGTCAGGGCATTTCTTGGCTTTTTCGTAAGTCTTAGGCACGAAATAGTGGTGGTAGCCATATCGTTGAGGAGGGTTGATGGATTATTGGTCTTGAAGAGCGTAGTTTGGATTGAGTTGAATAGCAAGATTGTCAGATTCTTCAGAAGAGGAGTCAGAGAGATGATTGTCTGAAGGTTTGGGAGAGAGAGAGGGAGAAGAATTGTGCCTGTTGGGTTCAACAGGATTGTTAGGAGTAGGAGGAGCGGAAGAAGATTCCGGGAGTGAGAAGGAAGGGGGAAGATCAACATCCAAGTTAAGATGAGACAGTATGTTGGATTCGGAATTAGGAGAGGATGATTGTATCTGGGAGGAAGAAGAATTTTTGAGTATCTTTACGTGTTTGGAAGAAATGATAGAATTGTCAGGGCACAGAATACGGTAGGAAAGAAAGTGAGGGTTATAGCCCACAAGGATGCCGGCAAGGCCGTGTTCTTTGAATTTTTTGCCTTGAGCAACCTTGGTGTTGAGGTAGACAGCCTTGGAGCCAATCGGATGGAAGTAATCGAGAGGAAGAGTTTTATTGATGAAAAGTTGATAGGGAGAGGGTGAGGCTGAATTCTTGGGGATTTGATTGAGAACTAGACAAGCAGATTTAGAGACTTCAGCCCAGAGATTGAGCGGCAACTTGGAGCTTTGAATAATGGCTCAAATTGATTCAGTAAGTGTTCTGTTGGCTCGTTCGACTTTGCCATTGTGTTTGTGATGGTAGGGTTCAGAGACAAGATGTTGGATAGAGTTTGATTGAAAGAAATCCTTCAAGTCCAAGGAAGTAAACTCCCCTCCACTGTCAGAACAGATGGTAGTGGGGAAGGCTTTTTGTTTTTGCTTTTCAAAGTTTAAGATGGTTTTAAGTTGAAGGCCCGCATCGGACTTCTGTTGGAGAGGAATTGCAGATATGTAGCCAGAGTAATTATTGATGATGGTCATGATGTAATTCATCCCATTTCGGGAAGAAGGAGTTATGGGTCCAACAAGATTGATGTGAAGTTGTTTGAATGATCGGGAAGCAGAGGTAGAGGTGTTTTTGAAAGAACTTTTAGTTATTTTAGAGAATAGGCAGTCTTTGCATTGGAAGTTAGATAAAAGATCAGGGGAAAGGTCCGGATATAAAGTTTTGAGTCAATAGGAACTGGCATGGCCAAAGGATAGGTGGAGATTTTTGAGCTTTTCGGATTTCCAATCACTTTGAGAAACGTAACAGAGTTTTTGATTTAATCCAACTTTGGAAGGGTTGTTTAAGACAAAAAGATTGCCTCGAATGAATCCAGAGAAGACAGGAAAAGAGTTCGAGAACAGTTTGAACTGATTTACGTTAGTGTAGAGAGAGCAGCGTTTGGTGACAATGAGTTCTCTGGGACTGATTAGATTAACGACAAGGTTGGGAACAAAGAAGGCATTCGAAAGGGTATTTCCAGATAAGCTGCACAGTTCCTTTTCCTTTGATGGGAAGCTTAGCTCCTTCCTTTCCAGTACTGATAAACTTGTCCCCAGAGCAATCGTTGAGATCGGTGAAGAAATTTGCTGAGTTGAACATGTTACATGAGGCTCCAGAGTTGAGGATGATTTGATTGTGCAAATTTATCTCTTCAATCCAGGTAGTGAGAAGAGAATGGTAGTGAGATACTTCCTTACATTTGGAGTTTGCGTTGAATTGCGCTCTCCAATTAGCTTGAGCTTCTTTCCACCAATTGGGAGCAAGATGCTTGTGTTTGTGCCAACATTTATCTTTGGTGTGATTGGGTGATTGTGGATTGTGGTAATCTCTTTTACAGAAAATTTCCCAAGGTACGGGCTTTTTAACATTACAAGAGACAACTAGGGCGGTGTTGAGAGATTTTGAATCTTTAGATTTTGATTTGGTTTTGTTGTTGAGTTTGGTGAGGTGATTAAGAACAAGATTGACAGAGACACTTTTATCCAAGTGCATGATTTGTTGACGAAGTGATTGAAGAGAGGAAGGGAATTTTAAAAGAATAAGGTAGGCTAGAATATTGTCTGGTAGATTGATTCCAACGTCAATCATTTTCTTCATGGAAATTTTAGTTTTGGTAATAAACAAATTAATTGAGTCATTTTTGAATTGGTGGTAAAGAAATTTGTTGAAAACTCTTGCTCGATTGGCAGTTTGAGAGGAGGCAAACCTTTCCTTGATGGTTTGCCAGAGAAGCTTTGCAGAAGAGATTTTTGTTGGATTTACAACGTTATTGTGAGTAATCGAGTTGATTCTGGAGAGTAAGATAACCCTGATTTCCATGTTGTTGGTAGTCTTGAGCAATTTGGAGTCATCCTTGAGAGCTTCTTTGACGCCTTTCAGTTCCAGGAGAATGGTCATTTTATCCTTCCAGATCGAGTAGTTTTTGTCGGTTAGAATGGGTACAGCCTCCAGAGCTGCCTTGAGTATGATTTGTCGAAATCCATTGCTTCTGCTTGATCCCTCCATGAATCGGTGAGATTATTCGGGCTGATCTTCGGCTTTTAACCGTGATAAATTTCTGAAGTTAAATTTAAGAAATGATAATCAAAAAGAGGGCTGCACAGAGCCATGTATCAGTAAAGGAGTGAAAAAAAAAGGAGAATGAGGAAAAAAGAAGGAAGAAGGCAAGCATAAAACCAACATCAAGCGGATTGACTCTAGAAATAGAGAAAAGAAATTATTGAGAGAAGAGCAGTTGATGAAGTCGTTGATAAAGGTGAGTGATCTGATTTGAAAGAAGACTGTGAGTTAGATCAAGAGACTTAGAGCGAGGACAAGACCAGCCAAGCCAGACATACTTGAGATTGAAGACATCCAGGAGTGAGGGTTGAGGTGGAAGAGATTGCAAGTAAGAGTTAGGGAAGGATAAGAAAAGAAAATAGAAGAGACGAGAGAAGATAGAATGCATCAGAAGAGGCCATGAGATTGGTTGAGAGCAATAGTTGTGAATTGAGGTGTATCAAGTTTTGGAGTTGATCGAGTTTTGTAGTGTTGAGTTGAGTTGGATTTGGTTTAGTATTTTGAGAGAGGTTCACCCTTCCGGGTGTAGAATTTTGGTTGGGTTAGGAAGACGAGAGCGCGCGCGTGTGAGTAGGCAGTTAGGTTAAGAGTTGGGAGTGTGCGCTTGAGTGCAGTGACAGCTCGTGAGAGGCAAGAGAGCTCAAGAGAGCAAAGAAAATAAAGAAAAAGAAACACAAATCATCAAACATAAAAGAAAAGAAGCAAAAAAAGAAAAAAAAATAAAGGAACAGAAACAAAGGAAAAAGGAAAGAGAAAAAGGAAAAAGAAGAGTAAATATTCAACATGGATATCATCATTGTAAGGGGTGGGGGAAGCTTTCCCCATTGAGCGAGTACGTGACATTGTAAAAGAAATCTATTATAGGTTGGCAAGCTACAATAGATTAGTTGAGTTAGTTAATTTACTGTCACATGACAACCCCACGTACAATAGGGCAATCTTAGATGATTGTGAGCGCAAAGGGAAAGCTGAGTGCGAGGGCTAGCGCAAGGTAGCAAGGGCTAACTGCAAATTGCAAACTTATGGTGGAGTAACTTAACACACAGCAAGAGGGATGAATGTTCCAATGTGAGGAAACCAAACCCAAGCCTGATGTGATGAATGGATTTAGAAAATGCAAGAATGTATAAAATTAACTTACTGAGGAGACAATCCTCAGGCAAATGGAGTAGCCTTTGTAAGGTAATCAGAGATGACTAGATACAACCTTATGGATGGTCAACTACAGTTCCATGTGTGAGGCAATGAATGACATGGACAGAGTTCAGAATGAAATGAAAGTATGAATTTTTTCCATGGTCTTAGCATAATTTTGAGACAATAAGGGACAAATTTATTGGAATGTAACAATTGATACATGAGGGAATGACATCAGAAGCAATGCAAATATGAAGGTGTAGTTTATGCAGGTTAAGGAACTAGTCCATTTGAAAACTATACAGTTGAGATGGTTTGAATAGCTTGAGTGCAAACTAGCAATAGCATGTGACCGGAAATGGGAACCCAAGGGTTATTGATACCCAGGGTGAAGAGGGGGGAACCCAAATGGATGGTCAACCAAGGTAGAGTTGACTGCAAGGTGTGCAAGTGGGTGCTGAGTCAGTTGCCAAGAATGGAAGGTCTTTATGCAAGCCAGAGTTGATAAGCAGAAGTTACAATTGATTTTTTTCTTCTAGTTTGTCGCCATTATGGACTGAGGTAGATGGTACTTGAAGAAAAAGAGTATGTCAAAATAGGAGGACAATAACCCTGAAGCTCGCAGCGTGAAAAAAGCGCTGCGTGCACAGGATCCGGGATCTTCTTGGTTCTGCTTTACAACTGGAGCCTGGAAACTCAATTGGGGAAGCTGTTTGCTAATTGATGGAATGGGCCTTTCTGCATAACATCCATGTTTGCTGGAGGAAGTTACCAGTTGGAGGAATTGGATGGGACTCCGCTCAAACGGAAGGCTGCGGCTTTGCACCTGAAACAATTCTTTGTGTGGGGATTGACTTCATTCAACAAGACGGCTGGTTTGGATAGCAAGGGGGATGAATACGTGGATTCTTTGTACAAGGACAAGCCCGCGCACGCGGTTCGCGTCCGGTGGAGTAAACAATTGCAGACTGCTGGCAAAAGCAGCCAAGGTGGGCGGTAACAATGGGTGAATAGGGGATATGATTGGGTTTGGTGAGGGGGTTCCTTAGCTGGTTCACAGCTGGAACAAATAGACACCCCAGAATGTTGTTTTTCTTATTTCTTTCTCTCTGGATTGGCTTTTTGGGATTATTTCTGGCTAGGTTATGAGTTTCTTTTAGTTACAGGCACAGCGCAAAGCTGGGTCTGTGGAGGCAAGGACAAGCCCCGCATTTGGGAAAAGAACAATTTCTAAAGGATGATCTGGGGAACTAGGAAAGCGCGTGGCGCAAAATGGATGTGGGTTGAAGAGCAAGGCACGGGCTTGGCAACAGGTTGGTGCTAAAAAAAAAAATCTCTCTCTTTTCAGGTTTTCTTTGGTTATCTTATAGATGGAAGGTATAGATGAGTGGGGTGGATACTCTTTTTCTCTTCCTCTCTCTCTGAAGGATGTGCGTGGGGAAGGTTGTTTTTGTGCTCTCTCTGTTCTGTAGATGGGTACAGGGAACTGTGAGGCAGTTTTTCTTGGGTGGTCCAGGTACCTTCAGTGGATACTCTCATTTGGAGTTGATTTTCTCACTCTGGAAGATTGCTCTCAAAGCGCAGACTTTTTCACTCTTGCATATTGCTCTCAAAGAGCATATTTTTCTCACTATTGCAGATTGCTCTGAAAGCGCAGATCTCAGGCGCGGTTCTAATTTCTCTCAAGATTCTCACAAGCTGGAAGGCTACTTGGGTTGGCGCGGAAAAAGTCTTTTTTCTTTGCAAAGATAGGTGCAGGAATAGAAACAAGATATAAAAAAAGGAGAGGGGGGGTGATCAGCCGTCGTTGGCTGAGTCCTCATCACCTCCTCTGCATCCATGCAAGCCGCCAGGGCTAGGTTTTGGAATGCCGCCAGAAATTTGTGTTGCGCACTGACGGTGTGAGCGTGGGGAAATGTTAGGAAGGGCTGGAGTAGTTTGTCTGCATTGTTCACCATCACCTCAAACCTTGCAAGGGGGAGTGTTGCAATTAGGGGTATCTCTGGAATCTCAGGAGTGGCTGCCTAGGTTCTGGAAACAACTAAATCACCATGGGAGTTGGCACGCGCGGGTTCTGGTGACAACCTGGGAGCCGGTGGAGGAGTAGGAGTGGGAGGCACGGGGGTGGTGGAGGAGGCGCGGTTGGTTGGTTGAAGATCTGCGGGTCCGTTGCTGGTTCCTTTATCCACACCCATGCGGCCCACTTGTGAGCGGTGTTCCAATAAGCCGCAAAATCAGAGAAGTCCTGGCACCGCGGTGGTCCAGCCCAACGGAATGGCCAGCCCAAGTCATGGCTTTTGCCCAAAGGAGGGTGTGAAGCGGCGCATTGCGGTTTGTCGCAAAGTGAACCAGGAGGGGTCCGTTCATTAAGGGAGATGTTGTCATTGCTTGAGACCAAGAACAAGTCGCGTTGGGTCCTCTTGTGCAGACTACCTGGAGGACCGTTGCGGGACATACCATTGTGTAAAGAACAGCAACAGTGGCCAGCTTGGAATGGAACACAGACGTTCCAGCCCGGAAGGATGGGGCAGGAGAGGCCGTTTGGACTGCAGAACGTGCAGGACATGTTAAATGGGTATTTCAGCCTCCTGGATGCCAAGACCCTTTCTTTTCTTTCGCTAACAGAGGTGATAGAATAAATAATAAATATATTATTTGATAAATGCAGCAAAAATCTGTAAAATATTTGGATAAAGCTATTGCAAGGTTAATTGGTTTGGTTTATGGTTTTAATATTATAAATCAATATTAATAAATTGGTTATTGAATGAATTAATAGAGGGGCCACAATAATATTTGAGATCTTTAACAACTCTCTTCAGGGAATTCACTTTTAAAACACATAGACCTGGTTACTTTGGAACCTTTAGTTTATATTCTTAAAGGATATATTGCCCAAAGATAATATGTATATAATATACACGGTGGAGTGGCAGGGCTCTTTAAACAAGCTGCCACAACAGAAAAAGGATAATAAGACTCAATGGTGTATTATTTAATCCTTTGGGTACCTTTTTGGGACATGCCCTGATGGGTTAAACCTGTTACTGGGGTTAAAAGTTTTTTCAGCAGTTTAAATTGATAAAAAGAGTTGGGGAAAGATATTATTGATCAGACTAAAGCCATAAGTCACTTAATTATCTCTTATAAGTATTTTATTAACTTGGAACGTTGTCTGGATGTAAATCTAACTGGGTCTCTGGGTATCAACATGCTCAAAAGAGCTCCGTATTTAAAGCTCTTTGAGTCCAAAATTCGTCCTTCTGAGGGATACAGGGGCTCAAAGAGACGGACACTAAGGCTAGCAGGGTAACCAGTGCTAGCCTGCCACGTTTTTTAGGTGCTGTAGCACGGGTAAAATCTAATTCCACAAGTTATGGGAATTATTCTACCTTTTAATTGATTTTTTGGACGTGCAAATAACACTAATATGTCCATATTATTTATTATTTAATTAATTATCCTTAGTAAATTTTCCCACTATATTAATAATTCTTTTAATAAACATTCCTACGGGTAATCTGAGGTCATGTGGGTTCTCATTATGTATTAACTGAGTGGAGTAAAATCATGATATTGATTCTGCTCCTTATTTTTGGAGTTCAGTTGATTTACTAAAAATAGTTACTAAAAATATAAGTCATGATAATTCATGTAATAATTTTACATCATTAGTTTCCTTAGTATGTCAAAAAAAATTCCGATGCCTTGAAGTCTTCACAAGTGCATATTGAAGTATTTTAATATATTTTTACAAATAGTAGTTCTCTTATTTTCAACATTTTTGGTATTTTTAATTATATTTAATAAAAAATACATACAAAGGTTATTTAGGTATTTTTATATACTTTTATTTATTTTCAGATTATCTACTATCCACGGGGACATTCATTACATATGTAGAATGTCCCTGTGTAGGTTGCAGCATATTTATGTGGTACCTGAGCTTCTCAGGCCGCCTGTTACTCTGTTAGCCCCTACTCCCGCAGCTGCTTACTTGTCAGAGGCCCAGGGCTGCGTACAAATCTTTTCAGGGTACTCTGACAGGTTTGCAGTGCTACTGCTCAGCCGCGCGTGGGTGTATTGGTTTCCGCGGCTGTGTGCGGGAATTGTGACAGAACACATTTCCGTATGTAACTCCTAAAATATACAAAACAGCTCGATTCTGACTTAATTTTAGGTGTGAAACCTATAAGTGACAATACATGTGAAATATTTAATTGGCCAAAAAGTCCTATAGAGGTGTCGTGGTATTTTGGTCTTTCCTTTTTTTAATTATTAAAATGATAAGGAGTTGGATTTCAAGGGAGGGGTCAGTGAATGACCCTCCTTAATTTTGGGTGCAAAATCCATTTCTACTGTAATATTTAAGGATTTTCTACTCATTCTTAATTTAATTTGAATATTCCCATTTTTATGTTCTTTTTGTTACTTTTGCAGCATTCTCTTCAATAGTAGCAAGCTGACATTCCCCCACTCCAAGATATGGCCATATCTGAAAAAAAATGTGGAGTGTGTTTGGAAAAAAATTAATTCCATATGTGTTTCAGTTCCTCTTACTGGCTCTGTAGTTTCTAAGATGTATTGGTCCATCAGTTATATTATTCTCTGGTAACCATTCATCTTTGTCTGCAGAATCTCCTTTGTATCTCACTAAGTATAGTCTAACATTTTTCCCTTGCACTCTCTCTTTCTTGTCTCTCAATATCCTGCAGACTTTCCCTTTTCCTTTCACAGGTTCAAGTTCTATTTGGATCATTGCTGGAGGGAGTTTGCTACCTTCTCTTGGTTGAAAGTGTTTCACTAGGCTAACAGGGAATACTGGGTGCTTGCTTGATAATTCTTCACTCAAGATTACTTCTACAGCAATTTTGCCATGCATCTTCTTGATAACTAATGGTCCAACAAAGGCTGTTTTCAACTTTCTGTTACCTGCTAAATTGTTGAAGTTGGCAGTAGATATCAAGATCTGATCTCCTATTTTAAATTCAGGTTCTTTATGTGATTTTTCCCATCTCTTTTTTTTGTATTCTACTGCTTCTTCTACACATTTTTGGAAATGATTATTTGCCTGGTCTATCATTTTCTTGAAGTCAAGAGATGATTGATAAATGGTGGCTAATTTATAGTTCAAGGTATTCCTAGGGAGTTTTGGAATCCATCCCCTTTCTAGTATGTAAGGGGCCTCTTTGGTAGTAGAGTGTTTACTGCTATTATAAGCCATCTCCAGGGCTGGGAGTAGGCTTACCAATTCATGGCAATAACCATCTGCGTTTTTGTACTCTAGACCAAAGCTACAAAATCTTCTCAACATATTCTTGCAGGTCTGTATCATTCTTTCAGCTAATAAATCAGTCTGGGGATTGTATGCTGTAGAAAATTCTAAAGTAGTACCCAGTAAATCATTTAGATTCCTCCAGAATTCAGAGGTGAATTTGGGGTCTCTGTCACTGATTATAATCTTAGGTATACCAACATCAGCTATAATCCTGTTCCAAAATACTAAACCTACATCCATATCACTGTCTTCTTTGTGGTTAGGTAAGAATTTTGCCTTTTTAGAGTATCTGTCAACTATTACCAGGACAGAGTTATATGAATGTGTTCCTCCAGGGGGGAGGCCGGTGACAAAATCCATATTAATGATTTCCCACCTAGTTTTGGGTTTGGAGATCTTTTTTAGAAGTCCAAACCTTTTTCCAGTAGTTTTATTAGATTTTTGGAAAGTTTCACAGCTACTAACATACCTTATAGTGATTTCTTTCCAGTCTATCCTCCAAGCAGTCTGTTTCACTTTATTCAATGTCCTTTCAGTGGATAGATTGCCTGATGAACAGTTGTCATGGCATTCCTGGAGTATGTGTTGCATATGTTCTTTGTTACTTAGTAGCAATAAACTAGAATGTTGGTGTCTTTAGTAAAGGAGACCATCCCAAAAATTAAACCTTCCTGCTTTATAGGGTTTGAGTAATGAGGCAGGTAAACTATTTATCAGGGCTGCTTCTGGGTATTCACATTCCATAATGGTAATCAGCAGCTTGATATCAGAGGAGTAGTTCTCTCTAACTAGATTGAAGAAAGCAGTATCTAATTCACATAAGTGTATCCCCATTATTGGAGCATCTAAGGTAAAAAGATTTATATTTAAGATAGGAAAAATATCCTGATCCTCAGGGTCATATGCTGGATTGCTAGAGTCATTAGGCAAAGCATTCCTACTTGGATCAGAATTCTGGTGTTTAGCTCCAGCTTTATGCACTATAGTCATCTGGCCTCCATACTGTTGCATAGCAATTGGCCACCTGAGCATATGTCTTCTGGGAGTCTTCATGTTCATGAGAGTTCTTACAGCAGAGTTCTTACAGAATCACAGTCCGTAATTACTTGAAAATTGGTGCCTTCTAAGTAATAGTGTAGCTCCTCTAGAGCCCATACTAGAGCCAAGCATTCCATCTGGCTGGTTCCATATCTTTTCTCAGTGTCTTTGATTTTTCTAGATATTAAAAGTACTGGTTTCTCAACTGGTTTGTCTTCTTCTATTCTTTCTGGGTGTAAGGCAGCTCCTAACCCTTCCATACAAGCGTCAATATACAATCTAAAGGGTTTAGAGTTGTCCAGGTGAATTAGTACAGGAGTTGATTTCATAGCTATTTTCAATTCCTCATTTTTTTTTTAATCTCTCATATTTCATTTTAAAGAGAGTATTATTGTTGCATATTTCATACAGACTTTTAGTTAGCATAGCAAAATTTGGGATGTACTGTCTATAGTAACTGCAAAAACTAATAAATGACAGCAACTCTGTTTCATTCTGGGGCATGGGTCTGTTCATGACAGCAGCTGTCTTATTCTGGTCAGCAGCTATAGTTAGACCAGAGACTATATGTCCTAGAGCTTTCAGTTCTCGGTTTCCAAAGTTACATTTCTTCATGGAGAATTTTAATCCTGCTCTGGAATTGGTTTGGAGAACTAATCTTACTTGATTTATATGAGTCTCCCAATCATCAGAATATATGATAACATCATCTATATAAACCATCATCCATCCTTGTCTGATGTAAGTACCTAGAACTGTATCCATTGTTCTCTGGAAGTGTGATGGAGCATTCTTTATACCAAAGGGCATCCTCAGGTATTCATAAATTCCTAAGTGACAGATTATTCTCATAAACCTTCTACTTTCAGGAATTATAGGTATTAGGTGGAACCCTTTAATCATATCCATAGTAGTGATGTATTTAACTTTGCATGGGTTATGCAGAGTATGATCAATGCAGGTTATAGGATAATAATCTGCTTGAGTCTAGTTATTCAGCATTCTGAAGTCTCCTACCATTCTTGACTTGTCATTATGCCAGGCTATGATAACAGGAGTAGTCACATCTACTTGTGCATTGTGCCCTACTTTCCTCAATAATTTTAGGTCTATGAGTTCTTGGATATGTTCCTCAAGAGCTATCCTAGATTTAGTACTAGAGGGATAATCTGGTCTTCTTAGCTTAAGGGGATAAGGAGGGATAATATTCAATTTAATACCATGTCATGTCATTTGATATTACCAATGGGGTGATCTTGTTGAGACTGTGAAAATGAAGATGTGTCTGTTGGGAGTTGAACCCACAACCTCAGATAGAGTGAGACACATACTAGAGTGCTGCCTTTACCAACTAGGATACAGACGCTTGTGGCTGCCAGGTTTGTTTTGTATTACTGGTCTAGGTTCAACTGCACAGCCTCCTTCCTGTGGTGATATATCATGTTAGCAGGTTTAACCTCAACAGATCTCTAGTACAAAAAGCATTTTGATTCTCAAAGCAGACTGTCAATATATCTTTCTTCTGTTCTTCAGAAAGTTTCTCATTTAGAGCTGCTTGTCAGCCTCCTGGATGCCAAGACCCTTGCTATCCTTTAGCTACCAGAGGTGATAGAATAAATAATAAATATATTATTCAATAAATGCAGCAGAAATCTGTAAAATATGTTTAAAGGATATTTTACCCAAAGATAATATGTATATAAAATACACGGTGGAGTGGCAGGGCCTTGTAGCCAAGCTGCCACGACAGAGAAAGGATAATAAAATTCACTGGTATATTATTAAATCCTTTGGGTATCTGTTTGAGACATGCACTGATGGGCTAAACCTGTATACTGGGGTTATAAGGTTGTTCAGCAGTTTTAATTGATATAAAAGAGGTTGAGGATGGATATTATTGATCAGACTTAGCCATAAATCACTTACCTATCTCTTATAAGTACTTGATTACCTTGGCACGGTGTCTGGATATAAATATAACTGGGTCTCTGCCCATCAATATCCTCAAAAGAGCTCTTTATTTATAGCTTTTGGAGTCCCAACATTGTACTTCTGAGAGGTACAGGGGCTCAAAGGGACGGACACTAAGGCTAGCAGGGCAACCAGGGGTAGCCTGTCACGTGTTCTTGGTGCCATAGCACGGGTAGCATCTAATTCCTCAGGGTATGGCAATTATTCTACTTTATAAATAGATATTAGGACTTGTGAATAACACTAATCTGTCCTATTTATGTATTATTTAATAATTTATCCTTAGTAGATGTTACAAGTAATTTAATAATTATATAAATAGACATTTCTATGGACATCTTGATGTTAGGTAAGTTCTCATTATGTATTATATACCTGGAGTAAAAGTCATGATATTGATTTTACTCCTTATTTTCGAGTTCCAGTTGATTTACTAAGATAATTAATTCAAAATATAATTCATGGCAATTCATTTAATATTATTATATCATTAGTTTTCTTAGTATGTCAAAAAGATATTGATGTCAAGAAATTCTCATAAAAGTATATCAAAGTATTTTAATATATTTTTAGAAGTTGTCATTGTTTTATTTTTGACATTCTTGGTACTTTGAATTATATTAAATAAAAAATATGTATAAGGATTATTTAAGTAATTTTATATAATATTATGTATTTTAAGACTATCTACTATCCACGTGAACATTTATTACATATGTAGAATGTTCCCATGTGGGTTGTAGCATGTTTATGCGGTACCTGAGCCTCTCAGGCCGCCTGTCACTCTGTCAACCCGTAGTCCCGCGGCTTTTTACTTTTCAGAGGACTGGGGCTGCGTACATGACCATGACGGAGTGACAGGGCTGTATCTCAGCCGCGCGTGGGTGCATTGGCTGCTGGGGCTGCGTGCGGGAATTGTGACAAAACACATTTCCGCCCGTAACTCTTAAAATATACACAACACCTCAATTCTGACTGAATTTTAGGTGTGAAACCTATACGTGACAATGTGTGTGAAATATTTAATTGAAAAAAACTCAATAGTGGAGCCTTAGTATTTTGGTCTTTCTTTACTTAATTATTTAACAATATAAGGAGTTGGATTTCAAGGGTGGGGTCAGTGAGTGACCCTACCTAATTTTGGGTTGAAAATCCATTTCTGTAATAATATTTATGGTTTTCCTACTCTTTCTTAGGTTAATTGTATTCTTATCATTTTTGTGTTATTTTTTGTTACTTTTGCAGCTTGCTCTGCAATAGTAGCAAGCTGACACTGCTTGAGAGAAGTATTCTTGATTGAATTCTTCTAAGTTCTTTTGATAAGTAGAAGAGGGGGAGTTAGTTTGGATAGTCCATATCTTAAACTTCTTGTCCCAGTTACCACCCTAAGTGAAAAACCTTCCTTTAATCTGGAACACAGCTATTCCATATAGACATAGAGCATCATTTCCTATTATCAAGTAATCACATAATTATTTGAGCAATACTACAAATTCCACTTGTATGCTCAAAGATCCTTTAGTATGGGGCAATATTATAGTATCAGTCCATACTCCAATAGCATTCATGGTAGAGTTGCAAAAGCTAAACTTGGCTTTTGGGACGGGAAAAAGGTGGTCTTTCCAATTGGGATCCCGTTTGTTTCAGAATTCAGTGTAGACACATGAGCAAAAAGCCCCACTGGCAATTCATAACCTTATAGGCCTATCTTTATACAATCCTTTTTCATAACAAGTCTGACCAGTAGTGTAACTCTTACCACTCATGAGGCTTAAAATTTAATGGTTTAACATCAGTGAAATGTCTAGGAATTACGGTGGGGTCCCATTATTGGGGAAAACTAGAGTCACCATGGATGTTATTGATTTCTTAGAAGTACCTATATCTCCTTCTATTAAATTGACAGGTTTGGTCAGGATCAATTCACATTCAGAAAGAGATCCTGATGAAATTTTGACGATTTTAATTTCAGACAAAAACACCAAGACTGACGCTGGATTTTAAAGATTAAGAGACCCAGGATAAGGAGATAATGAAAGAGACCAAAACAAAAGGAGTACAAGATGACTAGGAAGGACCAGCAGTAGTAGAGAGCCAGTATCCCCCTTGAACAGCCATGAGAAAGTCATAACAGGAACCAACCCATCAACATCAGAACAATGGAAAAGAGATGAATAATAAAAAGACAGGAAGGCAAATGGTTTTTAATCATACCAAACTAGATACGCTTTTCTTGACGGAGTTGGTGATGGATTGGAGGTGAAGATTAATGTGCCCAAACGACTTTGAGCGGAAGGTGGCAGTGTTTGAGTGAGGTCTGGGCAATGTTACTTGTTGAATAATTTTACCAAAGGGGAAGGTATAGGAGGCAAAGAGAGGCAACAAGAAGTTGTGAGAGATAGAGTGGACGATCAACGGTATTGGTTGGATGAGAGGAATTGGGTGGATGAGAAGAAGGAGTTCCACAAGTCGGAATCAAAGGACGCAGGGAAGTTTAGTTTGGAGAGGGATAAGAGTTGATTCTGGAGACATCTTGTGACATGTCTGGAAACATAGGTTGAGAGCTTATGGACTTAGAATTCAACACCCCCTGGAGTTTGGTATGATTACTCAAAACAGGTGCTTAACAGATGATCTAAGGATTTTCTTTTGCTATATTTTGACAGGCAGTCCGCAACCATGTTATCAGAGGGAACAAGGACAACTTTAATCTCTTGGGATTTAAGACTTTTGCAAATAAATTTGCACTTGATATTGATACGGTTTGTTTTTGAGTGCAAACCAAAATTTTTGATTTTATCTAGGAGGCCCGAGTTATCTATATGAAACACTGTGGGATCAAGATCAACGTTCCACAGTTCGCCAATAAGGTGTTTCATCCAGAGATTTTCTTGGCATGCGTCAGATAGAGCATTCAGTTTGGATTCTGTGGACAACATTGCAATGTTACATTTTTTTCCGCTGTTCCAGGACAGGGGGAACAATAGCTAGAGACATAGATGACGGGATTGAGATCTGCGGGACACGCGGTCGTCTCCCCAGGTGGCATTGGAAAAGTAAAAATATTTTTTTGATTTTCACTGGACAGAGACAGAGAAAGGTTGAGATGTCTGGGTCCCTTCAGGTATTTGAAACAATGTATGACTTCTCTCCAATGAAGGATACCAGGTTTTTTGTTGAATCAAGAAAGGATGGAAACAGCAGGGGCTAAATCATGATGGGTACAACAGGATAAGAAATCTAGAATACTGGTGAACCTTTGGTAGTTGACACCCAGCGTGTTGAATTGTTTGATTTCAGGTTTGCTTGCTTTCACATGGCAAACGCCTGGGGTTAGAGGTGTCAGGACAGTCCAGGCATTAGGGAGATTTAATTCTTCAAGAGTGTTGTCTATAAGCTTTATTTGGTTGAGTTTGATAATTTTCTTGCCAACAGAGATGTCCATACCTAGGAGGGTGTCAGGGAAATGCGCAGAGGAGTTGAGGAATCTACTAAGGAACTGATTTTTGAATGAATCCACATCTCTGACAACAATTAGGTTGTCTACATGAAAGTAAACAAAAGAATAGGAATCCTTGTTTAAGAAGAGAAAAGGCTCAGATTCCAAGGGAGTGAAGTGGATGTCAGTGAGACACTTGGTCAAGGTTTTGTACCAGTTAGCTGGGGATTGTTTAAGGCTGTAAAGGGATTTCTTCAATTTTAGGAAAGCTGTTTTTCTAGTAGAATGTTTTGGAGTCTTGATTTATATGTCTTCTTTTAAAGTTGCATTTAGAAAGGCCCATTTTACATCAAATTGTCTAATTTTTAAATTCTTGTCAGAACACAGAGTGAGTAAAGCTAATAGGGAGGGAAAACTTCCAGTGGGAGCAAAGGTTTCAAAATAATCTAGACCATAAACTTGTTGGAACCCCTGTATACACAACCTGGCTTTCTTCTTTGCGGGAGTACTTTCTGTAGCAGGTTTGTCTTTCAGAACAAGGATAGTATTTAGGAGTTTAGTTGGGATAAAGGAACATTCTTCCCAGACTTCATGTTTTTCAATTTTTTCAAACTCCTCTGCAATGGCATTGGTGTATTGGCTTGTGTCTTGTGTGAGGTACAAGTATTTGGTTGGTCTGATATTTGATGTCCTAGGTCTGAGGGAGTATTCCAAGGGGGTAGAGGAGGGAAGATTGGAAGTAAGATTGGAAGAGTGAGGATGATTGATAGGATCTAGGATCTGATCTGGCGGAGGTTCAGAGGGGACATCTTGAACCAGGTTCTCTGGATCAGGATGAACGCCAACTTGGTCTTCAGTATTGTTTGGAGGGGGTTTGAAATATTCTGCCTTTTCTGTTTCAAGGTCCTCTGTGAGAGCTGTAGGGTAGATGGGTTCAAGAAGGTCATTGTTGATTGAAGAATGAGCAACATTTCTATCCATGGGATTGAAGTCAAGAAAGGCAACATACTTGGTGTCTATGATCCTCCCTCTCTCCAGTAGGATTTGATACAATAACAGTTCCTCTTTGTATCCAATCAGAACTCCTGGGATTTCTTTTGGATCCAGCCTAGAGCGAGGGATCCCGGGAGGGGCTAGGAATACCAGGTTTATGCCAAGAGGTTTGAAAAAGCTCAGTGGAATTTCTTTATTTTTGAATATTTTGTAAGGTGATGGATTACTCTTATGGGAAGGGATTTGGTTAAGCGCCAGGGTGACTGATTTAATGACTTCATGCCACAGATTAGTGTTGATCTCCAAGTCCAGAAGAGTGCATCAAAGAGATTCTATGATGGTATGATTAAATCTTTCAGCCAGTCCATTTTGCTTGGGTGTAGAGGGATCAGAGTGGCGTACGGCAATGAGATTATTGTTGCAGAATTTTTTCAACGAGTGATTAGAGAATTCAGTCCCCCTATCCGAGTGAATAACATTAGGGAAATAACCAAATTTCTTGGCTTCCATATTAATTACATGGATAAGAGTTTCAGGAATGTTTCTTTTCAGTTTCACAGGAATGGCAGAGCAGTATTGGGAATAGCTGTTGACCACGGTGTGGTGACCAAATATGGAGTCCCTGGACCAAATGGGGAAAATTCAAAAATTTTTACAATTCTTTTATTTAGGTTTTGTTTCAACAAAAAAAAAATGGAATTTCTTTTTCAGTGTCAGTTCTCAAACTTCCTCATTCTGTCAAACATCCCTTTGTCCCATTGGTCTAGGACAGACCTTCACGGCCTCACCATCTAGACACTGCGTTCAATTCCTTCTCTTGTTGTTCCCCCCCCTTCCTTTTGGCCAAAGGCGCAGGCCAAGACCCTCTCGGCCCAAGATATCTCATCCCATCCCCAACTCCTACCACAACCATCCTCATCACCATCCGTTGGTCAATGTCATCAACTATTGAGAAGTATCAACAGCATCAACCTCAGCATCCTCATCCTTCCTACTGCCTATCAACCTCCATTGATCAAACTGTCTGGATGATTTACTCTCAGAACTTCAAGTTACTATGAAGGAATCTATTGACTCTAGCCCCAACAAATCTCTGCCTTGTTTCCATCATTCTGGGATTCATCCATTGCATCCATCCAACTTGTCCATCAGTTTCCCTGCTTCCACCTTGTCAATTGGATTCCCCTCCTCATTGATTGGCTCCCCATCTGGTCGCAAGGAACCTCCCCCGCTACCACCCAAGATTCCCAACGCAAATCACGCTCGCCGCAAGATCTCCCTTTCAAGCCTTGCATCCAGCTCTTCCATCTTTTCTGGTCTCACAAATTCCAATGGCCATCATTGGCTGCCACCTCCCATTCCTCAACTGCCCAATGGTTATAACCCCTCCTCCATCAATGAATCTTCATCCTATCCACTTCCCAATCTTGCCTATCATCAAAGCCATCAATCATCATCATTGATTTCTCCTCCCTCCCCGCTGGCCTGATGTTGTCTCCACTTCCTATCCCGTCAATTTCCACCAATTCCATACCTCTATTATAGCACCTGCCTCCCTTTCCCAATCACTGCCATCGATTCCCCTTGACCCCAACGCCAATCCATGAAGAACTCCCACCCCCTTCCATCTTTGGGTGGGGGTGGAGAGTGTTTTCTAGCGCCCGCGGACACCCGCGGGCGGCCTGATCGGTTTTCCTTTCCAACCCCTTCCGCCTTTGGGCAAGGGGTGGGTGATTCCGGTATTGTCACGCGCGCCCGTCCACGGATGGACGCAGGAGCTGGTGAAGGGATGAAATAGATTCCACCCCGGTCAGGCAGGCCAGATTTCCACGGGCCTGCGTGATCAAATTTTCCTGATCACCTAAAAATCTGAAAATCAAAGAAAAAAAAATTCTTTCTTTTTCCGCTCCATTTGTAGTATCCCTTGTACATAGTCTAACAGGGCCTCCTGCCCATATAAGGAGGGGCTTTCCCCTTCCTTTTGGAGCATCATCCATTGGAGGACATCCTATCATCCTATCAGCAGATCCTACACCACATCCTAAGATCATCAGTATCCTCTTGAAATACATCATCCGTGGGGTCTTCATTCCCCTTTATCTGAGACAGAAATTTGGGTATATCTTTGATTTCCCTTTTATCCTTGAGCCTCCATACTCAAACCTTTGATCCTTGATCCTTATCACCAACCAATAGCTTTTCTGGTTGAAGAAGAATTCAACTGATTGAATTCTTGAGTGTGTTACACCACTCCTGATCCCTTTATCCAACCATACTGGTCCTGATCATCCTTTGATTAACTTTCTGGAACCAGTAACGTTTTACTGAAGAGGTTTCATTAAGCTTAAAACCTGGATTGTTAAAACTCCCTTCATCTCTTTTGAAGTTGAATTCTGCCATGCTACTCTTGAGTCCCTTGAGAAGTGTTGGGTTATTCTTGTTTGAATCAGTTATTGTTTTGCTTCTAGAGTTTCTTCAAACAATTAGCTTTTTCTTGTGCAGCCACCCACAGTTATCTGGTACCCTTCAAGCGCTTGATTGCAGATAGTTGGGCAGGTTCATTGAGAACCTGGATGTTTTTTGTGATTGATTTCATCTTTCCTAAGCTTCTGCTGACAACCAGAGCTATTAGCTTGTGGGGGTTGATACTTACAATTGCCTTGTCTTGTTGAACTCCAAACAAACCTTGACTTCTTCTATTCAAGTTTTTCCCGGCACCATCTTGCCTCAGATAGTGTTGTTTCCCCAGCTACTGACTACTATAATCTTTATCCTCTTACATTTGGTCCCCCGTTTACCAGGTTCTGGACTTTGATCTTGGTTACATTTAAATATTTTTGTAACACTCAGGAGGGCAGCATAAACAGCACCTTTCCCCTCCACAGAACTGCCACGGCCTAGCACCGTTTGGAGTCTTACCACAGTTAAGATAAGGCAATGCCCGCTTGAAGAGCTTGTGATAGGGCTGATTGTATCCAAGTGGATTTCTTGTAATGGCTTCTCAGATTTTCTGTGAGAGTTTTTGAAACTGGCCCTTGTGATTTTACCAAGGGCGCAAGACTTGCACGGGGTTTCTGCTTTCACAGGTATGCTCAGCTTGTTTCTCAGACAACTATAGCTCACATGCCCTAGAGATTTGTGCAGAAACTCAGAAGATGTTAGGAAGGAAAAATTCTCCATTTCAGATGCCTCAACAACAGGTAGATTGTTTCTGTAGTGGCCATTATACAAGATTTCATTGTTTTCCAGAATTTTGAAGTTGTTCTTGTTAAGTTTAAGGCTCAGACTGTCAATTAATAAACATCTGGCGGATAGGAGATTAACAGAAAGATCGGGTACAAGGAGGACTTTTGACAGGTCTAGATTTCCATTCTTGAGTTTGATCACAGCCGTACCAACCCTCTTGATTGAGAGTCTTTTATTTTCTGCACCGGTTTTAACATGCCCTACTTCTTTGTTCAACAAGGAGGCAAATAGATTGGGATTGGAGATCATATGAGAAGAGGATCCAGTGTTGAGTACAAATAATGTGGAGGGAGAATCTGAGCCCTGATGGTAGAAGCAACTGACAGTTGTTGAGTTCCCATTACATCTTTTTAAATAATCTTCTTTGAGTTTGGGGTGGAGAGCCCAGAAATCGGCTGCCAAGTGATAAGTATAGGGATTTTACTTTCCCCCGGAACACTTTGGAAGAGAGGAACTGTAAATGCTCCTGCCAGTAGCAATTAGCGCGGATGGTAGGAAATTGGGATCTTCCTTTGGTTTTTGATTGTTCAGGTAGAACCTAGCTTGATTGAGGACTCTTTCCGGATTGATGGAGTCTTGGTTATGAGTAATTTGGTCTTTGATGTTGCTCATTGAAGGAGGAAGTTTGTGAATTAGCATGTAGGCAAGGATATCCTGGGCAAGATCAATTCCCACTTTGCGCAGTCTCCTGATGGCAACTTTGGCAGAGGTAATAAATTCAAGACCATCTTTGGGATTGAAGGTCAGGTTTTGGAGACAGTCAAACACCTGTGATCTGTTGGAGGCCTCAGATGAAGCAAAAAAATTCAGTATGGATTTCCAGATAAGTTTTGCTTCTTTCTTGTTTTCAACCGTAATGATTTTGGCGTGTACGGAGGCGTCCAATTTGGAGGTGATGATGGATCTCAAGTAAATGTTTTTGGTCTTGGAGAGAGTTCCAGTATTGGAAAACAGTTCCCCTTGGAGGCCTTGAATGTCAAGCATGTTTTCTATTCTTGTTCTCCATAGTGAGAAGTTGTCAAGGGTCAAAAGAGGAATGGATTCAATGGTGGTTTTTAAAATGGTTTGTTGGAGTAGATCAGTCATGGTGTTAGTGAACTTGCTGGGAGGTCTTCTGTGCTATTTTGACTGTTAATTTTGATGAGGTTTTGACAATTTTAATTTCAGACAAAAAAACCAAGACTGACGCTGGATTTTAAAGAGTAAGAGACCCAGGATAAGGAGATAATGAAAGAGACCAAAACAACAGGAGTACAAGATGACTAGGAAGGACCAGCGGTAGTAGATAGCCAGTATCCCCCTTGAACAGCCATGAGAAAGTCATAACAGGAACAAACTCATTAACATCAGAACAATGGGAAAGAGATGAATAATAAGAAGACAGGAAGGCAACTGGTTTTTAATCATACCAAACTAGATACGCTTTGATTGACGGAGTTGGTGATGGATTGGAGGTGAAGAGTAAAGTGCCTAAATGGCTTTGAGCCAAAGGTGGAAGTGTTTGAGTGAGGTCTGGGAAATGTTACCGGTTGAATAATTTGACCAAAGGGGAAGGTATAGGAGGAAAAGAGAGCCTGAGAGAAGGTGTGAGAGATAGAGTGGACAATCAAGGGGATTGGTTGGATGAGAGGAATTGGGTGGATGAGAAGGAGGAGTTCCAAAAGTTGGAATCAAAGGACGCGGGGAAGTTTAGTTTGGAGAGGGATAAGGGTTGATTCTGGAGACATCTTGTGACATTTCTGGAAACATAGGTTGAGAGCTTACGGACTTAGAATTCAACACCCCCCGCAGTTTGGTATGATTATTCAAAACAGGTGCTTAACAGACAATCTAAGGATTTTCTTTTGCTAGATTTTGACAGGCAGTCCGCAACCATGTTATCAGAGGGAACAAGCACAACTTTAATCAGTTCTCTTTGGGTCTGGAAGGAACCTTCCTATCTAATCCATTCATGTCTATCACTTCTTCTAAAACATTGATTAGAGTTGGTAAGTCAGCATCCATACTCATTCCGCATCTTAAACTATGGTTATGATTTCCAGGACACAGGTTGAGGAGTCTTTCATTGACTTCCTCTTTATCAGCATCTGGATAGAAGCATTCTAGTCTTCTCTTCTGTTCTAAGCACAATTTGTGAGGCTTATCCTTGGAGGGTTCAAATGAGGAATTTTCAAAATTTTTCATCATTTTTCTTTTCCACATTCTAGAACCAAATTTTTCTTTAATTAGAAGTTTCCAAGAATTTCATTGTAAGGATCCTACTTCTTCTATTTTACTGATAAACAAGTCTAATGCTACTCCTTCAAATAGTCTGGGCAGCCTGACTACAGCTATAGCTTCTGGTAAGTCATAACACTTAATAGTATAGTCAATAAATTTAATGAAATTTATATGATTGTATTCTCCTTCACTGGAGAACTTAGGCCATTCAGAAATTGGGGGTAAAAGTTTGAGGGCTGGTTCCATTTTGGGAGTAGGACTAGGCCTGAAGGTTTCACTCCTATGCATTCCTAGTAAGGGTGGTGCATAAGGTGTAGTTGCTTATCTGGGAGGTTTTAGTTCCTCTGTGGTACTCCCCAAGGGGTTTATCAGATGGACTTTTAAGTCTCTAAGATCATTCTTGATCAGATAAAGTTTCAGGTCCACTGTATTATTAAGCAGATCTAATTTCTCACTAAGGGAAAAAATGGAGCTGTTAGTGGTAGTTACCAATTCTTCTTTTAAGGGTTGAAAAGAAATAATAAAATCTTCTTGGATACCTGATAACATATTCTCAATTGTTTGAGTCTGTCTGATTTTACCTTGATTAATTGTCTCCAATAACTGTTCTGTATTTTCTTTAATATCTTCCATTCCTACAGTTTTTTTTGGTTAATAATTTATTTGGTTACTACTGATGTTAACTTATCCATCTGGGTATAAATAACATCCAAATTTCCACAAACAATCTTGAAATTATGGGGCATATCATTAGAAAAGGAAGTAATTACATCAGAGGTTGGTTTAGAAAAGTGACAGGGTTAAGAATTAGAGGCTAATTGTTGTACACCTTTTTCCACTTTTGAGCTAAGGATATTATCTGATCCCAATCCTTCTTTCCGTTTGGCTTTGGATGGGAAGAAGATCTCTTCTTTCCTGATCCTCTGCCTTTCAGTTGGGCTAATTGATCCCAAGGATTCCACTTTTCTATGTATGATTCTACCTCTTTCCTTGGAATCATTTCCTGAAGAGCTACCTGGGTAGCTTTTGTCTGGGAGATAATCTTTTTCATAGATACCATGTCCTCCTTGGCTTGGGCTTCTTTGAATTCCTCCCAATATCTCATGTGCTCTTTGACTAAGTCTCTGATCCTGGCTTCCTTTGCCAGATTCTGCTGGGGTGGCTGCAGGGAACCTTCTTGTAATGGAGGGGGGCTTAATTCTACAACCTTCTCCGGCTCTAGGTTGGGGGATGGAAACAGTCCTTGGGGCTGTTTCCTGTCCACCAAAATTTGATTCATGGGTTCCAGCCCCCTCATGGTTGTCATTATTGGTGGTCTCATGGTTACTGGGGGCTCCTGGCAAAGATCCATAGGAGGGAATTCTTCCTGAGGCTCTTGCATTATGTCTATTCATATTGAATAAAATATTTATAAGTATTTTTCTCAAAGAAAAATCCGTGATAGTAATTTTATTAAAACTTACTTCAGTTGATATTCAATGGCACTAAGACCTTATTGGGATTAAATTGGTCCTTAAAAGGTAATCCTATGGGGTCTTGGTGTGTTCCAATGAGGTCTTCTTCCGTCCAATTGATATTATGAGGGCTTCCAGAGATATCTGGGACTTCTTGGTCCAATAAATCTAAAATCTTAAATGGTTTTTGGGAAACCAGGACCACTGCCAAATTCATTGCAAGAGTGTAAGTCGTGAGAATAGGAATGAGGCGTTGACAACAGGAAATACCAACGGCTCTTTAGGCGGATGATACTCTGATTGTTAACAGCAGGTGAGGACTTGACTGGATGAGAAATGAGGCAGCTAAGATGGATGTGATGTAAGCAACGGAATACCAAGAAAGGAGGGACAGGGAATCCATACGTCTGAGTGGCCTGGAAGGTTAGTGATTGATGAACAAGAATGAGAAGTGAAGGAAGAGAAAGAATCTGCATGAAGGAGATGTCAGCACAATAATGATAATGGACATTGGATCACCAATTGCTGGATCGTACCAATTGAGTTTCATCAAGAGACTTTAGTTAGGTGATCTTGATCCAAAGCACGGGGGTGATGCTTGATCCATCGGCAACGGTATTTTTGGGAGCTGTGAGAAAGGGATGAAATGAATTGATGAGAGGCTGGAAGTCTAAGATCACCACGGTCATCCCTAGTCTTGGAGAAGAAGGATCGAGCAGACACTTCAAGTTTGAAGCACAAGCACCGGATGAGAGCTTGAGTGAGCTCGAGCGGGGAAGGTCCGGGGAGAGTTCCAGCAGTGAATTCCAACAAAATCAACTTCAGTGGCGGTGGTTTCTGTAATAGGAGGGTTCACTAATGGTCAAAAGATATTTTATTGGTCAAAAAAATATATTAATATTGTTTTAATAAAAATAATATGGTAATACAAGTTTTATACTTACTTTTATTTTTTAAAAATTAATTTATGCAGTATTTCTTCCAAGCTTTATGTTTGCTGAATAGGGCTTGAAATTTGATACGCCTCTCAAGATCTTCTTGTTGAAGGAGTTTATCTAAGTGTTTACATGCCAAAGAAATATTAAGTTGCTCAGCTTGAGTAAAAGCTTGTTGGTTTATAATTTTCAATTTATTCTTCTTTTCTTATCTTAAAAATTTTTAAATGATATATTATTAATTCTGCATTGGTTTTAAAATCCACTGCAAAAGTAATTAATGATAAATCACGGTTGAAAAGTCAGGTAAATTATCTTTGATTTAATTTTTACGTGAAATGTCTGGTCCAAGGTATTAAATATGATATAATGGAGTATTTCCCAGGAATACCCCCAATTGTCAGCCTCCTGGATTCCAAGACCCTTGCTGTCCTTTAGCTACCAGAGGTGATAGAATCAATAATAACTATATTATTCAATAGATTCAGCAAAAATCCGTAAAATATTTGGATAAAGCTATTGCAAGGTTAATTGGTTTGGTTTATGGTTTAATGTTATAAATCAATATTAATAAATTGGTTATTGAATGAATTAATAGAGGTGCCACAATAATATTTGGGATCTTTAACAACTCTCTTCAGGCAATTTGCTTTGAAAAAATGTCAACCTGGTTACTTTGGAACCTTTAATTTATATTGTTAAAGGATATATTTCCCAAAGATAATATGTATATAAAATACACGGTGAAGTGGCAGGGCTTTGTAACCAGGCTGCCACGGCAGAGAAAGAATAATGCAACTCACTGGTATATTATTGAGTTCTTTTGGTACCTGTTTGGGACGTGCACTGATGGTTTAAACCTGATACTGGGGTTAAAAGGTTGTTCAGCAGTTTAAATTGATAAAAAAGGGTTTGGGATGGATATTAATAATCAGATTAAAGCCATAAATCACTAAATTATCTCTTATAAGTTTTTGATTACCTTGGCAGGGTGTCTGGATTCAAATATAACTTGGTCTCTGGGTATCAATATCCTCAAGAGAGCTCCTTATTTATAGCTCTTTGAGTCCCAATATTGTCCTTCTGAGGGATACATGGGCTCAAAGGGACGGATGCTAAGGCTGGCAGGGTACCAGTGGTAGCCTGTCACATTTTCTATGTGCTAGAGCACGGGTAATAGCTAATTCCACAGGGTATGGGAATTATTCTATTTTTTCATTTATGTTTTGGACGTGTGAATAACACTAATCTGTCCATATTATTTATTATTAATTAATCATCCTTAGTACATGTTCACATTATGTTAATAATTCTTTTAATGGAAATTCCTACGGGTAATCTGATTTGAGGTGGGTTCTCATTATGTATTAACTGATTGGAGTAAAATTTTGATATTGATTTTACTCCTTATTTTCAAAATTCAGTTGATTTACTAAAAATAATTACTTTAAAATAGAATTTATGATACTTCATGTATTATTTTTACATCATTAGTTTCCTTAGTATGTCCCAAAAATATTGATGTCTGAATGTACTCACAATTGTATTTTGAAGTATTTTAATATATTTTTACAAATAGTAGTTATCTTGTTTTGGATATTTTTGGTATTTTTAATTATATTAATAAAAATAGGTATAAAGGTTATTTAAGTATTTTATGTATACTTTTATGTATTTTTAGACTATCTAATATCCACAGGAACATTTAATACATATGTAGAATGTTCCCGTGTAGGTTGTAGCATGTTTACGTGGTAACTGGGCTTCTCAGGCTGCCTGTCACTCTGTCAGACCGTAGTCCCATGGCTGCATACTTGTCAGTGGCCTGGGCTGCGTACAGGGCTTGTCAGAGTACTTTGAAAGGGTGGCAGAGCTACTGCTCAGCCGCGAGTGGGTTTATTGGCTGCCGCAGCTGCGTGCGGGAATTGTGACAGAACACATCTCTGTATGTAACTCCTAAAATATACACAACACCTCAATTCTGACTAAATTCTAGGTGTGAAACCTATACGTGAAAATACATGTGAAATATTTAATTGGCAGAAAAGTCCTATAGAGGTGTTTTGGTATTTTGGTCTTTCCTTTCTTTAATTATTCAAAGTAAAAGGAGTTTGATTTCAAGGGTGGGGTCAGTGAGTGACCCTACCTAATTTTGGGTGGAGAATCCATTTCTACATTAATATTTAAGGATTTTCTACTCCTTCTTAAGTTAATTTTAATATTCTTATTTTTATGTTTTTCTTGTTCATTTTGTTCCAGCTTGCTCTGCAATAGTAGGAAGCTGACACAGCTGAGCACTCAGCTGCTGACCCATCAGAGCCAACCAAGACGGGAACAACAATGTTAAACCAAAGCGTCTCCTCCTCCAGTGTGCCTTCCTCAGACAACCAGCCTTCCCCCAAGGGCTATGCTTATGTACCCTACTTCAATTTAGTGCCTTGCAACATATCACAAGACGTAAACCCCTTGGAAATCCTCACCACCCCAGGCAGGGGACGTATCACGCAAGAGGAGCCGCAGGAAGACAATGCTGATGTTGCCAAGGTGTTATCAGTACAGGCAGCCCTCATTTCCCATTTTCCCATCTCTACCGTGTCCTAGCGGTCTAGGCTGGCCTTCCTTGGTCATCCAACGTGTTGAAGTAAGGAAATTCAAGTATATTTCTAATAGTAAAAACCAGACTAAGAGAGAAAAATACAAGATTAAATTAAATTCATAACAGCTTGAGAACAAGAATAAGCAGAGACAAGAATTCCTACCCCGGATGATAGATAGTTCAGAATGGAAATGACAAGAGGAGTGGAAGCCTTGAGAACCTAGGATCAATTAAGAAAGACGAGGGAAGCTAGAAATGGGCAGTTAAGATCCAGCTTGAATAATCTTGTTGAATAGATCTTCCTCACCAAATGAACAGCCAGCAGAGATTGTTTAGGAATGACGCAAATTAACCAAGCTGAACAGTTGCGTATTCAAGTTTTGAGTTGAAGATGTTTGACAACCTAAGTAAATTGATGAGTTGGCAGTTGAGTCAAAGCAGAGAAGTGTGAACTTCTAGTTGAGGAGTGGAGGTCAAAGAGAGTTGAGGGAATGGAGTGAGGAGAAGTATGGATGACAAGATAAGAATGTGGAAGGAGGGGAGTTGGAATATGACAATGGGAAAAGGAGCATGTGAGAGGATGATTCCCTTGGGAATTCAAGACGGATGGAGAGACAAGGGAGACTAGAGGAAGTAAGGATGAGGCTTCATAATTGGAGTATGCGCAGAGAGAATGAGTGAAGAGGGAAAGAGATAGACACACGGACTAGAGGATAGAGATTCAAGTTTCAACACAATGCCTGCCTCCTCTGTTCAAATCCCCCACTTGCACACGCTTTACCCTGATTTTTTGGCCATCCCCTCCTCAACTCATCACCACCATCCTCCTCCATGCATCTCTCAATCTCATTGGCCATTGACTCTCACTCATTCAAACCGTCCAGCTCTACTCCCCATCCTTGCTGCCATCAACCAATGACTGCAAGAATTGCTTGCAGTCATTGGTGACCTCATGACCAGCACCCCATCATCTGATAACCTGCGCAATATTGGTTACGGGAACAATCCCTGTCACCTCACCCAATCAGTCATTCCCATGACCAATCTCACCCCCATCCTTGCAATTTGTGACCTTGCAGCAACCTAAAATTGATGCCAACACCAATGATGCAATTGCTTTTTTCAACAGCCGTCATCCACCTCCCTCTACCTTAGCTTTGATTGGCAACAACAAACCAGACCAATTGGCTCTGCCCAATCCATCTCCAATTCCCGCAAACCAACATTGTTGTTTGCGGCCATTGGAACCCTTTCACCAACAAAAACCAATGACTGCGAGTGTTGCTTGCGGCCTTCAGTGACTTTGCACCACCTTCATCAATCTTCCCTCAACCAACTGCGGTTGCAGCCGGTGTGGTGTCATTATATAGCCTCAGGTCGGGAACTGTGTTGCGGCCTGCGCGCTCAGCATCTGGTAGGTTAGGCTCAGCAGTGGGGGTGCGCCGGTTCTCAGCAGTTGCCGCAAGGCTCAGCATTGGGCGCAGCGGATCGAGCACGCGGCTGCGGGCCGGGCCTGACTAGGGGAGATGAGCCGCGATCCACTTGGATATCCAACTCACAGATGGAGCTGGGCCGACCAGTTTCTTGGGCCGTTAGTTGGGGGAGGAAAAGGCGAGGCGACAGCAGGGCTATATGCGTGGACAACCGTGCGCAAGCGTGGGCCGGCCACGGGATGGGAAATCCACGACAGCACGTCGGGCGGATACAGGCAAGTGCGGTGAACTTTGGGTAGCGCGCGGCGGAGGTCCGCGCCACGGAAGGACAAACCAGATTTTTGGAATGGCAGGCGAGCTGAAGGGATAGGGTATTGGTATGGGTTGGGGGATGGGTTAGGGTTCTGGGTCTAGGGTTTCTTCTTCATGGTTGTCAGTTTTTCTCTGTGCTTGTACTTAGGTTAGGGCTGAGGGGAGGGGATCTAAGATACCTCTCCCCTCAGCACGGGTTGGAGGGGGACACACACACACAGGAGGGGGGAATAGGAAAAAGGAAGATTAGAATCTCTCTCTCTCTCTTGCACGGCTGCATCCAATCTCCTTACAGACACTTCAATCAATAACTTCCGGAACTCAAGGACAACTTCTGGGGTGTTGCCCTTCTAAAGTTTCCACATCTGGGGTTCTGGCCGGGAAAGATCTTTTGTTGAAGTCTCT
Source organism: Puccinia polysora (assembly GCA_025617555.3). Classification (NCBI taxonomy): domain Eukaryota; kingdom Fungi; phylum Basidiomycota; class Pucciniomycetes; order Pucciniales; family Pucciniaceae; genus Puccinia; species Puccinia polysora. The sequence goes on from CM062612.1 coordinate 64,630,164, forward strand.
CAAAGGTACTCACGGATGCTACCAACAGCCGCTTCTCTTCCTTCCTCCTCCCACGGCTTCCGCGCTACCCCATGGATTTACCCACATATTTGACTCAACATTGCGGAAGTGGAGCAATTCATCTTGCGGTATGAAACAATTGCGGACTCTGAAGGTGTTTTGGATTTTGAGAAGGCGCGCCATGTTTTCCTGTTCATCAAGGACGTGGAAGCGCGTCGGGATGTGGAGGAGATGGAAGGCTACCAGAACCTGGATTGGCCGGAACTGAAGGAGGACATGCTGGCAAGATGGGGGAGGCGCGGTTCTTGCTTTTGGAAGGACAATCTGAAGCCATCCGCGGAATTGGGTTACAAGGCAGGCGCGCGCAACAGGATCCGGTTGCAAGCGGAAGTGGACTATGCCAAACTGGAGTACTACAGGGCAGAGTATGTTCCGGCCCCACCACCGACAACCATCTCTTGGGCTAGCAAACTTGCGGAGGTGGCAAGGGTCCTCGAGGCCTATCTGGAGAGTATTCAGTCTCCCAGCGCGTCAGCGCCCCACGTGTGCGCAAATGGGGAGGACAACAACCGTTGGCTGACGGGACAAAGGGACCGGACAGCGGATTCAAACGCGAAATTGGTTTCCCCAGGGGGGGCTAAGAACGTGTTGGGGAAGCGGGACTCAATGGAACCAATGCGGCCTACTGACAGGAAGCGGGCGAGGACAACGGAACGGGAAATGGATGTTCCGTGCGGTTTGGGAATTGGCAAGCGGCGGACGGATCTTGCAAAGAAGGTTCACGCGGCGGCGGAAGAGACCAACCACACGTTGGAGAATCGGGACCCAAGCCGGACCTCTTCGACGGCGGGGAGCGCACATTTGGAAAGGGTAGTGGCAGTAATGGAAAGGACGGACGCGGAATGGACAGACGGTGGGGCGGAGCGGAAGGATCAAGTGGTCACGCGCGGTCTGGCGGGCAGGGGGCAGTCAGAAATCTCCGGAGGGGAGAACAAGGCCGCAAGGATGGCAAAGGGCGAGGAATGTTGTGTGGACGGGGTGGGGGAGGAGAGAGCTGGGATTGAAAGGGTTTCAAAGCCTCTTTCCTCCTCCACGGCGGGTTGTTGTAAGGATGTCTGGGGGTGTTTTCTTTTGTTTGGGTTTTGCGCGCGGATGGCTCAGATTTGGCGGGAGGTGCACCTAGGCGGTTTGGGACAACAATTTGCAAGCAAGGTCTCTGCGGGATTGGTTGAGGCAATGCGCCGCGGATCTGGCGATGGGTGGGGCGCGGTCAGCTGAGGACAGCGGCAAAGTTGGGGGGGAGCTAGCGCGGGGTGGAAGGTCAGAGTTGGGACGCAGGACGCGGGCTCTGCAAAAAAAAAATAAAAAATAAAATAAAAAATAAAAAATAAAAATAAAAATAAAAATAAAAATAAAAATAAAAATAAAAATAAAAATAAAAATAAAAATAAAAATAAAAATAAGAATAAGAATAAAAATAAAAATAAAAATAAAAATAAAAATAAAAATAAAAATAAAAATAAAAATAAAAATCAAAATCAAAATAAAAATAAAAATAAAAATAAAAATAAAAAAATAAAAATAAAAAAATAAAAATAAAAAAATAAAAATAAAAAAATAAAAATAAAAAAAATAATAAATATAGAATATTTCTTTCTCCTCTTTGGATCCAGGCTGTTTTCCTTCCTCCTTTTCTGTTTATCTCCTGCTTCTTTCTTCAACGGATGGGCGCAATGGACGGGGACGGTGTGGAAATGGTTAAAAGCTTAGCTTGGTAAGGGGGTGCTCTAGCTGGTTCACAGCCGGAACAACTAGGCACCCCAGAATGTTTGTTTCCCATCGCTCCTCCCTTATACTTGCGGTTGTGAGTGCGCGCTGTTGGCACGGTGTTTGTTTGTTTTGTAGTACGGGTATGGTGAACTGTGTGGCAGTCCGTCTGGGGCGGTCCAGGTACCCCTTTTTGGAACGGCTGGTCAATCTCAATCTCACTCACAAAGCGGCCCGCGGACGCGGACCTCAATCTTAATCTCATTCTCACAAAGCGTGGTTGCACACTTTTTCTCGGAAGATAGGACCTTGCGCAGAAGACATGTATTTCTCTAGGAATAGGGGAAGCGCGGTACAACAAAAAACGGATGAAGAAAAAGGGGAGAAGAGGAGTGGGGTGCAATGCGCCTAAGCCATCTTCATCATATCCTCCATGTCCGCCCTCAACAATGCCAGTAAGGCCCAGAAAGATGCCAGGAGTGTGCTTCGGGATTCCGAGGATTGGGCGCCGGGGGTCGCAAGGTAATCCCTAAGCATCGTTGTCAACCTTTCCGTGAGAACCTCAAAGCGGGACTCCGGGAGTGCCATTACAATTGGGATGCCTGGAATCTCGGGAGGGCTGGGGAAAGGCGGTGCCGGTGCCGGGACGGGACTTGATCCAAACAAGCAAGGGGGTGATGAGGGGGTCCCCGGGGCATTGCGCGGAGGGCTTGGCTCAGCTGAGGGTGACGACGGGATAAGGATTGGGGACGGCGGAGGAGGGACCTTGGGGGTAGTAGGCCTCTCATCCAAGACCGCTGGTGACGCGGGCGGCAGTGGAGTGCCTTGTGGAGCCAGGGGGGGAGGAGCCAGAGAGGACCTGAATCCACAGCAGTGCGACGCCGGAGAATTTCATTGAGTCGCGGGTCCCTCGCGCCTTCCCTCATCCGGACGCGGTCCAACCAGAATTGTAGGGCCCTCCAATAGTCATTGACGGACAAGAAGTCCTCCTTCTGCGGTGGTCCGGCGCCACGGAGGGGGGAAGCCGAGTCGTGACCCTCGCTTGACGGAGGGCGGCAACGAGGGGAGCCTGGCGGAGTCCACGAGTCCTCCGAGATAGCGTCGTCATCCAAAACTATGAATGAGTCCGGAAGAGCCCTCTTGCGCAGCCTGGGGCAAGGGCCAGACTGGGGGGGGCTCGGGGCATGCCGTCACTAAGTGAGCAGCGACGATGGCCGCGACGGCAAGCGACACAGGAGCAATTGAGCACGCATGCCCGTTCCGGGCACAGAATTTGAATGGGAGCATGATGGCGATGAAGCGGGGGGAGGGGATTGGCAGAGTGTGTGAGGTGGAGTAGGTAAATGGTCGAGGTAGCGATGGGAAGGGACCTCTGGGGACAGAACTCAAGTCGGGGGGGATGTGGTGTCATTATATAGCCTCGGGTCGGGAACTGCGTCGCGGCCTGCGCGCTCAGCATCTGGTAGGTTAGGCTCAGCAGTGGGGGTGCGCCGGTTCTCAGCAGTAGCCGCTGCGGGCTCAGCAGCAGTTGCCGCGAGGCTCAGCAGTGGGAGCAGCGGATCGAGCACGCGGCTGCGGGCTGGGCCTGACTAGGGGAGACGGGCCGCGATCCGCTTGGATATCCAACTCACGGATGGAGCTGGGCCGACCAGGTTCTCGGGCGGTTAGTTGGGGGAGGAAAAGGAGGGACGACAGCAGGGCTATATGCGTGGACAACCGCGCGCAAGCGCGGGCCGGCCATGGGATTGGAAATCCACGACAGCACGTCGGGCGGATACAGGCAAGCGCGGTGAACTTTGGGTAGCGCGCGGCGGAGGGCCGCGCCACGGAAGGACAAACCGGATGTTTGGAATGGCAGGCGAGCTGAAGGGATAGGGTATGGGTATGGGTTGGGGGATGGGTTAGGGTTCTGGGTCTAGGGTTTCTTCTTCATGGTTGTCAGTTTGTCTTTGTGCTTGTACTTAGGTTAGGGCTGAGGGGAGGGGATATAAGATACCTCTCCCCTCAGCACAGGTTGGAGGGGGACACACACACACAGGAGGGGGGAATAGGAAAAAGGAAGATTAGAATCTCTCTCTCTCTCTTTCACGGCTGCATCCAATCTCCTTACAGAGGCTTTGATCAATAACTTCCGGAACTCAAGGACAACTTCTGGGGTGTTGCCCCTCTAAAGTTTCCACACCAGTCGCAACCCCTCATCCACTCCCACTGTTGTCCTTGATGCGGGCAGGTTTCCACCTCCATACCTTTTTTTTTTCTCTCTCCCATTTCAGGCGGTTCGTGTTGCCAATCTTCATCTGCAAAAAAAAAATCCAAACTCATTTGTAAGTATCTCTTGTAAACAGTCTACAGGCCTCTGGTCTATAAAAGGAGGGACTCTCCCCTGCATTTTTGGATCATCTCATATAGTAATCTATAATCTAATCATTCCAGAGGGCCTCTTTCCCTTCATCTGGAACCTTTTTGCTGGGTATATCTTTTGATTTCCCCTGATCCTTTGAGCCTCCATACTAAATCCTTGATCCATCCATCTGTGACCTTGATCTTTATCACCAACCATAGCCTTCCTGGTTGAAGAGAATTCCATCTGCTGGAATTCTTGAATGTGTTATACCACTCTTGATCCCTTTTTCTGACCATACTGGTCTGATCCTTCCCTGATCATCTTTCCGGATCCAGTCACATTTGACTGAGAGGTTTCTTTAAGCTTGAAACCTGGAGTGTTAGACCTCCCTCTATTCTTTCAAAGTTGAATTCTGCAACGCTACTCTTGAGTTCCTTGAGAATTTTTGGGTTATTCTTGTTCAAATCTGTTATTGCTTTGCTTCTAGAGCTTCACAAACAAATTTCTTTTGTTTTTTTCAGCCACCCACAGTTATCTGGTACCCTTCAAGCGCTTGATTGCAGAGAGTTGGGCAGGTTCATTGAGAACCTGGAGTTTGGTTGGGATTGAGTTTATCTTTCCTAATCTTCTGCCAAAAACCAGATTTATTAGCTTGTGGGTGTTGTTACTTACAACTTCCTTGTTCCATTGAACTCTGAGCAAAACCTTGACTATTTTTTTCAAGTCTTTCCCTGCACCATCTTGCCTCAGATAGTGTTGTTTCCATTGCTACCAAATATTCCCAAACTCATCCCTTACATTGATTCCTTATTTACAAGTTCCTGGACCTTGATTCTGGTTAAATTTGAATATTATTGTAACTCTTAGGAGGGCAGCCTAAACAGCACTTTTCCCCTCCACAGAACTGCCTGCGGCTTAGCACCGTTTGGAGTCTTACAACGGACATGAGGAAGTCCACTTCAGGGTTTGTGGTTACCTTGTACAGAAATCCAGTACACTGGATGTCCAAGAAGCAGTCTGCAGTAGCTCAGTCAACCATGGAGGCCAATTTCATTGCTATGAACCACTGCACAATACATTTACAATGGTTGGCTTCTCTCATTGAAGATCTTGGTGTCACCATCCCTACCCTGCTCATCCTGAACAACAACTCCAGAGCAAACTTCATAAGAAAAGAGGCTCAACTCAATGCAAACTCAAAACACATAGAAGTCCAGTCTCAATACCTCCAAGACCTTTTCTCTAAGTCCCTCCTATCTGTTGTTCAAGTTGCCTTGTCAGATATGGTTGCCCACATACTTACCAAGCCGCTTGGGAGCTCCAAAGTACTGGTTGCCCACAACCAACTAGGCATGTTCAAGGCTGAATTCAGGAGGAGTGTTAGCTAACAACTTCAACCTCTCCACCACCATTGCTCCAACATCTCACAGCGCATGGTTGCCTGCACAACTTATGGCGCACACTGCTGCGTGCATCCTACTCTTGCCCATAGGAGGCCACAGGTCTGGGTGGCCAGACGCTTGGACTACCAGCCACCGCTGTCTCTTGATTCCTCATCTGAATAATTTTTTTTACACCATTGCTGCATCTGACCAGCCAAGTTTGCCAATTAGTCACATCTTCAGAAGCTAGGAGGAGCTAGAGGCAACCTACCCAGAGGTACAGTATATCTCATGCTCCTCGACTCTCCCACTCCTTCCCCTTCCGGCTTCATTCCTCTAGGCAGATGTTCAACGGCTCATACTTACCAGTCATCCTTCTCACCTGCATCAACTAAAGGTATAAGGCCGCAATTGCACCCACTCCTACCTGAGGTCCAAGCCTAAGCTATCCTAATTGCCTGGTAAATCCATCTGCCGTCTGACTACTCCCCATCCTATTTGTATTTATTCACGTTTCATTTCTTTCTTCTTTCCTTGTTTGTAGTTACCTTTACTGTTACCACATACGTTAGGTCTTGTCTAAACTGTGCTGCATTAAAGAACAAATCACAAACTATTACAGTTGGAATGGGCTGCGCTCTGCGCGCTCAGAAGTAGCGGCTGGCTCAGCAGTGGCAGCGCGCTCAGCAATGGGTGCGGCCTTGCCACAGCAAGCCGTGCTGCTGGCTCTGCAGCAGTCAGATTGGGCTTGACATCCGGAGACGCGGGGAGGATTGGATCAGATTAGACGGATTGCGCAGATGAACCTTGGATATCTGGAATGGCGCATTGGGCGGATGCGGACATGCGCGGGGGGCTCCAAGTTGGGTGCGGCGCAAGGGCTGCGTCATGAGAAGGAAAAACCAGGTGGACATAATGGCAGGTGGGCAATACAGATGGGATATGGATCATGGGATGGGGTTGGAAGGATAGAGTTGGGCTAGGGTTCTGTACTTAGGGGTTTTATTTCATTATTCCTGTTTGCTTGAGGTTGTACCTAGGTTAGGGTTGAGGGGAAGGCTACTTAAACCGCACCCTCAACCCAGATGTATGAGATGATCATCACAGGAGGTTGGAAGGACCCTTTACACTCTTCTCTCTATCTCTCAGTTGTAGGGTGAACAGTCCCACTCAGGGTTTGCAGATGCAAGGGATCAATAACTTCTGAACTTGGGAACCATTTAAGGGAAAGTCCTCTCCTGAATTCCACAGTGGGATGTGATGATTCATGTGTGGAACAGATCTTTGAATTCAGACTTCACTTATAGGTGTCCCTGGGGTATTGACCAATGGCTTGCTATTCAAGGGAAACATACAAGCTACTTTTAAAAGACAACATTGTTTTCATTTGCCTTGGAGACCACGGGAAGCAGTACTAGGGACACATCTTTCATTTTGATGGATGTAGTTTTTTCAACAACAAGATGAGGATGAAAGCAGGTATTTAATCAATAACTTTTTCAAGAAATGAAGTATATCATTATTTGAGGGATATACAGTAGGTAACAAATTTTAGAATCAATGGTAAAATCATCTAAACACTTGCAGGAGTTTGCGGTTTTATACCTGGTGTGGTAAACCAAACCTGTCCTATAGCCATCAGACTCATTTTGTCTTATTAATTATTATTCTTATATCAAATTAAAGTCAATAAAATACTAAATAAATTCCCAACCCCTCATAAACTATACTCTAAACTCAAACCAACCTGAAAACCCAAATCAATCACCAGATAAACCCCTTCAACCATATCAACACCTGCGACAAAAACAACCCAACATCTGGCACGGACTGGATTATGTCACATGGATTAATGAAAAGTCTTCATTGAATATATAATCAAAAGATTATGCTCAAAATAACCACACAACAAAGCAACATACCCCATACCAGCAGGACTTAAACCACATCAGTACCAATGTTACACTACAACTAGTACTATGAAAGCAAGTTACACTACTTTTCTGGAACTTTCACCACCAGATAAGCCCTCAGAAGCGTCCTGTCAAGCACTCTGATACTCAGTTTGCCACCATTCCAACAATACAACACACACATTCACCAACAGAAGTAGGGGCTCATGCAGCCAAGTATATCTCAATTCTCACCAACCAGCAATAAAAACTCAGTACACATGACTTTTCTGGAACTTTCACCACCAGATAAGCCCTCTGAAGCTTCCTCTCAAGCACTCTGATACTCAGTTTGCCACCATTCCAACCATACAACACACACATGCACCAACAGAAGTAGGGGCTCATTCAGCCAAGTATATCTCAATTCTCACCAACAAGCAAAAACAACTCAGTACACATGAATTTTCTGGAACTTTCACCACCAGATATGCCCTCTGAAGCGTCCTCTCAAGCACTCTGATACTCAGTTTGCCACCATATCAACCATACAACACCTGCAAGCCACACCCTCAAGTTACCCAAGGGGACATGCGGTAAAACAGCATACCTCATTACATTGAAACAGCATGCAGGTAGTTCCTGCAACATTTTATACATGATAAGGTCTCAGAAACTTCCTAAGAAACACCCAGCACATTACTTTCCACCACCAAACCCATGCAGGTGACACCATTCAAGCTAACAAAGAGGGCTTGCAGCTGCCAAGCTTGTTTCATGCTTTTCCCAACCAGCAAAATTAACTCAAGCTTCAGGCAAATTCTGCATAATTTTATATACGATATAAGCACTCAGAAGCGTCCAGATCACACCATTCTTATCTCTTAGCTCATATCTTATCCTGACTCTCAAAGATTGAACTAAAAAATACAGTTATCTCTCAGCCTGATTTACACATTTTATCACCAGAATTATCTGTCTCATGTAACTGTACCCTCCTGTGCTTCAACAGTGCAGAGAGAGGCTCCAAACCGCACTCAGGGAAGCCCTGAGAATCCCCTGAGGAAGTATTTTTCTATTTAAGGGGCCTCTTTTGCCCTATCCAAGTTGTCTAGCATGGCATCAGCCCCAGAGCATGGCTTCTGCCCAGTGTGAGAATTATGGCATCTTCCTGACCAGTTACTTACCTAGTACCCAGTTATAAGTGAACCAGAATCAAGTGAAAAGGAAATAAAGGATCAAACACGAAATTATCATTGACCATTTGACCCAAATCCTGGTGTTTTTGAAGAAGGGTTCTTGAGAAAAGGCCTGTTCTTCAGCACCTATTTTTTAAGAGGGAAAACCCCTCATTTTTGATTAGTAAATTCATAAAAGATGAAGAGCACAACAGAACAACCAAGCAAGCTTTTTTTCGCCCAGCTCCCTGTGGGAAAGCCCATCTTTGGGTCCTCCTACTGGTTAAACACCTTTTAGTCAACCCTTAAATCCTTTAATTGGAATTGGAAAAATATTCAGAAAAAGTTGAAAATTCTTGATTATTAATTGGTGGAAGCTTGCCATTAATCCAATCCAACCTAGAATAGTCTTTTAATTCCTGAAAATATCTATGAATAATTAACATAGGTCTGATAAGAGACCTATTTTAAGTCTCAAAGAAACCAGCCACTAATTAAAAAAATTATTGTGCAGACTTATTATAGTTCAGAAGGGCAGGCAATTCAAAGCCACCTTAGCTTAAGTGACTGCCAGAAAGCTATTTGCTAAATAATCCCATTATCCTTTGGAGTCTCTACACTGGGAAACTGTCACTCCCCAAGGAAGGGTTCTTGTCTTCCCCACTTTGATATATCCTCTCCTCAGTACCATCTACCTCAGTCCATAAGCATGACAGAAATAAAGCAAAAAATCAATGGTTCCATCTGCTAACCACACCTTTGGCTTGCGTAATGACTTTCCAATCTTGGCAACTCAGTATACACTTGCAAATCTTTGCTGTTAACTCTAATACCCATTGAACATCTATTTGAGCTTTTCTCTCCTGCCCTGAGTACCATCAACTCTCAGACACCCATTCTCAGTCATGCACTCATGCCTAGATAACCACCTCAACTGTAAAGTTTGCAATTAAACTAGTCACCTACCCTGCATAAGCTACAACTACATATGTGCATTGTCCTCATATCTCATTCCTTCCTGTCTCATCTATTAAATCCTTGTATACTCATATTCTATTGTCTTTCACCTATGCTACAACCTTGGAAATGACTGTACTGTTATTTCATTTTCCCATTCCATTCCTGTCATTCATTGCCTTGTTGCTTCCTAGCTGTAGTCAGCCACCCATCAGGTTGTATCTAGTCACCTTTGGATTACCTTGTGAAGGCTGTGTTGCCTTCATGGAGATTGTCTCCTCAGTTTGTCAATTTCATATGTTCTTGCATTTTGATAAATCCAGTCTTCACATTGGGCTTGGATTTAGTTCCCTTCCATTGGAACATCTCATCCCTCTTGTTTTTTTTTGAGACATCAAAATACAGTTTCCACTTTGCAGTTAGATTTTATACCCTGCAATTATCCCTTGCACTCAATCTCCTCATTGGCGCTCACAATCATCTATGATTTCCCTATAGTACATGGGGTGGTTGTGTGAAAAAGCCAATACAAGGCTTGAGGAGACAAGAAGTGAAACAAGAAGGAGATTTGAGATTCCACAAAGATGATTGGAACAGTGGTTTGAGGGTCTCCTGATCTGGAAAGCAAGTCTTTGTTGAGTGAGAGCATGTTTTCACTCCATCTTGAAATGGAGTGTTTTTACTCTAAAAATAGTGGAGTGGCAAATAGTTGAGCACAGAATGGCAAATAGAGCAAAAAAATTAATAAAAGATATGACAAGGATAAAAGATAACAAGCCATAGGAATGCATATGGAATAGCACAAGGAAAAAAGGTACACCAATCATCTGTTAATGGAATGAGTGACCTAAATAGAAAGCATTCTGTGAAGAAGAAATAAAAGGTTTTAGATTTAACAAATCAGACCTTCTAGGACAAGCCCATCACCCATTACCTAAATACAGCCTCCAGAACATCAGATCTGCATTCCAGAACCATGAGATCCCTCAGCCCATGTCCCAGAAACTCATTCTCAAGGCCCCCTCTTCAATGCTCACATGTATTGAACTCTCTTTTCTTCTTGGTCTAATTCCCCTGTCATAACCACAACTTGACTCACCATAATCATTCCACTAAGCCATTCCAAACCCTCATTAAAATCAACCTCTACCTCTGGATATACTGGCTCCACCTCCTGAAGTATCTACCTGCATCACCTGCAGGTCCTAGGCAATCTCCCTGGCCCTCTCTCTCTCTCTCTATGGCTTGGAGAATCCTCCATCTCTCCTTCAATCCAACTGGTATGAGAAGTACATCAATATCACATACTTTATATCCATAGTACATACTCTTGGCTGGTCAACCCATACTCCCAGTTCAGTAGATGCCACACCCTCCTGGACAGGCCCATTGGGAAATCTGGCAGCCACTGCTTCCAGCCCAATAGGTCAAAATGTAATACCATTGGGAATCTCAGCCCCAGCAACAGTTTCTCCCTCCTCAAGGCCTCCTCTCACTCCTCACATATACTGGCCTCTCTTCCCTCCTTGACTAATTCACCTCCAGGAGTTAGTATAATACTTCTTATTGGTCATTCCCTTCCAATAGGTTTAATCTCAGCACAAGAAAGCCAACCAGTCAGCTTTACTTGTCTCACCTTCCCCTCTGGTGCTACTCTTATAGGATTCAGTCAATTAGTCTCCTTCAGAGCCTTACTCTTTGATTAATCTCATCCCTTACTTCATCAACCCTTGTATCTATTTCATTACTCATCCTTGAAATAAAAACCCCTCTATCCTGATTTCTGTGAGCAGTATTGCCCCTGCCATCTGCCCCTTGCACATCTGGGGCTGTTGTGACATTCCCCCAAGGAATTTTAATACTGCTTCTTAATTGCAAGTTCTCATCCAGTAGGTGTTATCTCAGCACAAAAAAACCACAACCCAGCCTCCTAGACTCATATCACCTTTCTGTTGAGTTTTGGACCTCATCTTCTGTCCGCTCACCTCCCTTTCTCAGCGCTCCTATACTCAATATTATTGTTTAGTATGTTTAGAATACTTTTAGCGTTTTCTGACCAATCCATCTATATTATTGTATGTTTGTGATTCCTTTACTAGTCATGACCAACTTTGTGTGCCAGGTACTTTTATTCTGCTGGCCTCCATATCTTTTACATTTCACAGGCTCCTGATACTCTAATGTCACTACACTTAGCCTCTGTGATTCTTGTCTTGAAACTTCCTTTCTCACCCAGTTTCCTCACTCTCTACTTCTTTGAATATTCAAAATAGTAGTATGACCAACTTGTGGTCTCTGAGTTGTCTACAAATACTCTTCAGTCTCCTCATCCCTTGATTGAAATTTATCAGATTCTCCCCTTGACATCCAGGCCCACTTAGCAAAGCCCTCCTGAATCTGGTCCCTTCTGGACCCCATAAGTCAGACTGTAATCCCTCCTTCTTCCGTCTCTCCTCTCCAATTCCTCCAATTACATCCTTCCAAGCATCAATCACAACACTTTCCTCTTTCTTGGTGTTACTCTTATAGGATTCAGTCACCATCATCCTCCAGATCCTTACTTCTGGACAATTACCTAATCCCTTCCTCATCCTTTTCTCTTGTACTCTTCCACCTCATGGTTGAGGTCAAGCCTTTTCATCCTGGGTTTGAGCATCCAAATCCTAGTATAGCAGTGATCACCTGCTTGGTGTAAAATTTTAATCTTACATATCCAATTGACCAATGATCTTCCAATCGATGAACATTTTGCCCATCACAATTGGATCCCAATTGAATAAATTGAACCTGAGCTTCCAATCTCTGGGTCACACCAAGGATTCCAAGATTCAACCCAAGAGACTTTATGGTTTCAAATCATCTCAAAAATTTTCATGAATGATTTCAAGGAATTGCAAAAGAGTTGGAAGCTAAAGTAAGGTAGGAAATAGATATTTTGAATTGAATACAAGTGATGACACACCATATCTATTCTGGAGACTTCATCTTTTCTTCCCATGATGAGAGAATTGAAGGATAACCCATCAGATTCCAAATCCAGACCAGAACCAGAGCCAAATATTAACAAAGTGACAGTCAGCCTGATTTCATTCTCAACTACCTTTCTGGAGGTTGCTTTTGGAATTCTGATAGTGAAGAGTTTGATGAATTGTGATGATTTGTGTGATGTGGAGTTAAAATAGTTAGTTTCAATGGATTATGCTTGTGTATTGATGTGATGATATGGAGGGGTGGGTGGTATATTTTTTTGCTTGTTGAAGGATGAAGGTGCATGAATGGTGGGTTGGATGTTTGAACCATGTCATTTTGAAATAAATCAGTTCAGGGGTAAGCTTAATTCAGAAATCTAATGGTAGATTTGATGGCTGTGATATGGCCTATGGAATTTTAGACCCAAAACAGCCCCAGCAGAGGTATCAGAGTATCTGGTGCCCCTCCATGGTTTGGGAGATTTGGGGACTGGTTTAGGAAGTTGTTTCAGTTGCAGACCATTGGATCCAAAGTGCTCTGATGTATGCTTTGAGGGTCTATAATTAAGTATTAGGCATGAGGAAGGGGTGTAGACATATGGGTGATGGGGATTGATTGTCTTGACCACCGACCGAACCCTGGTCGGGTCAGCTTGGGATGCGGGTCGAACTGGATTTCAGAAGCTGAATTGAAACCATGCAGGTTATACGTCACCAGAGTCCAGACCGATGGATGCTTAGTGAGCGCCTGAGTCGATTACGTAACCATGAGTAGTTCCAGCATAATATAAGCTCATGACCATTTCCAAGTGCGGCCCCACTAGCTGCTGGCCCATTGCCCCCCCAGATTCAGCCAGTCAGTCAGTCAGTGAGCAGCTAGTTAGTGGTCAGGTCAGTAAATACATCCACATCACTCTAGTACTTCCTCATCAGTCCAGTCCACCTCTCATCAGTAAGAAGACAAGCTAGTCTGAACCACCCATACTTCCACCATCATTCCTTCATCCCATCAGCTCAATCGAACGATATCCTCAACCTTGGCCAAAACCCATTGAATCGATCCTCAAGAACCTCGCGGAAAGATCAAGAGATTCTCTCAATCGAATCCATCGACTCATCCCATCCTCAACCATGTCAAGATTACCCCCATCCGGAATGTCGGGTAGAAGTATGGCTGGTGGATTCAGATCGAACGTCACAAGGCCTGGGAGTCATATCACCCATTCATCATCATCATCATCATCATCATCAGGTTATCAAATCGTAGAATGCCCCAACATGCAACTCGCTTTCTCCAACTGTTTAATCGTCAGTCATCTCGATTTGGGTCAGCACCCTTACGTCCGACTCAAGCAGAATTACATCTTCACAACAAGGTCAGTTCCAATAGACCATCGATGGGGTTCAAATCGTATATGGAACGAGAAAACCTCATCCCCCCCTGCCCCTCGTTCTTGATCATCATCATCACTCCTCAACCTTTGGCATATATTCATCGACTGATTAATGATCGATGGCTGTCGACGGATTAGAGCAGATAAAGCGATGCAACCTGGTTCCGTTGGCTGTATGAAGGCACAAAGAGCTTGGGCCAAACTATCGACGATGGGTGATGTCGTGGATATCGTGCCATTTGATCCCCAGAGAGAACTGGGGCCAAACTGTTACCTGGCCGAACTAGACCTTGAATTAGGTTGGTGGCATCAAGGTAGTGCCACCCCCGGTTCAGTCTTCGATGCCGAAGAACTTTCCCAGTTGATCACTAGAGTAATGCCTACCCCCCACCCATTCTCATTTTCTTTTGTTCTGATAATTTTTCATTCATTCAAACTTTCATCCTCTTGATGGTAAACCTGATGGATTTGGTTATCTTTCAGTCATTCGATTCTCTCATCTTCTCCGTAGGACAGCCACTAGTATTCGAAATGAATGGTGAAAAACTCAGGGCGATCGTCACGGGGGCGAGAACGGTGGATGTTCAGGCATTAGCCGACGTTTCGGATGGACCGCAAGATGCTCATATGGGAATATTGATGGCTAACACGATCATTAACGTTACCAAATCACCCGATGCCAATCTGAAAATCAAAGCTAGTAGTAAACGGGCTCCTCCTAATGCGATCATCAAACCTAACTTCAAATTTCAAGATATGGGCATCGGTGGTCTAGACTCTGAATTTGGGGCCATCTTCAGAAGGGCTTTTGCAAGTCGTATCTTCCCTCCTGGAATGGTGGAAAAGTTGGGTATCCAGCATGTCAAGGGTGAGGTTGTTTTATCGTCTCTCTAGAACATAACTCTTGGTGAACGATTGCTTAGGACATGGTCTTCACTCTCATTCTCATTTGATGTCGATCTCCCAAGGTTTACTCCTGTTCGGTCCACCTGGTACCGGAAAGACGTTAATGGCAAGACAAATCGGAAAGATGTTGAACGCAAGGGAACCCAAAATCGTCAATGGACCCGAGATCTTGAATAAGTTTGTTGGAGAATCAGAGAAGAACATCCGAGAACTATTTGCCGAGGCCGAGATAGAGTACAAAGCCAAGGGAGATGAATCTGGATTGCACATCATCATCTTCGATGAGCTCGATGCGATTTGTAAACAGAGAGGATCGACCGGTGGTGGGACGGGTGTTGGTGATTCGGTGGTCAATCAGTTACTGTCCAAGATGGACGGAGTCGATCAATTAAATAACATCTTGATCATCGGAATGACCAATCGATTGGATATGATTGATGAAGCATTACTTCGGCCGGGTAGATTGGAAGTTCACATGGAGATCTCCCTACCGGATGAGAAGGGTAGATTGCAAATCCTCAACATCCACACAGCCAAGATGCGGACGAACAATGTGATGTCAGCCGACGTGATACTGGAGGAACTGGCGGCTCTGACGAAAAATTTCTCAGGTGCTGAACTATCTGGTTTGGTCAAATCGGCTACTTCGTTTGCATTCAATCGACACATCAAAGTAGGCACTACGGCTGGTGTGGGTGATGATCTGGATCAGATGAAAGTCAACCTAGACGATTTCTTGAACGCCTTAGATGAAGTCAAACCCGCGTTTGGGGTCGCGGAAGAAGAACTCAAATCTGTCATTCAGAATGGAATCATTAAATTCTCCCCGCAAATCGATGTAGGCATCCTAATTGATCCTGTTCCTCTTTTTTTTTTTTTACTTGAGAGAGTTGCCTCACAAGCTCTCTAAGGGTTTTTTTCTAGCGAGCAATATTAATCCATGTGGTCTCATCCAGGAAATTCTACACGATGGAAAGCTTTTTGTCGAGCAAGTTCGGACGAGTACGCGAACTCCTTTGGTCAGTGTATTGATTCATGGTACGTTTTGGGGGCTTTGTTTTTCTAACCGACTGCCAAAATTCATTGGAGCTTTCATATCTCAGTCATGCATCAGCAAACGCTCACTGACCTCCTAACGACTTCTATGACGACTCTTAGGACCACCTGGTGCAGGTAAAACAGCATTAGCCGCTTCGATTGCCCAGGCGTCCGATTTTCCATTCATCAAGTTAATTTCCCCAGAGAACATGGTCGGATTCTCAGAGGCTCAAAAAATCAACTACCTCTACAAGGTCTTTTCTGATAGTTACAAAAGTCCGATGAGTGTGATTGTTGTTGATAATATCGAGAGGATCTTAGGTAAACCAAGATATCTAGTTGTTCCTCAACCAAACCATCGAAGATTGAAATGGAATTCATAACTGACCTTTCCATAATTTTTGCTATGGGTCGAATTCAAACATCTTAGATTGGGTTCCAATTGGGCCGAGATTTTCGAATGGAGTCTTACAAGCGTTAATGGTCTTACTAGGAAAGCGACCACCCAAGGAGAAACGATTGTTGGTCCTAGCGACGTCTTCCAGTCGAGTGATGTTACAAGACATGGGGATGTCGGATACGTTTGCGGCCGACATCAGAGTACCACCTATTGACACTCTAAGGAGTTTAGAGGTCGTCATTAAAGAAGTCGACCTATTTCCAGATCCGACCCTCTTTAAACGAGCGATCGGCTTGCTAGACCAGGCTGGTTTTCGACAGGAAGGTAAATTGGCCGTCGGGATTAAGAAACTCCTAAGTATTGCTGAGATGTGTCGGCAGGATGAAGGCCGTGCTGCCGATAAACTGGTGATGGAACTGATGGGCTTGGGTAGTACGTTTTGATTCTCCCTCTGCTCCGACGTTTCATCATCTTGAGGGGGTCAGGCAAAATTTGTGGTTGACGTTCCTGTCTCGTTCGACCTCTTTCTGTCCTCTTGAAAAAAAAAACAAAAAAATGAAGTGTAATCGATCGGTGAGAGTAGATGAGAGATTCGAACGTCTCACTTTCAACTCTTGTCCAGCGCTCTCATCCTGCCTCTTCCTCACTACCTCCCTGAAAAAAAAGGAACGAGAAAGAGGAAATTGAAAGACAACAGATTAAGGGAAACGAAGAAAAAAAAAACAGGAAAACCGAACGTTGAACTGCATTAATTCTTTTTTTGATCTTGACTGCCTGTGTTGGAATTGAACTCAGTTCTATAGATTGTAGTAAAATGTAATGATTGTTAAGGACTTAGTTGTTTGGATGGGTGCTCCCCCACAATATCCCCTCCAACAATTCCATCAAGTGAGAATCCTACATTAAAGAGAGAGAAAAAGACTTTGACTCATTTGGTCACCAAAAAAAAAAATAGAAAAGAAAAGAAAAAAAGAACCATTTGCCTCATTTTTTTTCCCTTGGAGGAGGAGGAGGGTATTGAGTTGAGATTTGATGACTGATGATTGGTCAATTAGACAAGTAGTCAGAGTGATAATCACTAATCCATGGATCTCAAACTTGAACTTTTTTTTTTTATTGTAGAGTAGTCTCTGTTGAGAGTGATTGACCTTACAAGTATGAACTTACTCTCATGCTGGCCAAGGGGTTGGACCTCCATGGAGAAGGCTGAGCCATGGATGAAGTGTGACCTAGAGGATGAAGAAGTTAAGGACTGAGTTCATTGTGGGTGATGGCCTGGTTGGTCATCACAAGATTAGCCAGGGAAGATCCCCCCCTTACGGTCTTGGGAGAACAGAGCAAGGGTATGTTGAAGCTGAGGACTGAGGATGTGTAGATGATGATGGGTGAGAAGGCAAGCTAAGATAAAGTAGGGAACTTGCTGGATTTAAAGTTTTTTTTTTTTTTTTTTTTTTTTTTTTTTTGGAGCTCTTGGTGAGGTTATGGAGAGATATGAGCTTGGAGATAGTGTGGTTTGATGGGATGAGTGAGGGTGTCAAGAGGTTTGATGACATGGTGGTGGTGGTGGGACTGGACCCACCAAGAGGATCTAGAGTCCATCATAAGGTGCTTGTGAAGGATATACATCTATGTTGATGATCTGGGATACAAAAGGAGAAGGTGATGGTCTTGATGATTTGGCTTGAGAATCTTAAAGAATGACCTGGTCTCAAGATTTTTTTTTTTTTTTGGGGGGGGGGATAATAAAAATGGATTGGAGGAGGAGGATTGAAGGTAGGATAGGACAAGAGTTGATTGAGTAGTGGTCTCATGGGTATGTGCACTCAAGGTTGTCATTGCACCTTCTCAAGGCTTGGACCAGTTGGAGCTTGGTGGAAGGGATGATGTCAGATTTGTTTTTGGGTACAAATCATCAACAGATTGGTACAATGATCATGATTATCATTGGTCCTATTATTGTTCCAATTTCCAGATATATCTATTGATTTATTTATGAATAGGTTCAAAAGAAGATATGTTATGCATGATCAGTGGAAGAATTGAAGATTGAACCACAAGTGATCATGTTCCTAAGGATTGAACCAAATTCTTGATGGGTATGGTGTCACCAGACAAAGCTATACAACTCTGAGGATGCACACTAAGCAGGAATGTGAATCAGAGGAGGCTCAAGGAGAAGCTAGGGAGTGCTTTGAGAGATCTTGAGGAAGCTGGGGAACAAGTTGAGGAACACTCAGCTGGCCAGGCTGGGACTGGGCTAAAAGGATCTAACCCAAACCATGGGAACTGAAAGTTTGGAATTTTTTTTGAAGAAAGAAAGAGTGGGTGAGTTGGGAAGAATCTTGAAAGCTCAGAATAAGTGATGATGAGTTTCTTATGAGGGATGAGAAATGAAAATCAAAATCAGGCTCTCAAATAGTCAAACCATTGATGGTTAAAATAGTTGATTTGAATAAGAAGAGTGAGTATTTAAGGAGTGCGTGTGACCAAGGCAATAGTCACTACATGCAAACAATAGAACTTGATTAGTGACCTGTGGCTCAAAACTGATGTTACATTAAACTAGTACCAAAGAAGATTGGGTAGATTGTACATGCTTTAATTAGATGGGTACCTGAGGGAGCAGTATACTAACAAGTGACATATACAGGATGTTTGTGCTGCCTTGTGATCCAAAGAAGCTGGGATATCTGCAAGGGAGTTTCCTGAACTGAAGTATGGGTTTACTTGAAGTACCAATCTAGACTAGTGTAGAAACGTGTGTCAAATATTACTGAGGAAGACAGTAAAATGTTGGCCAAGGCACAGGAAGTAGAAAAGAGAAGATAGATGTTGGGGGATAGGCCTGTAGAGTGATGACCCTTCCAGGAAAACCACAAAGTGTCATATAGAATTTGAAGCTTAAAAAAATCATGAATGGGGATATTAGTGTGGATTTGGGTAGAAAGAGGGTTATTGTTTGTCTTGATGAGGGAGGTAGATGGATTGATAGGTGTTACCAGTCATGGATGCTGGGGTATAAAGGATAGTCAATCTCCTGAAAATTCCTTTACTTTCCCATAATCAACCTTTAATTCATTGTATAAATATAGTATATGACTTATGGCAATTGATAATCAATTATTTATTTATCATAATTAATTGAAGATGTCTATTTGACAAGTTTCTTCTTTGGGAATACCAAGTGATATTGATTTCTCAATTCAAACCCAAAAATTATTGAATTCATGTGGAGCTTACCAAATTCAATGAATATTTTGTGCTAATTGAGCTTCACATCAAGGCCATTTTGAAAAGTGAAAGTACTGCAAGTGGTTTTGTGTTGCCTGAAATGGGGTTTCAAGATTTGGGGGAATAGAATGGTTAAATCTTCAAGAGAAACAAAAAATGGAGGATTAGATTTATGAGATCTTTGAAGAGGTGGAAGGGCCAAGCATTGGTAATTTAAAAAATAAAAGTAAGCCTTGTTTGAAGAACTTGGAACTGATTTGAGGGCTTGAAACAGGTTCAGAAAGCATTGTGAGTACCAAGGGTTGTGAGCATGTTTAAAGATGGATTGAAAATGGAGTAAGAGTTATGTTAAGTGACAAGTCCCAAGATGAGATATCATGAATTTTGAAGTGGTGCTGGATTTTCAAAATGGCAAGATCAACTTGAAGCAGTTCTTTAGAGAAGGCTGAGGTTTGAGAAAAAGTGAAAGGAAGACAAACATAACCAGAGAAAAAAAGAAGAGAGGGAGGAAGAAGAAATGATGATTGATGATTGAAGGAGTAGAAGGAAACAAAGGGGAAGAGGAAGAGGGGGAATCAAAATTTGAAAAGCTTGATTGATCAATTAGAGTAGATGGTTTGGGAGAGATTGTTCATTTGAGGATCAAGTGAATGAGTTTCTGGGAGTTGGATTTGGTTTAAAAGGAGGAAGACATGATGGATTGGGGGAAGAAGTTGAGTAAAAGGGAGAAAGAGATGAAGGCATTGGAGTGCAGGTTGCAACATTTTGTGGTCAAGGTAGGATGATTCACACTGACCATCAAGGGATAATTCAGGGTTTTCAAAGTTGTGGTTGGACTGGTGAGCCCTTTGAGAGTGACTGTGAGGGACAGGCTTCAAACCTGGCTCCAGTTGGGCAAAAAGATGGATGAGGAAGTAGAAAAATCAAGGAGGATTGGGAAGGAAGAGGAAATTTCTGAAGGCATTGAGTATGGATTCAAAGGAAATTTTTTTAGAATTTCCAGGATGGTGAAGCAAGATTTTGTGAAAAAAAAAAATGAAAAATGAAAAATAGAAGGCTAAATATGAAAGCTATTATTAAAGAAAATAAGTTCAAGTTTTTTAATTTTTTTACAAGTTATATATATATATATATATATATATATATATATAATATTGTATATTGCCCAAAGATTAGGGGAGGGAGGCCTTTTTCCTGGTATAAAAGATTAAGTGAAGTAGATGAATGGCCTTCATGCACTGTGTGGCTAACATTGTGGAGAAAAATGCTGGCTACTCAAACATTTTTGAAGTAAGTTGATTTTGGTATTTTGAAAGCCTCAAAAAAAAAACAAACATTTTTATAGAGATAGATATTTGGATTATTCTGGAGTTTTAATGTATATATGGTTCTGGAAGAGATGGGAAGAAAGAACAAATAAATAGATAATAATTTTTAAATAATTAGTGAGAGATTTATTTAAGGAGTGACATCCAAAGATTAAGAGTAAAGGTTTGTCAGGATATCTTTTATGGTATTCCTTGAGTAGCTCAAGGAAGTTGGAAAGATTATTGATAGTTTACCACAAGGTAAAATCAGGTTCATTTTGGAAGCCTAACCATTTTAAAATTTATCAAATTTTTCTCTTTATTATCCTTGATTCAAGGATAAAACTTACTTCCAACTCAAGGCATTCCTTGACAGAGACAGGCTCAGGAGGTGGGTGAGTGTTTCCTGTGTATGAATCTGTGGAAGGTTTGAGAAGAGAGAAATTGAAGATGTTTTGAATGCATTTCCATTGAAGTGGAAGTTTTTTTATGAGAAAATCTTTTGAGAATTTCTCAAGTATGGTGAATTTTCCTAAAAAATGTTCAAAGAGTTGCTTGGAGGGTCAAGCGTTTTGAATTTTATTAGGATCTAGCCATCATAAATCGCCATATTTGAAAGAAGGAGGGTAATTTAAAATCTGATGTTACTGAGATTTTTAATTCTCCACAGAATTTATGAGGGGGAAAGTTTGAATTTTCAACCCATCTGAAGTGGGAATGGTTATATTATATACATACTTACATATATATTTTTTTGTAATTTTTTTTAACTTTTTTATCTATTATTCCTTTCTTTGATTTTAATAAAAAAACAATAAAAAATAAAAAATAAATTAAAAATACAAATATAAAAAAATATATATAAAAAAATATATATAAAAAAATAAATTAAAATGGAATGAGAAAAAATAAATTTACAAAAAATAAATTAATTAATTAAATCAAAAATAAAGATTTAATATATATGTATGAAATAAATTAAATCTACAAATTGTTATTTTTTTTTTCCATTCAAACCCCAAAATGGGTTGCGTCACATGGTTTTCAAACCAAAAATATGGGTTGCAAGCTTCCATTCACAACCCAAAATGGGTTGAGGTGGAAAATTGTGCCACACAACCCTTTCTAGGTTGTGAACAGAGGTTTCAAGGTTGAAACTTTAACATTGGCCTTTATGAGATTTTATGTAAGTTGAATTTGAATTTAACTCAAGTACCTGATGGAGTTGGCAGATGGGTACTGAGAATTGGTGTGAATGTATCCATATCAGGGTTTCTATCCATAGATAATTTGGAATGGGCCAATATTAAAGTTGAGACCCTATGGTTGCAAACAGTCTCAAAACACTGTTTGCAACCCATATGAGTCCCAAATAGACTTTTGCAACGCACCTTAGTTGTGTTTTTATAATATATATACATTTTTGTTTAACATATTTTTTTTTAATTTTTTATCTATTATCTCTTTTTTTGATTTAAATAAAAAAATGAAAAGGGTGATGATAAATTCACAGCTCCAACCGTGTTGGAGTCGTCTAGGGCCCTACACAACCTGCGGGAGTTGTTTAGGGCCCCTCAACATGTAGGGGCTCATACACTACTCCAAAGGGTTGTTGCAAACACGTGCAACCCCTGGGGGGGCATATACCCCCCATAATGGGCATTTTTGATTTTTGTACACCTGTAAACAACCATTTATACCTGTGTACAGGGGTATACAAGCCCCCCGGGATTTTTCAAGAACTGAGTTATTTTTATTTCATTTTATATTTTATATTTTTGTTTTTTTTAAACCAAAAAATCAACCTTTTTTGATTTTTTGGTTGATTTCTGTTATTTATTTATTTATTTTATTTTAGTTTTTTTTAAGAATGAAATTCTTTTAGCTGTCTGGAACAGAACACAAATAGATTTGGGCATGCCACATGACTCAAATGAGCCTTGTAGCATGCCATATGGCCCATTTGAGTTGTGTAACATGCCACATGGCCCATTCGATTTGTGTAGCATGCCACACAGCCTATTTGAGTTGTGTACACAAATCAAAGAGTTGTGAATTTAAAATTACCCAAATGAAAAATAAAAAACAAATAAAAAATTAATTAAAAAATTAAATTAAAAATATAAATATTTAAAAAAATACAAATAGGGCCTATCAAATTTAAGCAAACCTTCAATTTTTTATTGGAAAGTTTCAAACCAAATCTGCAATTTCAAAACCACCATTGAAAATCCAAAAAACCACTTATTTCAGATCAGACATTTCAAAGTTAACATGAAATAAGTGGTTTTTTTCAAGTAAAGTATATAAAGGCCTTCAAAAGCTCAACTATGTGTCATTTCACATTATAACCCCTGGTTTCAACCTCCAGTCTCATTAGAAAAATTCTACCTCCAACCTCATTGGAAAAATTTGACTTTCATTGCTCTCATCACTTCATCACTCTCATCTCTTTCTGTCAGCTTGCTACTGTTGCAGAGCAAGCTGAAAAAGTAACAAAAAATAACATAAAAAAATGATAATACAATTAACCTAAGAAGGAGTAGGAAAACCATAAATATTATTACAGAAATGAATTTTCCACCCAAAATTAGGTAGCATCACTCACTGACCCTACCCTTGAAATTCAACTCCTTATATTTTTAAATAATTAAGGAAAGAAAGACCAAAATACTACGGCTTCACTATTGAGCTTTTGGTCAATTAAATATTTCACACACATTGTCACGTATAGGTTTCACACCTAAAATTCAGTCAGAATTGAGGTGTTGTGTATATTTTAGGAGTTACGGGCGGAAATGTGTTTTGTCACAATTCCCGCACGCAGCCACGGCAGCCAATGCACCCGCGCGCGGCTGAGATACAGTCCTGTCACTCTTTCAAGGTTGTGTACGCAGCCCTGGGCCTCTGACAAGTACGCAGCGGCGTGACTACAGGTTGACAGAGTGACAGGCGGCCTTAGAGGCTCAGGTACGGCGTAAACATGCTACAACCCACACGGGAACACTCTAAATATGTAATAAATGTTCCTGTGGATAGTAAATAGTCTAAAAGTACATAATATTATATAAGAATACATAAATAATCCTTATACGTATTTTTTTAAAATATAATTCAAAGTACCAAAAATGTCAAAAATAAGACAATGACAACTTCTAAAAATATATTAAAATACTTTAATATTATTTCATGAGAATTTCTAGACATTAATATCTTTGTGAAATACTAAGAAAACTAATGATGTAAAAATATCACATGAATTTGCATGCCTTATATTTTTAAGTAATTATCTTAGTAAATTAACTGGAACTCAAAAATAAGGAGTAAAATCACTATCATGACTTTTACTCCAGATATATAATACATAATGAGAACTCACCTGACATCAGGATTTCCATAGAAATGTCTGTTTTTATAATTATTAAATAACTTGGAACATTTAATAAGGATAATTAATTAAATAATACATAAATGGGACTGTGTCACACAACCACCCCACGTACTATAGGGCAATTCTTAGATGATCGTGAGCGCAAAGGAATACCAAGTGCGAGGGAAAGTGCAAATAGCAAGAACCAATTGCAAAGTGCGAACTTGGTTATGCCACTCAACAAACGGCAAGATGAATGGAAAGTTTTCCGAAGAAGAAATTTCAACCTGAGTCCGATGTGATAACTAGGTTGCAGCAAAATGCAAGAACGTATGAAATTAACTAACTGAGGAGACAATCATCAGGCAAGGGGATAGCCCTTATAAGGTAATCCAAAGTGACTAGATACAACCTGGTGATGAGCTAATTACAGGTGAAGCAGTGGGGCAATGAATGACAGGAACGGAATAGGAAATGAAGCAGTGGTATAGATCCAATGTCTTAGAGTAAGTGCAAGACAATAGAATCTGAGCATTGTGGAAAATTTAGGGGGGCAACACCCCAGAAGTCGTCCTCAAGTTCCAGAAGTTGTTGATCAAAGCATCTGTAAGGAGATTGGATGCAGCCGTTCAAGAGAGAGAGAGAGTGAGAGGGAGAGAGCAATAATAAGATGAATTCCTTCTTTTCCAATCCAATCCAATCCAATGCCATAAAAAGTAATATCCTAAAGTGCAGTCCAGTCCGTGAAGTGAAGTCCAGTGAAGTGATGTGAAGTGAAGTGAAGTGAAGTGAAGTGTTTCTCCGTCCTCCCCTCCCCCGTGCTTCTCCTACAACCCGGAGTTGAGAGAAAAGTATTTAAGTCCTCCCTCTCAACCCTAACCTAAGTACAACCACAAGTAAGCAAGAATGATGAAATACAACCCCTAAGCACAGAACCCTAGCCCAATCCTACCCCTCCATCCCTTGCCCCATAACCCATGCCCCTCAATATCAATGTACGCCCCGCTTGCCTGCCCGCGCGCGTCCGCCCAACAACCCGTTCCAGGTATCCGCGTACCCGCGTGACCCAATCCGCGCGTCTTGCGATGCGCGGTCCGCCTGGTCCGCGCAAGCCGTCCGATCCGCGCAATCTTTCCAATCCGCGCAAGCCTTCTGACCCGCGCAAGCTTTCCAATCCGTGCAAGCCTTCCAATCCGCGCAAGCTTTCCAATCCGCGCAAGCCTTCCGATCCGCGCAAGCTTTCCAATCCGCACAAGCCTTCCGATCCGCGCAAGCTTTCCGATCTGCGCAAGCTTTCTAGTCCGCACAAGCTTTCTGGTCCGCCCGATCCGTTGTCTCCCGTCTCCAGGTGCTGAGCCCGATCCAACCGCTACCGGGCCTACCTGACTGCTGCTGAGCCCGCAGCGCGGCTAGCTGCGGCAAGGACCTTCCTATTGCTGAGCGCGCCGCCTGCAGCCCTTTCCTGACTCGCGTCCATAAAAGAGCACCACATCCCCCCCAACTTGAGTTCTGTCCCCAGAGATCTCCCACCATCTCACCTTCCGTAGTTATCCTTTCTCCTTTGTATTTAGCGCCTATACACAAAAAGACATACGTTGTGCGCGATTGAGTAGCCTTTGGGCTTGTGAGTCCCTGAGCAAGAATAAGAACTGCGCGCAATATCCGTGCCTTGGAGAGAGAAGATCAGCGCCAGTGAGAAATTGGAAAAGGTGAGAAATCCGCGCCAGTGAGAGTCTGAAGGTGAGAAATCCGCGCCAGTGAGAGTATCCGCAAGAGTACATGGGGAGACCTTGGCGTGTCAGTGTGCGTACGCCATCCTCAAGAGAGACAGGAAGAGGATAGAAAAGAAAGAAAAAAAAAGAAAAGGAAGAATGAATAGATAAGAAGGAACAAGAGATTTTTTTTTTTATTTTTTTTTTTGAGCCCGCGTCCTGCGTCCCAACTCCAACCTTCCCCCCCGCGCTAGCTCCCCCCCCAACTTTGCCGCTGTCCTCAGCCGACCGCGCCCCACCCATTGCCAGATCCGCGGCGCGTTGCCTCAACCAATCCCGCAGGGACCTTGTTTGCAAATTGTTGTCCCAGACCGCCTAGGTGCACCCCCGCCGCCAAGACCCTCCTGCATCCTTTGAAATTCAAGCCCATCCGCGTGCAAAACCCAAACAAAAGAGAACACCCCAAGACGTCCTTACAACAACCCGCCGGGGAGGAGGAAAGAGGCTTTGAAACCATTTCAATCCCAGCTCCCTCCTCCCCCACCCCGTCCACACAACATTCCTCACCCTTTGCCATTCTTGCGGCCTTGTTCTCCCCTCTGGAGATTTCTGACCGCTCCCTGCCCGCCAGACCGCGCGTGAACACTTGATCCTTCCACTCCGCCCCACCATCTGTCCATTCCGCGCCTTTCCTTTCCGTTGCTGCCACTACCCTTTCCAAATGCGCGCTCCCCGCCGTCAAAGAGGTCCGGCTTGGGTTGTGATTCTCCAACGCGTGGTCCGTCTCTTCCGCCGCCGCGTGTACCTTCTTTTCAAGATCTGTCCGCCGCTTGCCAATTCCCAAACCGCACGGAGAATCCATTTCCCGTTCCGTTTTCCTCACCCGCTTCCTGTCAGTAGGCCGCACCGGTTCCATCGAGTCCTGCTTCCCCAACACCTTCTTAGCCCCCACTGGGGAAACCAATTCCGCGTTTGAATCCACTGTCCGGTCCCTTTGTCCCGTCTGCCAACGGTCGTTGTCCTCCCCATTTGCGCAAACGTGGGGCGCAGACGCGCTGGGAGACTGAATACTCTCCAGATAGGCCTCAAGGCCCCTTGCCACCTCTGCAAGTTTGCTAGCCCAAGAGATGGTTGCCGGTGGTGGGGCCAGAACATACTCTGCCCTGTAGTACTCCAGTTCCGCGTAGTCCACTTCTGCTTGCAACCGGGTCCCGTCAGGCGCGCCTGCCCTGTAACCCAATTTCGCGGATGGCTTGAGATTGTCCTTCCAGAAGCAAGAACCGCGCCTCCCCCATCTTGCCAGCATGTCCTTGTTCAGTTACGGCCAATCCAGGTTCAGGTAGCCTCCCATCTCCTCCACGTCCCGACGCGCTTCCGCGTCCTTGATGAACAGGATAACATGGCGCGCCTTCTCAAAATCCAAAACGCCTTCAGAGTCCACAATTGTTTCATACCGTGAGATGAATCGCTCCACTTCCACAATGTTGAGTCGAATATGTGGGTAAATCCATGGGGTAGCCGGGAAGCCGTGGGAGGAGGAAGGAAGAGAAGCGGCTGTTGGTAGCATCCGTGAGTACCTTCGAGAGACTTTGACAAAAGATCTTTCCCGGCGAGACCCCCAGATGTGGAAACTTTTAGGGAGCAACACCCCAGAAGTTGTCCTCAAGTTCTGGAAGTTGTTGATCAAAGCGTCTGTAAGGAGATTGGATGCAGCCATTCAAGAGAGAGAGAGAGGGAGAGGGAGAGAGCAATAATAAGATTAATTCCTTCTTTTCCAATCCAATCCAATCCAATGCCATAAAAAGTAATATCCTAAAGTGCAGTCCAGTCCGTGAAGTGAAGTCCAGTGAAGTGAAGTGAAGTGAAGTGTTTCTCCGTCCTCCCCTCCCCCGTGCTTCTCCTACAACCCGGAGTTGAGAGCAAAGTATTTAAGTCCTCCCTCTCAACCCTAACCTAAGTACAACCACAAGTAAGCAAGAATGATGAAATACAACCCCTAAGCACAGAACCCTAGCCCAATCCTACCCCTCCATCCCTTGCCCCATAACCCATGCCCCTCAATATCAATGTACGCCCCGCTTGCCTGCCCGCGCGCGTCCGCCCAACAACCCGTTCCAGGTATCCGCCGCGTGACCCAATCCGCGCGTCTTGCGATGCGCGGTCCTCCTGGCCCGCGCAAGCCGTCCGATCCGCGCAAGCTTTCCGATCCGCGCAAGCCTTCCGACCCGCGCAAGCTTTCCAATCCGCACAATCCGTCGTCTCCCGTCTCCAGGTGCTGAGCCCAACCCAACAGCTGCAGGGCCTACCTGACTTCTGCTGAGCCCGCAGCACGGCTAGCTGCGGCAAGGCCCTTCCCATTGCTGAGCGCGCCGCCTGCAGCCCTTTCCTGACTTGCGTCCAAAAAAGAGCACCACAGCATACAATTGCATGACAAATTGGGATAAGAGCGAGTGAAGTTTGAAGATAATGCAAATGAGAGGTAATTGTATATACAGGGTAGGGGCTAGTCCAATTGCAAACTATACAGTAGTGATGGCTTGGTTAGATGTAGAGGCAAACTGATGAACAATGCATGAACAAAGATGGAAGTCCAAGGTTGTTGATTGGCCAGGGAAGGAGATTGGATCTCATAATGGATGGTTGACCGGTATGGAATTAACTGCGAAGTTTTCAAGTATATACTGAGTTGGTTGCCGAGATTGGAAGGTCAGCGCAAGCCAGAGGAAATAGCGGATTGCACCATTGATGTTGTGCTCTTATTTGTGTCACGCTTTTAGACTGAGGTAGATGGTACTGAGGAGAGGACATGTTGAATTGGTGAAGACAATAACCCTTAAGTGCGAAGTGTGAAAGTTGCCCGGGTATAAAGACGCGAGCTCCTGCGAGCATTCAGGTAAATTTTCCCATTGATCTCAAGTCTTTTAATTCACTGTATACCCTATACTTTACTTAATTCATTACCCAATATTTTTTATAAATTTTGTAAAAATGTCGTCATTGTCATCCTGCCGTTGCGAAAACTGTATTTGCCGCAACAAGCGTTGTATTCCCAGTACTGCCGTCCGAGGTCTTTGAGGCAAATGCAAGCAATGTTGACTTCGCAAGGTGGCTTGTAATTTCCCTATAAATGTTGAGTCAACCGTCAAGGGTCCTTTGGAATCATCGAGGGAAATGCGAAGTTGTAGGTCCGCACCAAGGGTTAATTACAAAATACCAGCGTTGCCAGAGATCGAATACTTGGGGACGCGAGTTCCTGGTGAGTACTAATCAGGAATTACTAATGAACTTGAAATAGTAACTAATTATTTGCTTGTTTTCTAGTGTTGCCTTGTTTTTGAAGATATACTACTAATACACCACCACCACCACCACCTTACTGTGGACCATCGACTGGAAACCCGGGGACCCAGATGAATGCCAAGGTGCGAGGCGACGTATCCCGTGCAGAACCGGTAGGAGTTATCACCAAGGAAGCGAGGGAGGAAGAAAACACAATGGAATGAGAAGAGGAAAATGGGGGAAACAAAAGTGGAGAGAAAAAAGAGGAAGCGGGTGAATTGGAAGAAGGAAATGAAGGAGATGGAAGGGAGGAATTGACTGGGACGGAAGGAATGGAGGGCTGAGGCAAAGCAGATCCGGTGCAAATTGTTTTGCTGGTTGAAACAGATGTGAGGCGCCTGAAGGACAATATTGGAGAAGGCACGTTGGGTGGCCAAAGGAAGAGAGCGTATGAAGAGCTCTTGGAGGAAGGTGGATGGAATGCGCGAGCAAAGCGAGCTTGGGTTGCAAGGTGCAAGGAGATCCTCGAGAGGCACATTGTAACGGAGGTGCTGGTACTTTGAAAAATGTCCGCCTTGATTAATGATGAAGACCTGGATACCTTTTGGTCCATGGTTGCAGAATTGACGGCAAATTGGGAGGATGCAGAAAAAGAGATAAAAGAAACTTTTTAATTCAATGTATATTATATATTTTTTTTTTTTAAAAAAAATAGAATTATTATTATTATTATTATTATTTTTTTTTTGTTAATAATAAGTGGAAATGAAGGGAAAATGAGAAAAAAAAATAACACAGTGAGATGGAGGCATTTAACTGATGAAATGATGGTGAAATAAGATAAGTTTTAATGGGATGGAATATGGGATGGAATGTGATTAAGTAAGATAAATGTAGAATGGAATGAAATGGGATTGGATGGGATGAAATGTGGAGTGGAATAGAATGGAATGGAATTGGATGGGATAGAATCATGATTGCCGAGGTTTGCAAGGGTAGCTTGCATGGAATTCTCGAATCAGATTGGGTGAATTGCGAAGGTGATGGGCTGGTTCCCACGAGGTGCGATCTTCATTGGACTGGAAGCCAGACCATTCGACAAGGTATTAAAGTTTTCCTTTGCGTAACCTGGAATCCAGAATACGGCTTACTTCCCACTCTTGATGATCGAGGACAGTTACCAGTTCAGGAGGGGGATGAGTCTTCCTTGGGTATAGGACTCAAGCTGGCTCTAGGAGAGACACATGAAAGACTGGGTGGATACCTTGCCATTTTGCAGGTAAAGTAAGTTTAAAGGCATTAGGGGAGATGACTGATTCTACTTTAAAGTGTAAGAAATAAAAAAGAGCTCAAGCTCTAATGAGATGAAAGGATTAAAGAATGAGTGAAGGGGGCTTGTAACGTCAAGCGTAACGGACCTGAGGACAGGAGGAAAAGGACACTCCAGTTGATGTTGTGACTGAACAGATGATGAATTCCGCTTGAGAGCACCATGGTTTATATAGACTAAATACATGATTGGCCAACAAGTGGTTGAGTACAAAATGAATAAGGCAAAATTAGCATAAGCAGTTTATGTGACATGGTAAGTGAAATGTTATGCTTGGATAGTCTGACAATCACTACTGAGAACACAGCCTAGCTATATTTGAGCCATTATTTTAATAATTCAATGACAACAATAATATAAATCAAATCAATGCAATCAATGATACTTTGAACTCCAGTGGAAGTCACATATATATAAACTCAAATTCTAACATAAAGGGGCCAAGCTTTCTTTCGGAGAGTTTGTGAGTTGGGTGAGTACTGCAAATGTTGCAAGCATCAAGCCATACTTGATCTCCTACTGCAAAGGTTGGAGCCCAAGTGCGAAATTGGTCTGATTGCTCCTTATAGCGCTGATTTGCTTCTTTGAGGTTGGTTTGAAGTTGCAATTGAAGGGATTGAATTTGTTCCAGGTAATTGGTAGCAGGTTGAGAAGGTGCTACGTTAAGGGAAGAGAAAGTTGGGTTTCTACCATAAAGAGTTTGGAAGGGCGACTGTTTGGTGGAGGAATGAGTGGAGTTGTTGTAGGCAAATTTGGCTAGTGGGAGCCATTGCGACCAGTTGTCTTGTTGATAGGCAACATACATTCAAAGATATAGTTTGACGATCTCATTAACTTGCTTGGTTTGCCCATCCATTTCCGGGTGGTAAGCCATTGATAAATTGCGAGTGATCTTCAAATGTTGGCATAGCAAGGTCCAGAAGCTTGAGACAAACAGAGATCCACGATCACTAACTATATTATCAGGGAGACCATGTTTTGAAAATACATATTCTATGAACAAGTTAGCCAATTCTTCTGAAGAGGCTGTCAAATTACTGCGTAAAAAAAAGCCATCTTCAAGAAGCGATCTACTATTACTAGAATAGCATCATATCCACTAGAAGAAGGTAATTGAGAGATGAAATCCATAGACAGCGAGTGCCAAAAACAAGGTGGAATTGGAAGTGGCTGGAGCAGCCCATACTTCCAGTGTTTCAAGGACTTGTTACAATTGCAATCATAGCACGCGCTAACATAGTCTTTTACTTCTTTGGTCCACCAGGCCAGTAGAAGTCTTGTTCAATTAATTGGTAGGTTTTATCCTGCCCATAATGACCAGCAAGTGGAGAATCATGCCGTGACTCAAAGATATCTAACTTAATGCAAGAATTATCTGGTACTACTATACGATTATCATAAAATAAAAAGTCATTACCATCTATACTGTAACTACTATCTAATAGGTTCGCACTTTTGCAAATTTTGATGCACTTGGGGTTGTTGCGTTGAGCTTGTCCGATTTTGGAAGCCAAATCTTGTAAGCAAGTGATGATTGAACTGAGTTTGGAAGATTGGGTTGAGAAGAGTGTCCTAACGTTTTCAGGGTTGTTTTTGGCAAAGGTGCTCCCCCCCCCCTGGGTAAACGTTGTCCCAACATGATAAAGCATCAGGAACTACCGCTTGTTTCCCAGGACGGTACGTGATTGTAAAGTGGAACTCGGAGAGGTATTTGGCCCATCGCGCCTGTCTATGTGTGAGGACTTTTGAACTCATGAAATACTTCAAAGAATTATGATCAGTTAAACCTCAAAGGATTCCCTAAGACTGCAAAGGTATGAACACCATTTCTTCAAGCAGTAAACAATTGCGAGAAGTTCCTTGTAATGAATCTCATAGTTAAGCTCTGCAGCGAGCAACTTGCAAGACTCAAAAGCTACGGGGTGAAAGAGAGAAGTGGAAGGAGAAAACTGCAAGATGACTCCTGCAATTGCATAGTTGCTTGCGTCTGTTTCAAGAATAGTGCAAGCTAGCTCGTTATAGTGATTGAGTATTGGAGCAGTGCTGAACGCTTTCTTCAGAGCTTCAAACTCCAAAGCAGCTTGTTTGGTAAAAATAAAAGGAGTGTCTTTTTTTAAGAAGGTTAGTAAGATTCACGGTTTTTTCGGCGTAACACGCAATAAACCTTCTATAGAAATTACTGAAACCAAGGAAAACTTGAAGAGATTTAACAGAAGAAGGTGGGGGCCAGTCCAATATGCGTTTGCTTTTGGATGGATCCATTGATAGTCCTTGCTGCGAGACTACGACACCTAAAAAATGAAGAGAGGAGGAATGGAACTCGCACTTAGAGGCTTTTGCAAATAGGTCATTCTTGCAAAGTTTCTTCAGCACCTCTTGCACCTCTGCAATGTGATCTTTGAGGTTTCTTGAGTAGAGTAGCCTATCATCGAGATATACCACAAGGTATTTACCTACAGGATCGGAAAAAATGTCGTTGAAAAAATGTTGGAAAGTGGAAGGTGCGTTGCAGAGGCCAAAAGGCATGACGGTATACTCATAGCTGCCGAACCGGGTTTGCATTGCAGTTAAATACTCATGACCTTCTTTAATGCAAATTAGGTTATAGGCACCTCAAAGGTCTAACTTCGAGAAATAAGTAGCTCCATGGAAGAGGGTAAGGAGATGTGACATAGGGGGTACTGGATAGGCATTCTTCCGGGTTACCTGCTTCAGTTTCCTGTAGTCAACACAAAGGCAAAGTCCGCCTTCCTTTTTTGGTACAAATAGAACAGGGGAGCCGGTGTTCAAATCACTTGGTTGAAGAAATCCTTTTGCTACATTTTCCGCAATGTAGTCTTGAAGCGCAATTGATTCTTGCATTGAGAGAGAGTAAACTGGTCCTGGTGCCGGAGTTGGGCCAGGAAGTTTGATCTTGTGATCATAAGGACGGGATGGAGGCAGCTTGTCTGCTTTTGCCGCTGAAAAGACGTCAGCGAAGTCATGATAAACCAAAGGTAAAGACTCTTGAATGATTTCTAAATCTTCAATCTCATCATCTTCAAGCACCGGGTTTGAGGTGCTTGCATGGTGCGAGAGGATTAGGGAGCTCAAAATACACCTTTTGGTTGGTGTCTGTTTCTCTTTGAAGGAACAGGAAAGAGGTAAGCTGGATAGGTAAGCAATAACTCCTAAATCTGAAGAGGGGATTTGAGAATGAAGGTCAGGATATTGCAAATATCCTGGCGGAAAAGTGTTGTCCAACTCAATGACAGTGTCAGGAAGGCTGTTTAATTCCTGATTGACGGAAAGGTTAGCGTTCTGGGGTTGCAAGGTTTGAAGGTTAATTACTCCTTCTTGCCAATTCACATCCGGATTCCAGTAAACTAGGAAATCATGGCCTAGAATGGTATCATCCATTCCGGGTATAGCCAAGACAAATAAATCCCATTTGAAGCTGGGGAAATTGGAAAATGCAAAGGTCCATTTTGCCTTTTGGGAAACCCAATAAGACGGTTCAGTCGCACTACTTGCTAGATAGATGGGAAATTTATCTATCTTGGAACGCGTAAGATTCTTTGAAGTGGCAAAAGATTCACTGATGAAGGAAACATTAGCGCCGGAATCAAGTAATAATTGATAAGGAGTGTTGTCGGAATGGAATAGGATAAATCTTGAACTTGGAGCACCTAGTGACTCGCAAGTACAAAGATTTACTCGCGGTGATTTAGATAATGTGTAGTTTTCCTTGCGAGTATCAGAAAAACTACAAGCTAATTTTTTGACTGCTTAGCCGCTTCAGGTGCTAATTGCTTTGCACAGCTGTCAACATCATGTTTTCCTCCACAATACATACACAGCCCATTCTTTTCCCTTTGCAGTTGTTCCTCACTTTGAAGCATCCCGGTTTCCTTGTCCAGGAACTTCGGAGTTTCGGCAACGACTTTCCCTTTTGAGTTGGAGTTCAAAGTTGGGGTTGGTTTGGATGGTTTTGGGTTCCTCGTGTTTTGCTTCAAGGAGTCGTCCACCTTTGGAGCCAAGGTGGATGATCCATGGTCGTTTTGCCAAGAGCGGTTCTTGTCATGATAGCCATTATCAAGCTCAATCACTCAATCGATTAGCTTCTGAAGCAAGGTTGTCTT
This sequence comes from Puccinia polysora, assembly GCA_025617555.3. Classification (NCBI taxonomy): domain Eukaryota; kingdom Fungi; phylum Basidiomycota; class Pucciniomycetes; order Pucciniales; family Pucciniaceae; genus Puccinia; species Puccinia polysora. The sequence goes on from CM062612.1 coordinate 64,664,741, forward strand.
ATGACCCCCAACTGCGAGCTGTTTGATTAAGCCTGCCGGTAAACCCTTTTGGAAATGGAATAGAAGAGCGGCCTTGTTCCACTGGATGCAAGACTGCAAGGTTCAAAAATGAGAAATATAAACGGAGGCTCTACTATTATCCTTCATAACTAAACTATTAAGTTTGTATTTGGCGTTTCAAACTTCATTGGGATTGCCAAACAGGGTGAACAATTGTTGCTCAAACTTGTCCCAGTTGTTGAGAAAACAATTGGGACTGTTGTTGGATAAAATTTTGAGGTACGGTTTGAACCACTGCGAGGCTCTAACTCCTAAGAAGGAAGAAGCATACATAACTTTATTTCTATTGGAAGGGAAATTGTTGGAGTCGTTTGAAAAGATGATTTTACAAGACCGTAGGTAGGATCTAAGCTTATGAGGATGTTCTCCTGTAAAGTGATCAGGTTGTTTCATGCCCGGAGTGCAAAAAATAGGAGTGCTTGGAGTAGATTGCTGGGAACCATGAGTGAGGGCCTGGATCAATGTCGAAAGCAGGGTTGGAGCATTGGGCTTGAGAGCAGTAGTGCAAACCCCTGGTCTACCACGAGTCAAGGTTTCATTGGAAGAATGGTCAGAGTCTGCAAATTCTGCAAGAGGGTCCGTCGGAGCATCCCGTGGAGGATCCCAAGGATCATCTAGAGGTTCCACAGATGGTGATTTGGAAGGAGGAACTGGATCTAAGGGTTGTTGGGCCCAAGGAGTGCTGGTTGCCCCTACCCAATGAATCTCATCATGGTAAGGGGAAAGGGAAGCGTTCCCGGTTGAGCGAGTACGTGAAATTGAGAAAGAAGAAGTCTTCTATAGGTTGGCAGGCTACAATAGATGAGTTGAGTTAGTTAATTTACTGTCACACAACCACCCCACCTTCTATAGGGCAATTCTTAGATGATTGTGAGCGCAAAGGAATACCAAGTGCGAGGGCAAGTGTGAATAGCAAGAACCAATTGCGAAGTGCAAACTTGGTTATGCCACTCAAAAAACGGCGAGATGAATGGAAAGTGTTCCAAAGAAGGAAACTCAACCTGAGTCCGATGTGATAACTAGGTTGCAGCAAAATGCAAGAACGTATGAAATTAACTAACTGAGGAGACAATCATCAGGCAAGGGGATAGCCCTTATAAGGTAATTCAAAGTGACTAGATACAACCTGGTGATGAGCTAACTACAGGTGAAGCGGTGAGGAAATGAATGACAGGAACGGAATAGGAAATGAAGCAGTGGTATAGATCCGAGGTCTTAGGGTAAGTGCAAGAAAATAGAATCTGAGTGTACAATTGCATGACGAATTGGGATAAGAGCGAGTGACGTTTGAAGATAATGCAAATGAGAGGTGTTGGAATATTGATGTTCTGGCCTCTAGCCTTCATTTTTTTGTTTATATTATTCATTATATTCAACTAATAAAAAACTCATAAAAAACAAATATACATACCTTTCATAGAATAAATGATAAGAAGTTGGAACAAGAATTTACAAGAAGTCATCATTAAAAGATTGAATCTAACACAGTATTTTATAGTGCTTAAAATGGTCCTCTTTCATTATTGTTGGGCTGAAACTAGTACATGCTTTGTTTAAAATAATCTTCTATATTAATGGTTTGAAGGCTCATGATGCTCACGTTTCTGCTCATTTCATTTTATTCTGACCCATATGAATGACCTTGATTAAGTAGAATTAACGCCTCTGCTTAGAGTGGCCTGAAGTTGATGATCATAGAACTCTCATTTTGGACAAGAGGCACATATAGATGACCCAGTTTTTCCTTCTCTGATTTTCTATTGGTCAATTGATTCTTGTCCGCAACAGGCTCATATTTGTCCTTTTATTTCCAGAACATTATTATATAATCACAACCACAAGTTGTCACTATTCCAAAGTGCAGTATTTAGACTACTTAAAGAATCTTGTTCTCAAGTAAAATACGACATCAGTTCTTGGACATATTTCACCTGGAGTGTCCCCTTCCTCTGAGTCACCTGATCCGCTCCTCTTAGCGTTATAAGATCAAGTCATTCTTTCAGCACTTTCATCCCTCCATCAAGGCATCAAATTTTAACACAATTAACAGTCAAAGACGCTACATCATGGATCAAAAAGCTGAATCTAGTCAACTTCTTCTTACCTCCAAAAACTACGCTATATGGATTGTACCCATGGAGGCCAAATTAGAAGACATCGATGCCCTTGATGTTGTTAATGGCAGGTTAACCGAAGATCAAATTGAGAAAGAAAACAATAAAATCCTATTTTCTACAAGAAATAGGAAGGCTTACTCCCTTATTGTTCAAAACCTGAACGCTGACAATCTTGCTCTCGTCAGCACCACTCTTCCCCCCAAGAAAGGTTTAACGGACAAGCAGTATGGAAGTTACTGCAGACCAAGTACGCTGGAAACGATTTGGCAGCTTGTTTGGCTGCCCTTGACGGTTTCTTGGTTATCAAATTCATTACGGTGGAAAAATTCTGCCTGGAGATGCATTTGGCTAATCAAAAACTGGTGCTCGCGGGGGTCCGGCTCGACGATCAAATTAAGATCCTGTTAATGATTCGCAAACTGCCAAATGAAGACTTCCGTTCTTTCAGGGATGTTGTTGCAATGGGGTTTGCTTCCAAATCATTCAAATCTATAATTAAAAGGCTGGAATCGTATTTGGTCACCAGTGTATCAAAAGAGAGCCGAACGGAACATAATTATGAGACGGCTTCATTCCTCACACAGAACATAAAAAGGAGCGAACCTAGCTCACCGACCAAGAGACATATACTTTGTGCATATTGTAAAAAGCCAGGTCATCGATTGATTAACTGTTGGACCAAGAGAAAGAATGCTCCTCATCCCAAATCAACCAAAGCCTCAGCTCATCTCTCGTTGATCCAGCCGAGTACAAAAAAAATCGCGCCGCCCTCCAATGAGATTGACTATTCCTACTTCAAGATACCTGATAAGAATAAATACCACATCTACAAAGTAGAATTCGACAATGTTGTCTACTTGTAAGAAGCAGACCGATCCTCTAGCCCTCATGCCAGTTGATCTCAATCTTCCCCCAACTACAAGTTTGATTGCTCTCAATCTTCTCTCACTTGCGCTCACTAGTTCACACATCAATTTCGGCACTTTGGACTGCTCGCCGCGACCACGCAACCCATCAACATGAAAAAAATATAGAACAATCGGAACGGGTTCTTTCAGGCTTGAGTCACGGTGGGGTGTTGGAATATTGATGTTCTTGCCTCTAGCCTTCATTTTTTTGTTTATATTATTCATTATATTCAACTAATAAAAAACTCATAAAAAACAAATAAACATATCTTTCATAGAATAAATGATAAGAAGTTGGAACAAGAAGTTACAAGAATTCATCATTAAAAGATTGAATCTAACACAGTATTTTATAGTGCTTAAAATGGTCCTCTTTCATTATTGTTGGGCTGAAACTAGTACATGCTTTGTTTAAAATAATCTTCTATATTAATGGTTTGAAGGCTCATGATGCTCACGTTTATTCTCATTTCATTTTATTCTGACCCATATGAATGACCTTGATTAAGTAGAATTAACGCCTCTGCTTAGAGTGGCCTGAAGTTGATGATCATAGAACTCTCATTTTGGACAAGAGGCACATATAGATGACCCAGTTTTTCCTTCTCTGATTTTCTATTGGTCAATTGATTCTTGTCCGCAACAGGCTCATATTTGTCCTTTTATTTCCAGAACATTATTATATAATCACAACCACAAGTTGTCACTAGTCCAAAGTGCAGTATTTAGACTACTTAAAGAATCTTGTTCTCAAGGAAAATACGACATCAGTTCTTGGACAGATTTCAACTGGAGTGTCCCCTTCCTCTGAGTCACCTGATCCGCTCCTCTTAGCGTTATAAGATCAAGTCATTCTTTCAGCACTTTCATCCCGCCATCAAGGCATCAAATTTTAACAAGAGGTAATAGTATATGCAGGGTAGGGGCTAGTCAAATTGCAAGCTATACAGTAGTGATGGCTTGGTTAGATGTAGATGCAAACTAACGAACAATGCATGACCAAAGATGGAAGTCCTAGGTTGTTGATTGGCCAGGGAAGGAGATTGGATCTCATAATGGATGGTTGACCGGTATGGAATTAACTGCAAAGTTTGCAAGTATATACTGAGTTGGTCGCCGAGATTGGAAGGTCAGCGCGAGCCAGAGGAAAAAGCGGATTGCACCATTGATGTTGTGCTTTTATTTGTGTCACGCTTTTAGACTGAGGTAGATGGTACTGAGGAGAGGAAATGTTGAATTGGTGAAGACAATAACCCTTAAGTGCGAAGTGTGACAGACTGATTAGTGTTATTCACACGTCCTAATATCTATTATGAAGTAGAATAATCCCCATACCCTGAGGAATTAGATTCTACCCATGCTATAGCACCAAGAACACATGAAAGGCTACCCCTGGTTACCCGGTAGCCTTAGTGTCCTTCCCTTTGAGCCCCTGAACCCCTCAGAAGGACAATATTGGGGCTCCAAAATCTATAAATAAAGAGCTCTTTTGAGGATATTGATGGGCAGAGACCCAGTTATATTTATATCCAGACACAGTTCCAAGGTAATCAAGTACTTAAAAAAGATAAGTAAGTGATTTATGGCTAAGTCTGATCAATAATATCCATCCTCAACCTCTTTTTTATCAATTAAAACTGCTGAACAACCTTATAACCCCAGTATACAGGTTTAACCCATCAGTGCACGTCTCAAACAGATACCCAAAGATTTAATAATATACCAGTGAGTTTTATTATCCTTTCTCTGTCATGGCAGCTTGGCTACAAGGCCCTGCCACTCCACTGTGTATTTTATATACATATTATCTTTGGGTAAAATATCCTTTAAACTAAAGAGCCCAAAGTAACCAGGACTACGTGTTTTCATACTGAAATCCCTGAAGAGAGGTTTTAAAGATCCCCAATATAATTGTGGCTCCTCTATAAAAATATTTAATAATCAATTTATTCATATTGAATTAAAAAAATAAACCATAACCAAACCACTTAACCTTGCAATAAGCTTAATCCAAATATTTTACGGATTTTTGCTGCATTTATTAAGTAATATATTTATTATTTATTGTGTCACCTCTGGTAGCTAAAGGATAGCAAGGGTCCTGGAATCCAGGAGGCTGACACTTTCTATCCTCTTCACTTCATCACTGTCATCCCCTCATCACTTTATAACTCTCACCTTGCTTCATCACTCTAATTAATTTATTGCTTTCATCACATCCATCCTCTCATTTCTTTGTTGCTTCATCACATCCTAATTCTCATTTCTGTCTTGCTTCATCACTTCATCCCTCTTACTCTCTTTAAATGGCCCCTCAGAAACAATCCCCCCGCAAGTCCACTCAAAAATCCACTCTTCCCCAGGAACTCAACATCCAACAATTCCCCCCACATCAGCTTCCAAAGGCTCAAGTCAGCTGAAGAGAGCTGATAAAATCATCCTGTTAAACTCGCTCAAAATTCCCTGCAACTATGATTCTTGCTTTGGATCCAAAAATGAGAAAAGATTTGTCCAACCTCCATCCTCTAAGGTTAATTGTTATCTACTGATGGCCAATGAACTGAAGAATAAAATAAAAGGTAGGCTGGATATTTCATCCAAAAAGATTTGGGAGAGATTCAAGAACTATTGAACAAAGTAAAAAAAAGCCCACTCCATGTCAATTTCCACTGGTGTTGGCATCACCAACTCTGATAAAGCCAAAGGGATCACCTTGGTCATTGATAAGCTGGAATCCATTTGTCCTTTTTATGTTCATGTCGATGAAATCTTTGTAAAGAAGGCCAACATAACACCATTAGCTTCTTTTGACGCCCAAAAATCTGAATCTGTTGAAGCTGAGGACTTGGCTGTGGATCCTCAGCCTAGCAATGATGATCCAAACAAAACCTATGAGTGGCCCCAATCTTATGTGGAGGAGGATATTCAAAGAGAAACCGCTCCAATCATGTCTACATCAGCATTGACAAAACCTTCCATGGAACCCTCACTTCCTTATTTTGATTGCTCTTTTCTTAGGGTGGAAGAAATTAATGACTTGGCCAATGAGGTGCAAGTCATTCCTGTATTGCCACTACCATCAACATCTTCTCAAGTAAACACCCAAGTTCTTTTCTCTTCTTTCTTATCAATCCTGACTGATTTATATTGTAAAAAAAAAGCCTCATCCGGTCCTGATTGGTCAAAAACTCAAGCCAATGGGGCCTCCCACATTGCCTTCAAATGAGAGTGACAAAATTCCCACACAAACCTCCTCTGCAAAGGGAAAGCAGAAAGTCCTCCAATTCCATCAACCTCAACCCTAATAGCCACCAAAAGCAGAGAAACAATTCAAATTTTTCTGGCTTTGACAATATCATGGAGAAGCAAGATTCAAGCAAGTCCATTTATTGATTCTCCTTGCTTTCCAAATCAAGCTGATGCCTATTCCCCTCCTCCAAAAAACAGTAAAATCACAAATTGAATCCAAAAAACTTCAATTTGGAATGGAGAAGTGGAATTTTCCAATGGCTATTGATTGTCAAAAGTGGAAAGATTAGACTTTGAATCATCAACAAAAGTTTTATTCTGCGTGGAAACTGAAACATGCTGAGCTTGAGTTTCAAAAAGAGGAAGAGGAGAACAATCAACAGGAAGAGCAAATTGAAAAGGAGACAGAAAGGCAAGCCACAGAAAAAGAAGATAGTTTATTGGTAGCCATGGAATGTATTGGTAGCAGTAGAACTGTGGATGAAATGAAGGAAATTACTCAATTTCTTGGCTTGAAAATATATTTACTTTGATAAAAATTTTAAAAATAAATAAAAATTTTTTTTTTGATTGAAACAATGTTTGAGAGTATTTTTAACAACACCAATGAACAAACCTTTTCTAATTTTATTTAAATTTTTTTTCCTAAGGTATATTTTTTTTGGAAGAAAGTACCTCAATTCCCCTGTCCTCCGCACGGCTGCCTAGTATTACACATCTTTCACAACTCCTGTCACAATTCCTTTGAATCCACTCTTTGTCTCCACTCCACTCCTCTCCCATTCCATTTCCTGCCCTGCTCAATTCCTCTCCCATTCCATCATCAACTCTCCATCATCAACTATTCTCAACTCCCCTCATCCCACTCCATCATCAACTCCTCCCTCCTCTCAACAATCATATCCTTGCACTTCTGAACTTTCTTTTCTCTCCTCAGCTCTCTCTCAATCATTGTTCCAATCATTGTCCTCTTGCCAATTCTCACCCTAAAAAATATCAATGCTTGGCTCACATCATCAATTTGACCAACAATCAGCCTACAACTTCCTTCCTTGTTTTTTCATCTGTGAGATTGCCTCCACCTCTAACTCTTCAAAACCAATTGCTTATGTGTCTCCACAATCTCAGACTGCCCTCCTCTGCTTTTGTCTCCTGTAATTTGTCACCAAACACTTCTTCTTCCGTTGTCCCTCAGAGGGAGAAACCTATCCCTTGCTGTTTCATTCCTTTCCTAATTCAAGTCTTGTCATTTCATGAAAACTCTCTTTTTTTTTTAGATTTGTTGGTTCAGGTAATCAAAAAATTTTAACTCTTCACGGTTAAAAGCCAAAAGGACCCTTGTAACAACCACTTGAACTACTGATGGACCCGTCACCTGGACCAGAAGATTTGAACCTGTCACTGCTCAAGACTCTCACAAAATCCATACCAACACTGACTGAATCCAACTTTTTGCTCTGGCGCGCGTTCCAAGCTCTTGAAAATAATTGCACTCAAAGAAATAGCCAAATGGATTCACACTTCAGAAACCAAGAAATTCCCAGTCAATGTAAATCTAGAGCCTTTCCAATACATTCTTGCCAAACTGGACAACAGGACTTATATCAACTGTTCCAAAGACCACCACGTGGATAAAAGCATCAAACTTTGGAAGTCCATCAACAAATTACATGCTTCTTCCCAGACAGAAAACCGCTCACATGTTTTCTTCAACTTCTTGAATCTCCAATTCAACACCAATTTTGTTGACAAGTTCATCACCAAGGTAAGGGCCTACTTAATTCAGATCTCTGAAATAGGAATTCAGATGGAAAAAAAATTGTGGCATATTTAATCCTCTATAAATTTCCTCCTCAACTTGAACATCTAAAAACCACTATCACTTACTCACTAGGGGAATCAAAGATTGATGGTGACCTGGTGCTTCAACACTTCAATCAAATCAAAAACAAAATTGCAGCCGGCGCCTATGCATTGGCAATGATGAATAAGACAAGAAGACAAGAATTCATCAAATTCAGACCCACTTGGAACACTCCCCAGTCCTCTCATCCAAAAAACTTGTGGTGGTGGTTGCATCCACACCTGAGACCAGGACAAGATAAAGGCCTGAATGATAGCAATAAATTGGCCAAGTTGTCCAAGGCCAAAACTGCCACTACCAACCTTTCTTATACCTTTGCAATGAACAAATCTCAAAAATTAACAAAAGAATCCATCATATTAGACTGAGGGGCCTCCCAATCAATTTTCAACTCTTTTGATTTCTTCAACAATCTGGAGGAGGATGACACTGCAAACCAGACCAGAAAGGAAAGCAATTTTCTAACAGCTGAAGGGATTGGAACTTCCAAAATAATATCTGACAGATGCATGGTACTGCTCAATTAATCAATCTTTGTTCCTCAACTTGCAGTGAATCTGGTCTTGCTAGGACAACTACTAAACAAAGGATGCTCTCTCCATCAATCAGCACGCAATGGATTTGTTGTGAACTTTGAGGGCAAAAATTTCCTTTTCGGCCAAATTGAGGACAATCTTCTGGTCATCAAGGACTTTGCACTCCTGCAATCCAATTTGGCTCACTCCTTCATCAGCATCTCAACTATCCATAAGCGATTTGGACACATTGACTCTGATCAAACTAAGATATTGTCAAAAGAATTCCCTCAAATAAAGTGGAAATACTAACCCTTCCAATCATGCGCCCTTGGGAAGATCCAACACTCATCCTTCAATAATCACATCCCTTCCCACTCCAAACCATTCACTTGCATCCATGCTGAGGTTTGTGGCCCAATCAATCCCATATCAAAGCTTGGAAATTGCTCTTTTCTCTTTTTTACCAATGAATATTGTTGCTTCAAAACCTGCCTCCCAATCAAGCTCAATTCTGACGTCACAGATGAAGTGATAAACTTCATCAAACTCAACTCCATTAAATTTAGCTATCAACTTAAACAATTACATTCTGAAAATGGTGGCAAATTCCTCAATTCAAGACTATCCAGCTTCCTTGCGGATCTAGGCATTGAACACACCACATCCAAGCCATAAACCCCTCAGCATAACCCAATAGCCAAACAAGTTAATTGGAAATTGGTTGAAGCAACTAGAACAACTATCATAGACATGTATATTCTGGATTACCTGTGGGATGAAGTCCTAGTTAGATGTACCAAAACCATCAATCTTGTTCCCTCCAAGGAGTCAAAACTGAGTTCATCCAAAATGTGGCATGGAGTAAAACCCATGCTTAGCCTGATTCAAACGCTGGGATCAAAGACAATTGTCCTCAACCTGCGCCATAGTCTTGGGAAGTATGAAAAAAATGGATGGGAAGGTATACTTGTAGTCCACAATCTGTTATAATTATGGCCAGAAATTAGATTAGGCAAATAAGCAGTATTTAAAGCAAAAGAAATGCTGGACACCTTGTTTCAATAATTGCTTGATGGGCTCTAACAATGGGGCAACACGTTGCATGATATTGTTGATTAATTCAATTGGATGATTAATGGATGATTGGGAAACAGCAGGGAGAAGAGATCCTTAAGTACAAAAGATTGTCCTCTTGTGAGCCAATGATACAACAATCCAAAAGGCAATTTTTATGCCCTAAAAGAGCTCTACATGCTCTACAGGCCTTGTTACTTGGTTTGGGCTACATCAGCCCACATGGCATCAGTCCCTCTACCCTTACAACCAGCCTATTCTGGTCCATTCTGGTTTTTCCACTGTTACGGGGCTGAAATGTTGAGTTACTAATGAATGAATCAATTGATATAGATCAAAGAGGGCTGAACCAATTGAGTAATCAGTACAGGAACAGCCAGAAGATGGAAGATTAAAGACATGAAAAGAAGAAAGAAGAAGAGAACAAACATTGAGCACTTGACAGCTGTGACTGGTGGTGATTGAGAAGATTGGAAGAAACATGATGAGAAGATTGAGAAGCGCAATGAGAGTGACTTTGATAAGAAAGGAATAACTGAGAATCAGATCAGACAAGTGTTGAAGATTGGCAATAGACGGTGGTCTTACCAGTCAGTCCATGATTGACAGAAGAGTGAGCTGATGAGCAGAGAGTTGAGGTAAAGACACGCGAAAGAGATAATATAAGAAAAACAAAGAAAGAAAAGAAATGAAAAAGAAGGAAAAGAAATAAGGAGAAATAGAGACATGATTGAGTGTTGAGTTTTGATGTTGAGAGTTGTTGAGATGTTTTTGAGATGTTGAGTAGAATCAGTTGAGTTCCAGGTTGGTCAAGAGTAGAGGTCTGAAGTCAAAGAAGTTTGTTCCCCCTGGGATTCCTTGGTCCAGACGGTTGTGCTTGGTGGAGTCTAAGAGAAGTCTGGATCACCCCGGGGATCAGGGAGTAGTGAAAGGTGAGAAAGAGACTGAGATAGTGATAGAGGCTGCGCACATGAGTGAGTGTCACGTGTGAGTGAGTGTAGAAGAGAGGAATTTCACACAGGAGGAACACAGGAGCATGATTTTATTTAACACCCCTCATGACTTGTAAGACTGGAGTCCGAGCCTTTAATGATGGATCTATCAACTGAAGAAGAGAAGAAAGGGAAGAAATTGGAAGCGCTTTTGTGAGTTCCTCAGCCTTGATGTCAGAAGCCCAAATAAGTTTGATGATGAGGTTGCCAAGATTGAGTTCTACAGGTAGAGCCTGGGTCTTTATGTTGATGTGGCGCGTTTTGGAGTTACACCCAAACTTTTTGAGTTTATTGTCTAAACCCTTGTTGTCTATAAAGTGAAGACTGGGTGAGACATCCTTTTTCCAGAGCTCGGCCACCAAGTGTTGCATCCATATACCTTCCAAGAAGGAGTTTGGGAGTGGATTTAATTTGGCTTCAGTCGTTGAGTGTGTCACATTGCGCTGTTGGTAGCTACTCCAAGAGATGAGAGAGTTGAAAAGCTGGGAAAGGTGCCCAGATTGCAAATGTCTTGTTTCCAAGTTGTTGCTCCAAGTGGTGTTGCCCTAGCATTCAATTTGGGTGTTGAAGTTATTTATTTGCAGGGTGAGCTTGAGATTTTTTGTGGCGTGTAGATATTTCCAACATCTTTTAACTTCCCTCCAGTGACTAATGCCTAGCTTTTTGCAGAATTGAGCAAGACTGGAAACTGCAAATCTGAGGTCAGGACGAGTAAGACAAGCAATGTAGTTAATGAGGAAGACAGCCGATTGATAATTTATATTAAGTGATTTGAATTCTTCATGCTCCTTGTCAGTGGCCAGTGTCAGATTAAAGTTGGCTGAGAGTGGAACAGAGGACGGTTTGCAGTCAGTCATCTTTGAATCTTCCAGTCTGTGTTTGATATGTTTGGGTTGAGACAGAAGTATTTTGTTGCCAATTTGTTTGTACTTCATACCCAGGATTGTGTTGGGTTTGTGATGACTGGAATCGGGAAATATTTTGAGAAACTTGCTTTGATAGTTATTACCACAACCAACAAGTATAAGGTTGTCAACATGAAAGAAAAGAATGGAGTTTGAAACTGAATGCATGTATAGACAAGGATTGGATATGGATTCATGGAATCCCTGTTCTTGAATCCAAGAGGTGAGAGTGTGGAACCAGTTAGCTGGAGCTTGTTTTAAACCGTAGAGTGATCTTTGTAAGATAAGGAATTCCAATTTTCTCTTTGAGCCTTTAGGTTTTCTAATGATAACTTTATCAGTCAGCGGAGCATTCAAAAACACACTTTTTACATCAAATTGAGTGATGGGAAGGGAATGGAAGAGACTAAACAATAGAGCTATTTGCAGGGATGCAGCTTTGCCAGTTGGAGAAAAGGTATCTTGGTAGTCCAGTCCTTAAATCTGATTGAACCCTTGAACGCAGAGTTGACTTTTGTAAATGAGAGGGTCGCCGTGACAATTGTTTTTGAGACAATACACCCAAGTGGTGTTCAGAGGATTTTCAGGTTCTGAACCGTTGTAATCATCCCACACCTTGAGTGATTCAATGCCATTAAGTTCATTGTCCATGGAGGTTTCCCAATTGAGGGAGTCGGCGCACTTCTTAGCTTGCTGGAAGGTTTTTGGTACATAGTAATGATGGTATCCGTATTGTTGAGGAGGGTTAAGAGTAGATCAATCTCAGAGAGAGTAGGTTGGAATGAGAAGTTGTGTCAAATCTTTGGAAGTGTCAGACTCTGCGTTGATCTGATGGTTGTTTTGAGTATTGATGGGAGGAGAGGAAGGGAAGATGAGAGGAGTAGGAACATTGGAGGAGGTAGGATCTTGCGGAGATTCAACAGATTCATTTGCAGCGACAGTTGCGGAGGGTTCATATGTAGACAACAACGGCAGATTGTCATTGAATTTAATCTGAAAAGAATCTGCGGAAGGCAAATCAGGGGCATTTGTTTACAAAGGGTTGATTTTCAATATTTTGATGTGCTTTGAGGAAACAATGGAGTTATCAGGCTTCATTATTTGATAAGACAAAAAATGCGGGTTATAACCCACAAGAGTGCCCGGAAGCCCTCGATCCTTAAACTTTTCACCACAATTGATCTTGTTATCAAGATATACTACCTTTGATCCAATAGGTTGAAAATAACTGATGGGGAGAGTTTTTCCAATGAAGGATTGGTAAGGAGAGGGAGAGTTAGGAGCTTTTGGAATACAATTCAGAGCAAGACAAGCTGACTTGGCAACTTTGGCCCAAAGATTGAGAGGCAGTTTGGAAGTGTGAAGAGTTGCCCTAATAGATTCCCTGAGCGTGCAATTGGCTTTCTCTATCTTTCCGTTATGTTTGTGATGATATGGTTCTGAAATCAGGCGCTGAATAGAGTTAGTATTGAGAAAATCTTTAAGTTCAGACAAAGAAAATTCCCGCCTCCGTCTGTGAAAATGGTGGGGGGAAAACAATTTTGTTTTTGCTTTTTGTGATTCAAGATGATTTTGAGTTGTTGACAGGCTTTGGATTTGTATTGGAGGGGTATTTCCAAGATATGTCCGGAGTAGTTGTCCACAATCAACATAATATAATTCATGTCATTTCTGGATGAAGGCAAGATTGGACCAATTAAATCAATGTGGAGTTGTTCAAACAGTTAAGAAGAGGACATTGAGGTGTTTTTGATGGGAGTATTGCTGATTTTAGAGAACACACAGTCTTTGCACTGGAAATCTGAGATCATCTTGGATGGAAGTGAGGGAAAGAGGTTTTTGAGGCGGTACAGACTTGCGTGTCCAAATGATTGATGTAGGTGATTGATATTTTGAGATCCATATTCTTCAGTGCAATGTGGCATAATTTAACATTGTTTCACACAGGGGAAGGTGGATTGAGAATGAACAAGTTGTCTTGGATGAACCCGGAAAAGGCCAGTTGTGAGTTGAGGGAGAGAAAGAATTGGTTCTGGGAAGTGTTAATTTTGCAGTTTTGCTTTGTGATTAATTCACCGGGGCTAATGAGATTGACAACAAGCACAGGAACAAGAAAGCAATTCAAGAGAGAAATCACAGAATTTTTCCAGAAAAGTTTGACAGATCCCTTCCCCTTGATTAGAAGTTTCGCGCCTTCTTTTCCAGTGTTGATGAAATCTTCACAGGGAAGTTCTTTGAGCTGACAGAAGTAGTCAGGAGAATTGAAAATGTGGCACGAAGCTCTGGAGTAAAGGATAATTTGATTCTGAGGATTTATCTCATTGATCCAAGTAGTATGAAGAGCCATGTAGTGAGCTACTTCTTTGGTTTTTGAATTGGTGTTGAAAGAAGCTTGCCAGCAAGCTTGTGATTCCTTCCACCATTTGGGAGCTAAGTGTTTGTGAAGATGCCAGCATTTTTTCAGCTGAGTGATCTGGCAACATAGGGTTATGGAATCCTTTCTTGCATCTTTGCTCGGAAGGTACTGGTTTCTTAGGAATTCAAGATGAAATGAGAGCAGTATTGATATTTTTGACTTCCTTGGATTTGGCTCTGGTTTCATTGTTGAGTTAGATAAGGTGATTCAAAACAAGATTCATCATGACAGTTTTATCTGAGTGCATGATCTGTTGACAAAGAGAATGAAGTTCAGGCGGAAATTTGAACAGGATAAGATAGGACAGAATGTCATTGGGAAGATCAATTCCGACATCTATCATCTTCTTTATTGAGATTTTTGTTTCAGTAATGAAGAGATTTATTGCATTGGGTTTGAATTGATGATAGAGGAACTCGTTGAAGACACGCGCTCAATTGGCAGTTTGAGAAGAGGCAAATCTTTCTTTGATTGTTTTACAAAGAAGACAGGCAGAGGAGATTTTTGAAGGGTTGAAAATGTTATTGTGAGTTACGGAATTGATTTGAGAAAGAAGAATCACACAAGTTTCCATGTCATCGACTGCGCTAATAGTTTTAGACTTTTCTTTGAGTGCTTCCTTAATTCCCTTGAGTTTGAGCAAAATGATCATCTTTTCCTTCCAAATGGAGTAATTTCAATTGGTTAACATTGGAACAGCTTCCAATGTGGCCTTTAGAGTTATTTGGCGAAAGCCTTTGTTGCTGGATCCCTCCATTGGTTTGGTCAGATAAGTCGGGCTTGCTTCGGCTTTTAACCGTGTTGAGTTAATAATGAATGAATCAATTGATATATATCAAAGAGGGCTGAACCAATTGAGTAATCAGTACAGAATGTTAGAATTATGGCCAGCAATTAGCTTAGGCAAATGATCAGTATTTAAAGTAAAAGAAATGCTGGACACTGGGTGTCAATATTGTCTAATGGGGCTCTCACAATGGGGCAATATCTTGGATGAATTTGATTGGAATGATGAATGAATGGATGGAAAACAGCAGGGATAAGAGCTCCTTAAGTAAAAAAGATTGGCCTCTTTTGAGCCCATGATAAAACAAGCCAAAAGGAAAATTTTCCGCCCCAAAAGAGCTCTACAGGCTCTACTGGCCTTGTTACTTGGTTTGGACTACATCAGCCCACATGGCATCAGTCCCTGTACCCTTACAACCAGCCTATTCCGGTTATTTCTGGTGTTTCCACCTCAATGGGGCTGAACCAGCCCCTTAACTATTCAATTCCCTTGGCTGGTTGTCCATTACAACCAGCCATGATGACCTCATTGCCTTGTTTACGGGCTGGTTGCCTCATGCAGCCAGCCCCTGGCCCCTCAAAGGGGCCAGGTGGGACCCAGGGCACACCTGGATCCGGTCTCAGACTCACATGGGGGGGGTGTGACCAGCGGACATGCTGTCCCCCCCTCTTTCTCTCAAATCCCTGGTGGGGGCGGTCAAATCCCCTCACCAGGGGCCCTGGGGGTTGATACCCCCAGGGCGTTGTCAAGTAAATTGGCCTGGGATGTTATCAGGTCCCCCCAGGCCCATTGCTCCTCCCCCTTGGTAAAGGGGGGGGAGAGTGCCCCTTTCCTGGTCGGTCGCCTCAACCAATTGATGGTGGGGGGGTGATGAATTCCCCCCCACCTGCCGGTTGCTACCCTTGCGGCCAGCGCGGCCACCTCCTTGGGCAAGGGGGTGGTCAGGTCCCCCCTGCCCTGACCTACCGCACTTTAGCGGTTGGTTGCTGGCTGGTTCAACCCAGCCAGCTTGCTCCCATCCCCCTTGCCACGGCAAGCGAGGGGAGGGGGAGCAAGCAGGGGACGCAAGCCCTGGCTCTGTGGCGCTGGTTGCCTAGCGCAACCAGCCAAGCCCACGCGGCATCCCACCGCGCGGGATCCCTTGGCCGCGCGACAGACCCGCGCGGTGTAGAGACTCCTGTGGGATTATATAAATAAAGTAGCAAATAGCTTGCTGGCAGTCCTTGAAGGGGAATTTAGTATTACTTCTACTCCTTTGGAGTATTTAGTATATACTAAGAGTGGTTTTGAATTGCCTGCCCTTCTAGTACTATAGTAAGTCTGCACAATAATTTATTTAAATTAATGGCTGGTTTCTTAGAGACTTAAAATAGGTCTCAGATCAGACCTAGATTAGTTATTGATTGTTATTAGTAGGTTTGTTGAAGAATGGACCAGATTTATTGGACTATTGGTTATTTATTGATCAGATATATTTGATCTTAACCAATACCCCAATATTAAAGGGTTCAAGGGTTTATCAAAGGGGTGGTGGTTCAGGAGAGGACCCAAGGATGGGTTTACCCACAGGGGGATGGGTAGAGGAGAAGGTTGGTGGTTGCTTTTGTTGTGCTCTCTTTCTTTGTAAGGGTTATTTATTGACTGAAGGGTGGTGATTCTTTAATTTGGTGCTGAATGTTTAGGTCACAGAAGAACCCTTATTCAAGCACCTGTTGGTTGGTTATAACTTGGTTTCTGATTTCTTGTTTCCTTATAATTGGTTCACTGATATTTTATCTGGGTAGGTACCACAGATGGATGCTGGTGGGTTGATGATGAGAGGTAATAGGCCAGATGGCATGAGGAGGTATGAGAGTGATACAACTTGGATAAGGCAGAGAGGCCCTCCTTAAATAGACAAATCCTGCCCCCAGGGGTGCTCAAGGCTGCCCCTGAGGGTTCTCCCTGTTCTGGTGAGGAACAGTGAGATAAAACTACATGAGACATTTTTGCTGGTTGGAAAAAGCTTGTACAGTTACATGAGGCATTTCTTCTGGTTGGGAAAAGCTTGTAAAGGGGTTTCATGTATGCACAGCCTTGCATAGATTGCTGTGTAGTTCAGATAAGGTATATTGCTGTGCTGTACTGGTAGTTTATTCAGTGCTACTTGATTCTACCTACATGTATTGCTGCGCAATACTGTTGGTTTGTTTGGCTCTGGTTAAGGCTGGTTCCACTTTCTCATGCATATTTTGCTCCTGTATACTTCTGCACAGCCTCCTTTATGTATATTGTTCCTGTATTACTTCTGCACAGCCTCTTGTATGTGTATTTTCTGCATGTTTTTTTGGTTCTTGCTTGAGACTGGTTTGACTTCCTCCTGCCTATATTGCTCCTGTATACTTCTGCACAGCCTCTTGTATGTGTATTTGCATGCTTGTTTGGTTCAGGTGACCAGATCTGACATGCTGCACTGCCTCCTGTATCTGTATTTGTGTATTCTGGCTGAGGTGACTGGATCTGGACTGGCTGCACTGCTTCTTGCATCTGTACTACTGTATTCTGGATGAGGTGACTGGATCTGGCATGCTGCACTGCCTCCTGTGTCTGTATGCTGTATTCCGGATGAGGTGACTGGATCTGACTGGTTGCACTGCCTCCTGGATCTGTATGCTGTATGCTGGATGAGGTCACAGGATCTGATTGGTTGCACTGCCTCCTGGATCTGTATGCTGTATGCTGGATGAGGTGACAGGATCTGACATGCTGCACTGCCTCCTGTATCTGTATTACTGTATTCTGGATTAGGTGACAGGGTTGGTGTATGGTCCTGGTGTTGAGGGTAAGCTTCCACTGGTATGTACTTGAGGGTTTACTAGGTATGCCTTATGTCTTCCACAGAGCTGTGACCCCTGGTTGGGTATGGTTTTTGTCACAGTTGTAGGTTTCTTGAGCTGTATCTTCTAATCCATGAGAGATAGGGGGGTACTTTGGCTGAGTGACTATAGGTTATTTGTGAGCAAGGTTTGAAAATGAGAGATATAAACAGAAGCTCTACTATTCTTCTTCATAACTAAACTATTAAGTTTCTATTTAGCGTTTCAAACTTCATTGGGATTGCAAAACAGGGTGAAGAATTGTTGCTCAAACCTGTCCCAGTTGTTGAGAATACAAGTGGGACTGTTGTTGGACAAAAGTTTGAGGTACGGTTTGAACCACTGAAAGGCTCTACCTCCTAAGAAGGACGAAGCATACATAACTTTATGTCTATTGGAAGGGAAATTGTTGGAGTCGTTTGAAAAGATGATTTTACAAGACTGCAGCTAGGATATAAGCTTATGAGGGTGTTCTCCCATAAGGTGATTGGGTTGTTTCATGCCCGGAGTGCGAAAGCTAGGAGTTCTTGGACTAGATCGCTGGGCACCATGAGTGAGGGCCTGGATCAATGTCAAAAGCAGGGTTGGAGAATTGGGCTTGGGAGCAGTAGTTCAAACCCCTTGTCTACCACGAGTCAAGGTTTCATCAGAAGAATGGCTGGAGTCTGTGAATTCCGCAAGAGGGTCCGTCGGAGCACCCCGTGGAGGAGCCCAAGGATCATCGAGAGGTTCCAAAGATGACAATTTAGAAGGAGGAACTGGATCTAAGGGTTTTTGGGCCCAAGGAGCGCTGGTTCTCCCTACCCAATGAATCTCATCATTGTAAGGGGCAAGGGAAGCGTTCTAGGTTGTAGCAAAATGCAAGAACGTATGAAATTAACTAACTGAGGAGACAATCATCAGGCAAGGGGATAGCCCTTAAAAGGTAATTGGAAGTGACTAGATACAACCTGGTGATGAGCTAACTACAATTGAAGCGGTGAGGCAATGAATGACAGGAACAGGATAGGAAATGAAGCAGTGGTATAGATCCAAGGTCTTAGCTTAAGTGCGAGACAATAGAATCTGAGCGTACATTTGCATGATGATTTGGGACAAGAGCGAGTGACGTTGAAGGTAATGCAAACAAGAGGTAATAGTGTATGCAGGGTAGGGACTAGTCCAATTGGAAACTATACAGTAGTGATGGCTTAGTTAGACGTAGATGTGAACTAACAAACAATGCATGACCAAAGATGGAAGTCCAAGGCTGTTGATTGGCCAGGGAAGGAGATTGGATCTCATAATGGATGGCAAACCGGTATGGAGTTGACCGCAAAGTTTGCAAGTATATACTGAGTTGGTTGCCGAGATTGGAAGTTCAGTGCAAGCCAGAGGAAATAGCGGATTGCACTATTGATGTTGTGCTTTTATTTTTCACGCTTTTAGAATGAGGTAGATGTTACTGAGGAGAGGACATGTCAAAGTGGTGAAGACAATAATCCTTAAGTGGGAAGCGTTACATAACCGTTGTTTTGGGGAGTGTATGGTGAAGAGAAATGTTGGAAAATTCCTGCATCCTTGTAGTAATTGACAAGCTCCTTCCCAGTGAACTTGCCCCTGTTGTTCAATATGATGCAGAATACTTTAGTGTTCAGTTTCCTTTCCAACCTTAGAATGAAGTCTTTGATGGCTGTGGCAGCTGGATCCTTGCAAGGTAATATTGAGACCAAATTGAATCTTGTAAATTGGTTGATAATTGACAGAAAATATTCTGCACCCCCATGTGAATTGACATAGAAAACAACAACTAGATCTAGTTGAAGGGCCTCAAGAGGTCAACTGACCGGTTTGAAGTGGCTGTTGAAGGGATTTCTATTGATCTTACAGCGGAGACAGGTAGAGCAGTTGAACTTGGGATTTGGTTTGAGTTGAGGATAGATCTTGTTAATGACTCAATGTCGGGGATGTCCTCATTGGTTGTGAATGATATTCAGCGAGGCATTGCAGTGTAGGCTTAGTGGCTTGTAAGACTTGAAATGGATACCAAGTAGCTCTAGGAGTGAGTTTTGTGTTGAGGAAAATAATGTTTAATTTATCTATGTAGATGTTGGAGCCTGAATGACCAATTCTGACAAATTTTGGTTATTGAAGGGTTTAGTTTGGAAAGCAATATCAGAATTCTGTTGAGTCCAGGAAAAAGAAGTACATCATGGAGCTTCAGAGTCCTTCCTTGGAGGTTGAAGAGAACAGCCTCTCCTATTCCAGTTGCAATTAGTGGAGCATTTTCATTTCCAGTGCCTATGGTGATTCTAGTGGGCAAGATGTTGGTGACATACTTGACTTTGTTGATAATATGATGCGTGGCGCCTGATTGAAGTACTGGGAGAAGGTTAGAGTTGGTGGAAATATCAGTTTTCAGGTAGAGTTGTGAATTATAGTAAGCTTGAGGAGTATCCGGAGAGGTATTGGACTTGGTAAGATAGGAGGAGCTCTTGAATCTTTCTGGATGAAAATTTGGATGAAGATAAAAAAACAAATTTTGGGCTGTTCATCAAAAAGGTTATGGTTTCCCTTCGAACGGTGGTGCTTTGGAACGGCTTTCTTGCTCTTCACTTCAGTTTTCAGAAGGGGGGTCAAGTTGGAGTCTCCATTGTGCAAGGGAATTTGGGATCTAGATGCTTCCAGGTGAGTTACTTCCCTGAGTTTGTTGAAAACTAGGGAGGGGATTTGTAAGAGGTTGTTGTTCAGAAGTATTTAATTGAAAAGGTGATAAAAATTGGCAGTCAACTTTGCCAGAATTGTATAGCTTAGTATGTCTGTGGGGACTTCCAACTGGACTATTGACAGTTTTTTCATGAGCTTTTGGAATTCTTGGATGTAGTTTCAGAGATCTTGGTTGAATTGATAGTGGATGAAATTCAACCATATTTGACCTTGATTGTTTGTTGATTGTGAGGCGTAGCAATTTTGGATGTCAGTCCAAATGACATTTGGTTTGGTTTGATTGGTAGGGTTGATAATGGAATCAAAAGAGGTTTGCCCAAGTTGTTGTATAATTATGTCAGCTGCCTTGTAACTTTCTTCTGTTACAGTTCAGTAGTGGGAGTAATGAGTTTTCCATCTTCAGTGTTCTCAATGTATTGCATTAGTCCACGACGTTGTAGATGACTTTGAATACAAAGAGCCCAGGAAGCGCAATTTATTTTGTTTAGGAGTGGGATATTTAACCTTTTGTTTGAGTTTTTGTTGTCTGACATGTTTTCAATTCTGCTTTTTTATTATTATGGCCAGCAATTAGCTTAGGAAAATGAGCAGTAATTAAAGCAAAACAAATGTTGAACACCTTGTGTCAACAATTGCTGGATGGGCTTTCACAATGGGGAAACACGTTGGATGATATTGTTGATGAATGCAATTGGATGATGAATGGATGGATGGAAAACAGCAGGGAGAAGATCTCCTTAAGTACAAACAATTGGCCTCTTATAAGCCCATGATATAAAAAGCCAAAAGGCAAATTTTCCGCCCCAAAAGAGCTCTACAGGCTCTACAGGCCTTGTTTCTTGTTTTGGGCTACATCAGCCCACATGCCATCAGTCCCTGAAACTTGAGGACCAGCCAATTCCGGTCCATTCTGGTGTTTCCCCCCTTACAGGGCTGAACCAGCCCCTGTGCTGTTCAATCCCTTGGCTGGTTGTCTGTTACAACCGGTCCTATTGCCTTACACACTTGCTGGTTGCATGAGGCAACCTGCCCCTGGCCATAGAAATGGCCAGGTGGGACCCAGGACACACCTGGTTCCGGTATCAGACTCACGTGGAGGGGTGTGACCAGCGGACATGCTGTCCCCCCCTCTTTCTCTCAGATGCCTGGAGGGGCCGGTCAATTCCCCCTCCCAGGGGCCCTGGGGGTCAATACCCCCAGGGCATTGTCAATGGAAGTGGGCTGGGGGGTGGTCAAATCCCCTCAGCCCTGTTGCTCCTCCCCCTTGGTAAAGGGGGGGGGGGGAAAGTGCCACTGGTCTCTGCTTTGCTTTGATGGTGGAGGGGTGATAAGATCCCCCTCACCGCTGGTTGCTCTACTTGCGGCTGGCCTTTTCATCCTTTGGGCAAGGGGGTGATGAAATCCCCCCTGCCCTGACAAACCGCCTCCTTGCGGTTGGTTGCTGGCTGGTTCAACCCAGCCAGCCACCCCGCCCCCCTCCCAATGGCAACCAAGGGGAGGGGGAGGGAGCCAGGGCCGCTTTCCCTTGCTCCAGCAGCGGTGGCCGTCATTTGCAACCGGCTGGGCCCGCGCAGCGTTTCACCGCGCTGGATCCCTTGGCCGCTGCAACAGCCCCCCCGCGGGCGGTTGGGCCCCGTGTGGGCCAAAACAAGGGATACAAGCGGCCCTGAGTGGGCTGTGGAACAGGCAGCAGCCCCAAGTGGGCTGCAAAATGGGTCGCGGCCCCAATGGGCTGCCCCAAGCCCAAAACCTGAGACAAACACACTTTGGCAGGCCAGCCCTTCTGGCCAAGTATTTTCAAAATAAACCTTGGGCCCAATTAGGCCCATAAAAGCCCATATGGCTGTATTTGCCCATATCCCCCAACAGGCCTGTTAGGGCCCTTGTACCAATGAGCCTCTTCCACGCTTTTTGAGCCCAGTTTCCCCAAATCAGTGAAATCCATACAGGCCCATTGTGGTGTTGCATTTATAACCTTGGATTGGAAGCTGCGTCGCGGGTTGTGCACTAAGCAGTTGGGTAGGTTGGGATCAGCATTTGGGGTGCGCGCAGTCTCAGCAGTGCCTGCTGCGGGCTCAGCAGCAGGGGACGAGAGCTCAGCCGCAGGGATTGCGGGGCTTGGCACCAGGTGCGGGTTGGGCCTACTCTGGTGGGCGCCAGGCTGCAACCTGCCCAGGGAACGCGGACCACGTGATGGAGCTGGCCCAACCAAGCTTGCAGGTGGCTAGTACGGAAGGCAAGGGCGGGGAAATCAGGGGTTATACGCGCTGGGGGGGTTGCGGCGGGCATAAGCACAGGCGGACTCACAGATTGCGGGATCTGCAGACGCGCCCAGCAGGATTAACTGGGGGAGCTCCGAGTAGGGGGCGGCGGAGGGCTGCACCATGAGAAGTACAAACTGGACATACATGATATCAAAGGGGAGGGTTTCAGATTGGGTGGGTGGCACGGGGTAGGGTAAGGGTGAAGCTAAGGTCCTGTACTTGGGGTCATATTTCATCTATCTTGTTGCTTGTGGCTGTACCTAGGTTAGGGTTCAGAGGGAGGACTCAAAAAAACCTCACTCTCAACTCCGGCCTGGACCACAGAGATATCATATATCATCACCACCGGACGACCAGGGAATGGTATGGGATGGATTGGAAGGGAGGCATTGATCTTGTCATCGCTCTCTCTATTCTTAAAACTCATTGCATCCAATCTCCTTGCAGACGCTTAAACCAATAACTTCCGGAACTTGAGGACAACTTTGGGGGGTATCACCTCTCTTGTTTCCACACTGTTAGTCCTTGTGAGTGTCCAATGAGCCGGAGATTCCCATATGTGCATCCCATTTGGATTACACTTATACGCAGCACACGCGTAAGTGAATACGTATTTTAACATGCTTGGCTGAGGCTGAGTCAAGGAATGGGACTGTAAATCTGTTGGAGTAAGAGACTGAAATAAAGTTATACTTTGTAAGTTCAAAGAAATAAATAAAAAGAAATGAATAAAAGGAAGGAGAAAATAAGGATCCAGGAAATGGAAAGAGAAGAACCTGAAATAAACCCAAGAAGTAGTGAGGCAGAAACAGCAGTAATAGTAAGTTTATGAAAGGTATTACCAATCTTGAGCGTTTGGTTTAGTATGAGTACAATAGTTGGTTGAGTTGGATGACAAAGATCCTGAATTGATTGACCTAGACAAGGGAGTCAGATACTTGAGGGGTCTGAAAAAGCTTGAGGAGATGAATGGACAGGAATTACCCAATGTGGAGGACTGAAGAGCGCTGGGGCTAATCAGGATCATCTACATCGGTGAGTTATAGTATTGAGTGCTTGATTTTTGGAGTGCAGACAGCGAGGTGATGGTTGCATGGGACAAGCAGAGAAGACACAGTTGCAAAGACATAAGAGAAATAGGACATGGATGGAAATGAAACAAAGAAACACAAAACATGAATAGACATGAAATAAAGAAACACAACATGACAAGATGAAAACAGACATAAATAAATGAAAATTTTGCAAGTCCCTGCAAATTTTTTGAGTTGTTTTTTTAATTTGCATAGCAATGACCAATATGGTATGGGTGGCCGTTTCAACAGCAGGAAATGTACAGTGCTTGTACCAATTTTCTGCCCAAACCATATTCACTATACCTTTTTGCTTGAAATCAATTCCAAACCCCAGTTATGGAAATAAAAATTGGCCGTCTGAAAATTCAAATCAATCTGTTGTTTCCATAAGTTGTCCATTTGATTTCTTGGTTGGAACTGCAAGTAAAAAGAAATACTGAAAAGATTTTGATGAAATTTCTTAGAACTGAATACCAGCAGACTGAGGATAAGGATTAAAGAAATGAGAAATAAACCATGGAATCAGAGAGAAGAGAAGACAATTGAAGAAACAAAAAGCTTAAACATTATATGGTTGAGAGAGGAAGGATATGGCAACGCAGGGTGGATATAGGCAAGGAGATGGAGATGGATGAATGCAAGTAAAATAACTGGATTCTCATAGTTGTTTTGTTAGTACGTTCTTGAGGACTAGATTCTAACCAGGCAAGGGCTTGTAGGTGGTTAAGCTTGATTAGATGATAGTTGATTCAGAGATTGGATTGGTTGTAGTAGAATTTTGAGACTGGAAGATTGTCAGGTTGGGTGAGAGAAACCGGGATACAAGTTGAGTTGAGTGAATAGATAGGAGAAAATATAAAAAAAGGGGGCTTTGAAGGAAAGGGATTTGAAAGAAAGAAATATGAAAGAAAGAGAAGGGAAGAGCAGTTGCCAAGAAAGTAGAACACCAAAGCAAGAAGTAGATGGGTCATTGTGGTTGACCCAGAAGATTCAGAGAGTGAATGCAGGGAGAGGGAGTGGGGAGTGAGACTCCCCAGGTGACAGGTGACATGTCACTTCATTCTTAACAAATAGCCCAAGATATCACCTTTGTCAATGGAAGGTGAGTTTTAAAAAAGAGTTGGATGTGAAATTGAAATTCCAAGAGCAGTAAAAGGGTGTAGTCTGGGAACCAAATCCCAGAGATGAGAAGGAGGGGATGCGGTTGTCCTTCATTATTTCACAGTTTGATTCAAAGTGAAGTCTGGCCAAATTGCAAAACATTTGTCTCAAAATTTGAGAGACTTTTTTGGCCTTAAGGTTGAGAAAAGTGTAATCTTGAGGGGAAGATTGAATGAATGATTTCTTCACATAGCCTCCAAATAACTCAAAGGGGTGCATTGATTTTTGCCATCCAATTGCCCACATTTTTCCACCCAAAGATCTTGAGGGACCAACAGTGTTGAGAAATTTGTTTTTCTGGTGAAGGAAATTTGTCACAAAGTTATTTTCATTCTTTTCTTTATTGGAAAGTTTATTGAATGGGATAAATTCAATTGTTGCAACAAGACCCGTGTGATCAGAATTATTGAGAAAAATCAAGTTGCCATGGTTGAAGAAATGGAATTGCTTGATTGTCTGCTTGTAATTTTCAAACTCAGTGGGTGAGTGTTTTAAATTGTTCTATTTATTTTCAGAAGTTATGGCAGGATACAGATCCAAAGGTGGTATTTTCCGTCCATGCCATACAAACTTTTCATCAATGCCCCCCTCTGCAAAATCCAAAGAGATTTCTGATGCCCTTCTTTGATCCCTCTTTTGCTTCAAGGGACTCTGCTTGCCACCTCTCTTTATGTTTGTCACCTCATCTCCTTCCATCTTGTTCCCTTCCAGGCAAATTCTCCACTGTCAGACTCCTAATGGGATAATGGTTAATTTAGCAAGAATTCAGTATTAATTCTACTCCTTTAGAGTGTTAGTAAACTGAGGTGGTTTTGAATTTACTGCCCTTCTAAACTACAGTAAGTCTTCCAATGTTTTTTATTGGTGGCTTGTTTGTTTTTTAGACTAAATATAGGTCTCACATCAGCCTAAGATTAATTATTAGCTTTGGGTTGGTAGGATTGTTTTGAAGAGTGGACCAGATGTGTTAAGGTCATTGGTCACTGATTGATCAGATATGTTTGATCTTAACCAATATCCCAACTTTAAAGGGTTCAAGGCTTTATCAAAGAGATGGTTTGGGACAGGACCCAAGGATGGGTTAACCCACAGGGGGCTGGGTAGGGGAAATCTTGGTCGCTGCTTCTGGTTTTTCTCTCTTTCTTTATAAGGGTTATTTATTGATTGATGGGTGGTTCAACTAAAATATTGTGCTGAATATTTAGTTCACAGAAGAAGCCTTATTCAAGCAACTTTTGGATGGTTTAATTGGCTAAAAGATGGGTGATAACTTTCTTTCTGATTTCTTGTTTCCCTTTATGACTGATTTCACTAATAATATTTTATCTGGGTAGGTACCACAGATGGATGATGAGATGGGATGAGTGGGTGTTTAGGTGGATGATGATGTTGGATGATGATGATGGATGATAATGGATGATGATAATTATGGATGATGATGGATGATGATGGATGATGATGATGATGGATGATGATGATGGATGATGGTGATGATGATGAGTTATGATGATGATGATGATGGGTGATGGTGATGATGATGAATGATGGTGATGATGAAAGATGATGAATGATGGTCAAGGTACTTGATGATGAGGTTTTAATGTTTTTTTAGGGTGATTTGAAATTCACAGCTCCAACTGTGTATGGTAGTTGTGTAGGGCCCAACACGGCTCAAATGAGCCGTGGGGGCACAAAGACAGCTACAAAGTGCCTTTTAAAAAATACACAACCCCCAGGGGGTTGTGTAGGAGCCCTATAACCCCTAGACACGGCTCAAATGATCTGTTTACCTCTGTACACGACTCAAATTGGCCATGTTTGGGGTTGAATGACACCCCGGAAGCCATGCCAGATTTTTGGGCACCCCCTGGACCACACTTAGGTTCTTTAAACCCAAATTTGGGATTAACGCATACTTTGTGGGACTGTTGTTCAACACCTAGCAATCTCAAAGAGACATTAAAGTGAAACTCAAGTGAAATTAAAGTGAATAATCATAAATCATATAAAAATCAGCAAACAATTCTTTCTCAACTCAAAAGTGAGCAAACTTTTTTTGATCAATTGAAAGTTGAATTGAATACTGAAGTATACCATTGCATTTTTTTGCATGTGAACAGTGGCAAGCCCTCCTTCTTCTGACATGGCTTTGTGGAAAGTCTACATTGATAGTGCCATCAATAAAGCTTTGGAAAAATAAAAAAAGGATTTGGGTAATGAAACAATGGAAGCCCCAATTGCATCCTCATCAAGGGTGACAATTGAGGAACAAAATGATTCACAAATGGACATGACCGCTGGTGGTGAGTAACATTTTATGTTACTGGTCATTGCTGTATTTAATTTGATTGAAACTGATGGAGTGAATGCCATCAATATAACTATTTAACTATGGAAGATCCACTTGACCAACCTCCCTGGAGAGCCTTTCCTATAGGGAAGAGGAAAAAAACTATTTTCAAACATGGGCAATGAAGCATGTTTACGCTTTATGAGTTTTCAACTCAAAGCGTGACCAATATGTGGATTTAGCCTGTGATAGACATGGTTCCTATTCAGGAAGTCATTTTACTAAACAGTCTAGAAGAACTCACACAAGGAAGGTTGGGTTCAAGTTTTTAATCCTTGCAAGTCGCAAAAAGGCAGACCCCTTGTGGAGCATCTCCTTCAAAGAAACCCAACATAACCATCAACCATCTGAACATCCCTCTGTGCATCCTTAACTGAGGAGAATATTGGGGGTGGCCTTAGACAATCTGGTAGAAGGCATGAATGATGGGCTCAATACGTTACAAATGAAGAGAAAATTGAGCAAGATTGATTGGAGGGATTATGTTGATGACCAAACAATCTATAACACTAAGTGGAAGGTAACACTTGCAGAACTCAAGGGAAAAAGTTTTATGGAGGTACTCTATGAACAGCTTGAAGAAAAAAGTTGGATTCACTGGTCAAAGTTCAGTGGAGAGGGTCACTTGGAGGCCCTGTACTTAGCAAATCCAGAGGCACTAAAGATTTGAAAACGATTCCATCATATTGATATGTTGGATTTTAATTATAAACCAATTAAGTACAAAACCCCACTATGGAATGTTTTAGGAATGATTTCCAATTGGAAAACTTTAACAAAATCTCTTGTTTTTATAAAAAAAGAAATGTTTGAATTCTACAGTTGGTCTGTAAATGCATTAAAGGAGTTGGCTTACAATCCTGAGAGACTTCCAAAAGTCTTTTTGATGGAACATTAAAAAGCTCTGATTTGTGAAATTGAAACTAGTTTCTAAGAGTCATCAAGACAATGCTGCACTTGGCACTTGTCTAAAAACATACAAGCAAACCCTAAAGTGTTCTTTGTTAATGACATTAAAGGATGGAAAAGCTTTATGAATCTGTGGGCAATGTATGAGGCCTCAAAGACCAAGGAGGAGGTGCATGTCAATGATGCGGAACTCAGAGTAGGTCCTACTTACTGCTTCTTATTCTTCCTAGTTTTGGTTTCTGACCTTTTGACTTGTATAGCCTTTCTTGAAAGACTATGAGTATGTACTCGAGTATATGGAAAATAACATTTACCCATCAAAGAGACATTTGTAACAGCGTGGACTTGTATAAAACCAGATTTAGGAAAAAAAAAACTTCTTTGGTTGAAGGGGCCCATGCAACTCTCAACAAATTCCTTGCACACTCTTTTGGAAACCTGTTGGATGGTTGGAAAAGCCTTGATGTAACATTTTTGAATCATATGAATTCAGTTCATGCATCACTTTATAACTATCAAATTAAGTGAGGGACAGTTCTTCCACCTGAACTGTTACCATTGGGTTACAAATTGTCTTTCAACGCAATCCATCTTGTTAGCGAAACATTTGAGAAGTTCAAACGTGATCATGATGGCAAAGTCTGCACCAAGTCATATTTCACAACTATGGGTTTTCCCTGTTCCCACCCGATAGGTGACCCTCTAGCATTCAGAGGATCCATGGTACCTGAAGATGCTAATCCTCAGTGGAGGTTGGATTACAAAACTTGCAGGTCTAGTTCTGTAAGTTGGCTTCAGTTGGATTGTTCAAGATGATGGTTCAAATCACCAAGTGATTAATGATTTTTCATCAATGAATCCTAATTCAATAATGGTTGATCCTTTTGAATTTTTCCAGTGTGATGTAAATGAAATTCTAAGCATTACTCAGTTTCTTGAAAAAATCAATGCAATGATTTGGAATCTCCATATCATGAGCAAATTGGAATATTGGAGTATATCATTCAGAAGATTAAAAAATATTGATCCAAGCCAAGATCAATTAGGGGAAGGGCAGAATTGAAAGATACGCGGCAAGAACCATCTTGGTCTGAGCTTATTGAAAAACAACTCAAGGGGGAAAAAAAGAACTAGAAGGGCTCCAAACAAGAAAAAACAAAAGATTGCAAGTCTTTTCTTTTGAGATATGTTCATTTTTTTGGTTTAATGAAGTTAGTTACTAACTAATGATAAATTGTTAGTCAAAGTCAGCAGAATCTGAATCTGAATTTCATAGTTCAGAGGAAGTTACTGAAAGTGAATTGAGATCACTTAATTTGGAATCAGAATCCTCTTCAGAGGAAGAGAACATGCAGCAAAGCTCAACCAGAAGCTCATCTTTGGTGAGTTTAGATTTCATTGATCCAGTTAAAGAAATGAATACTAAGTTAGTTTTAATGATAGGAACCAAATGTGAAATACCTCAATCAAATACCCAGGAAATTCCATAAGTTCTTGAGTGGGGTTTGGGATCCAATTGGAGATGGGAATTGTGGATTCAGAGTCATTTCTAAATCTCTTGGTTATGAAGAACATGGTTGGTTCAAAGTTAAGAAGGAAACAATTGAAACATTAGAGAAGCATAAAGCATGCTACATTAAGATGCTTGGTGGTGCAAAGGAGGTTGAAAAGATTAAACAAAGAATTGATGTTGAAGACATCAATGAAAATATTCCCTCCTCAAAATGGCTGGCTAAATTAGACATGGGTCAAATTATAGCAGACACATATTCCAAACATATATGTTTCATTTCATTGGAGTCATGTGATACTTATACTCCAATGAAAAATGGTGTTACTGATCAATGAGATCCAATTTTCATTTCCTTTGTAAACAATGACCACTGGGTTTTCTTAGTACTTGAGGGAGAAATGATTCAAATCCCACCCATTGTAGAAAAACCACATTCCTTCATTTCTAAAAAACCTTGGGCTGGGTTTATCATCTCAAAGATCAACTGCAGATATATTGTAGATTGTAATAGAATTTGACTTCATTTCATCATTGGGTTTCATATAAATTGTAATTCTAATGCAGCCAAAAAGTTCTATTAATATAAAGGGTTATCACATTTTGAACATCATTATTTTGAGTGTTTTGAGTTAACATCATTATATTGAGTTTTTTGAATAAGAGTTTTATGGTAAGTAAGTTCAACTTTTTATGGGCTGATTCCATCATTAGCTTAACTTATGTTAAGCTTGGGATGGGATCAGCTTAACAAAAGTTTAACTTGTTTTTTTTGGTGTTTTTAATTGAGGGCTTGTCAAAAGACTGTGTTTTTTGGGAACTTTTACTTTAGGGCTAGTCAAAATATTTCTTTAATTTTTGGGCCCTTTTACTTTAGGGCTAGTAAATTTGAAATGATTTTAGGGCTTGTCCCGTTAGTTGTATTTTTTTTGGTGTTTTTACTTTAGCGCTTGTCAATTTACTTGTCTTTTTTTTGTGGTTTTTACTTTAAGGCTAGTCCACTTACCTGTGTTTTTTTGAGTCTTTTTATCTTAGGGATAGTCCATTGGATAGTACTGTTTTTTTGATTTTGATTTATTTATTTATGTTTTTTTAACCATAAAATTAACATTCTTTGATTTTCTGGTTGATTTCTGTTTTTTTGGAAGGTTTATTCAGTTTATGGGCTGTGTTAGGAACCCTTCATTCCTTTTTCTTTTCCTTTTTTTTGCTCACCCGTGTCCGTTGCCGTGTCGAATGCCACACAACTACATTTGAGATGTGTACAACTTCACACGGCTGAAATGTAGTCGTGTGGAAGTCCACAGGGTGGGGGACTGGGTTGGGTGGACCGCACAACTCTGTGAGCCATGGGGGGATTTAAATGGCCCAAATTAGACCGTTTGCCAGGCCACACGGCACATTTCAAACCATTTGCACAGCTCAATGAGCCGTGAATTTAACATTACCCATTTTTGTATTAGGTTCTAATATCTTTTATAGGGTTTAATACCTTTTATAAGGGTCTAATATTTTATATAAGGGGTCAATACCCTTTATAAGGGTGGCCATCCCAGGCTGGGTGCCTGGGGGGGATGTGGGGGAAATGGCGGGAGAGAGGCCCTCTATTTATAGACATCAGGGGGGGATGCCACCTGGTGGCTTACTTGTGGTTTTGGGTGGTTTTGGGTGGTTTGTCTGGTTGTGATGTCAGTACCCTGCATATATTGCTTTGGTATGATGTACTGTAAGATTCTGTACAGCCTCTGCATGTAGTGTCTTGCATGTATTGCTGTGTATACAGGTGTGGTGATTTTTTTGGTGCTGTATAAATTGATTCTGTACCGCATGAGTCTGCTTGCATATATTGCTTTGTATACAGATGAGGTGATTTTTTTGGTGCTGTATTAATTGCTTCTGTACTACATGTGCCTGCTTGCATAAATTGCTGTGTATAGATGAGGTGATTTTCTTGGTTCTGCATGCAGTCTCCTGCATATATTAATTAGTCTGTATAGGCTGGTGAGGAGTTTGGGTGGTGTATGGGTTTAATTTATGTGGTATGTACTTGAAGTCTTCCAGAGTACATCCATATATGTCTTTCACTTAGCTGTGCCACCTGATTGGGCTGTATCTTCTAATCCATGAGAGATAGAGGGGTAATTTGGCTGGGTCACTGTAGGTTATTTTTGGTTTCAAATCCACCTTTGAGGTTAATTTGAGGATTGGAGCTTTCCTTATATGAGACAAGTGAGTCTGATGGCTATAGGTTAGGTTTTGGTTTACCACACTGCTTGGGGTGAGGATCAAGAAGGGATTCATTTTGGAGTCAACATTGTGAGGGGGATGAGAGAAGCAAGAGAATGGAAGCAAAAGGGGTCAAAGAAGGTTTACAAAAAAAAACATGTCAGTCATGTGATGAAAAAAATCATTTAAAAAAACCAAAAAAAATACCAGGGCGTGAAAAATAGGCCAGGTTCAGCAGACTTCACTAGGATAATATCCTCTCCATCTGTGTTCTTTTTCTATCAATTTGATTACAATCTTGGGAGTTTTGTCCTTCAAACCCATTGGAAACACTCCAATGTATCCAGAGGCACTATTGACTACATTAACAATGTATCGATTTCCTCCTTTTGATTGGGGTTTAAGGGGTCCCATTAAATGGAGGTTAATTTGCTCAAAGACTTTATTTGCCTGTTTTGAGCTTGCTTTAAAGGACTCCCTGGCTATCTTGCTCTTAACACAATTTATGCATTCAAAATTCTTCTTGACCTTGGATGGAATATTTTTAATGCTCTTCTCAAGTTGCATGATTGAGGCGTGACCATGATTAAGATGGATTTCCATAAGGTCATCCTTGTGAGAAATAGCCACATTTGCTGATAAGTGCAAAATGAATTTAGGAGTTTGCAGAGTGTACAGATTGCCAACTATCGTCCCTCCAAACTGGAATTTTCTGTCCTTAAGTATCTTGACCCAATCTTCCTCCCCTCTTAGAGTGCAACCTGATTGATTTAAAGCTCCTGCGCTTAGCATGTTGATGGTTAAGGTTGGTACGTTGAAAAAGTTGGTTAGTTCTAAGGTAAAATTAACCCAAAAAAAGGCCATGGTTCCCTTTGCCATGATTGGTAACTCCGCACCTTCTTTTCTGGTTTTAATGTGATCTCCTTTGTATGAATCCATCTCTTTGAAGTATTGTCTGTTGTTTATCATATGCAGTGAGGCGCCACTATCTAATAAAAATTTTTATTTTGGGTTGCCATGATCAATCCATGCGGTGATTAACATAAGATAGTGAAACAAAGCATTCTAGACATTTTTCTTATTCTTCCATTTTATCTGGTCATCCTTCCACCACTCCCGCGCCAATTCTGGATGAAGATTCCAAAATTTATTGGCCAAATGTAGTCAATCTTGCTTGGGATTATGCCATCCTTCAGTACAACTTTTGCGTTCACTGTTCTTCCTAGGTAGAGGTTTTGTATTAGTAAGAGCTACTTCAGTTTTACTTTACTGCTGGTCTTGTGTGCCTTGTGCCTTTGATTCATTATTTAGTTGGGTCAAATGATTCATGACGTAGTCAACGGAAAGTTCTTTTTTAGTATGCATGATTTTTCATTTAAAGTCTTTCATGTTTTCCAGAAACTTGAACAGAATGAGGTATGCCAAGATTTTGTTTGGTAGAATGATTCCCAGTTCTAAAATCTTCTTCAGAAACACCTTGGCCCTCGTTATGAACTCTTCAATCTCATTGTATTTGAATCTTAAGTACAGAAAATCATTAAAACTTTGAGCCCTATTAGCCGCTTGAGATGAAGCATATTTTTCAATTATAGCCTTCCACAATAGTTTTGCCAAGTTTTTATTTGATGCCATAACAATGTTGTCGTGGGTAGAAGCTTCCAATCTTGATATGGTCAAAAGTTTGATCTTTTCATTAACTGCATTCTCTAGAATCAAGGTATCATTGTTTATTTCTGTGGAAAATCCTTGAAAATCCAGTATAGCGTCCATTTTATCCTTCCAGACTCCATAATTTTCCTTGCTGAGCCTTGGAAAATTTTCCAGGGCCGTCTTCAGCATGGCTTGTCTGAATCCTTCGGAAGCAGCCATTTCCAAGTTTCATTGACAGTTAATCTTTATTTTTGATAGTTCCCGGGAGCTTTCCTTCAGCTTTTAACCATATTAGAATCAAGAGGTTTGATATTGCTTTAAACTGGGAAATCAGGCTGAGAAGAAGAATGTAATTAACAACAAGAACACAGAGACATAATGATATAAAAGACCACCAACATCAGGCTGTGAGGAGTATAAAGTTGGAAGGCTTTTTATGAAAGGCTATAAGAGTGAGTTTGAGACTATGGGGCTGAGATGAGAGTTAGGCTATACCAGTAAGTCAAAAATGGTGGTTAATATATATTTGATAAGAAGAGAAAATGAGATCTCACCGGGCACACAAAATAGAGACTTGAGCGGTGAAAGGTGGGAGGGTTGAGTTGATTCTTGAAGAAACAGAATAGAAGAAAAGAAATAAAGATAAAGAAATATAAGAAAGAAACAGTATAGTTGAAATATGACGATGGTGTTTGAGTCATTTTTATGAGTACTTGAAGAGAAGTTTGACAATTTTTGAGTATGATCTGAGGTTGTTCCTGAGTGACCTCCAATCTGATTTGAGGATGCGGTTCACTACTTGAAAATCTCCAGATACTCCAAATATGGAGTATCTTCATTCTGAGAACCTCTATTCATTGTCTGCTCTCCATAGTAGTACTTCTACCGCAATATAATTAACAGAATTCATTGAAAACAGGTTGGTGAAGCAGAAATAGTATGAGAAGAAATCTGAGATTTCCTCCTTTTTTTCTGGTTTTTGGGATTTGAATACTTTTGGCCTAAGCTCTGGAAATTCAATCCAAAAATTTTCACAAGGATGATTCTGAACATGTGGATTATGGACGACATTCTTGCACCGTGGATAGCTTGAGTAAAGATTCATGTTGGCTTTGGATTTAGAGGCAACTTCATTTATTTTTTTGTCTGTTTCATTCTTGTGTTGTACCAGGTGATCCAGGACTCTTTTGACCGTTATTTCTTTCTTGCCGTGCATTATTTGAGATGCAATGCTTTTGAGAGTGGATGGGAATTTGAAGAGTATAAGATAAGCAAGTATATTTGATCTTAGTTCATTTCCTTCTTCTGAGAGCTGGTTGAGACTGAGCCGCACATTTGCTACAAATGTATCAATTTTTTCTTCACTGAAGGGAAGATAAAGAAAGGAGTTAAAGATTCTTTCTCAATTCGCTGATTGGGATGAGGCAAAATAACTCTTAGTTGCAATCCAGATTTCTTTGGCGTTGAGTACATTTCCGGCATTAATGATGTTGGTATGTGTGGCTGGTTCTAACTTGGCTAACAGAAAGGGGGCCATGTCCCTGTTGATTTTGGGATCTAGCTGAACATTTTTGCTCTTGCTTTCCATTATGTGGAGGATGCCTTGTAGATTGAATAAAATTTCCATTTTGACCTTCCATATTGAGTAGTTGTGCTAATTTAGGAGAGGAGTTGATTCTATGAGGGTCTTTAGCGTGATTGTTTGCATGGTGCTGTCGCCCCCAGGTCCTGGTGTTGAATGATAATTAGTCATCTTAATGAGTCCCTTTGGCTTTTAACCGTGAAGAGAAGATTTTTGGAAACCAGGACCTCTGGATTGATTTCAACAAAAAGAATGTAGAAATGAAATAAACAACAACAATTGAAAACATAAGATTAACATATACAATCAGACCAACAGGAGAAATTCTGAATGGTTGTTGAATCAGCATGTGCAAAGTGTCTTCATGGCCTGGATGAAATGAGCGGACATTTAGGCAGTACAGTCTTCAGATGAAAGGAAGTCATCTTGA
The DNA here is from genome assembly GCA_025617555.3 of Puccinia polysora. Lineage (NCBI taxonomy): Eukaryota > Fungi > Basidiomycota > Pucciniomycetes > Pucciniales > Pucciniaceae > Puccinia > Puccinia polysora. Next base: position 64,700,350 of record CM062612.1, read on the forward strand.
AGTCTTCTGAGTTGTGGCGGAGGATCTGTGGATTGGGCTTAATAAGTGCATGGAAGTGGATTATTCAAGATGCTTTGAATCAATCTTTACCTGCTTGAGACGCTTCCAGCTTTGATTGATTTGTTGAGGAGTGATTTTTAGGTGTGAGTGTGAGAGATAACAAAGAGGAAATGGAAGGCAAGGAGATGTGGAGAAAGATGTGGAGAATGATCATGAGTATGCTGTTGGCTTTTTTGGGGTCACAATTGATTGGCTGAGAGCAAGAGAGAACTGTTGTAAGACTCAAAACAGTGCTAGGCCGTGGCAGTTCTGTGGAGGGGAAAGGTGCTGTTTAGACTGCCCTCCTGAGTGTTACAAAAATATTTAAATGTAACCAAGATCAAAGTCCAGAACCTGGTAAATGAGGAGTCAAGGAGTAGAGGATAAAGATGATAATAGTTTGGTAGCAATGGAACAGCACTATCTGAGACAAGATTATTCAGGGAAAAACTTGAACAAAAGAAGTTAAAGTCCTCTTAGAGTGCAAAGAACAAAAGCTGTTGTGTGTAAACAACACCCACAAGCTAATAACTCTGGTCGTCAGCAGAAGATTGGGGATGATCAACTCAAACCCAAGCAACCTCCAGGTTCTCAATGACCCTGCCCAACTCTCCGCAATCAAGCGCTTGAAGGGTACCAGATAACTGAGGGTGGCTGTACAAGACAAAGCACAATGTTTAAGAAGCTCCGAAGCCAACAGTAACTGATTTTGAAGCAAGGATAACCGGCTCAATACTTCTCAAGGGACTCAAGAATAGGCTGGCAAAATGCAAATCCAAAGAAAATAAAGGGAGGTATAACACTCCAGGTCTTAAGATTAATAAGACCTCTTCAATCAATCGTGAATTTCTCCAGAAAGGTGATCAGGGATCAGGACCCGTATGGTCGGAGAAAGGGATCAAGGAGTGGTATAACACACTCAAAAATTCCAACAGACAGAATTTTTCTGCAACCAGCAAGGCTATTGGTTGGTGAAAGGATCAGGCCACAGAGGGGCAAAGACTCAGGGTCAAAATGGATCAGGGGGCAATCAAAGATATACCCAGGAAAAGGTTCAGGATTAAATTTCACAATGATGGGGGGGGACACAGGCACACACCCCTATGAATGATTCTATTAGGTGAGGATCTGATTTTCTCCCTCAAAAAGCAGGGGAGAGCCCCTCTTTTTATAGACCAGAGGCCTATAAGCTATTTACAAGAGAGATTTACAAATGAGAGCGGATTTTCTTTTTTTTTTTATGAGTATCAAGATCATGAGAAAAAAAAAGAAAAAAAAACAAAACAAACAGGTACTTGGAGAAAAAGAAATCCAAAGGGGGGGACGCCCGCGGGCATCCAACGGGCCCGGCCAACTTCCATGGCCGCGGATGACCACCGGCCAGTGTCCAACGGGCATCGGCAACTGCCAAGACCCGCAGATGACCGCCGGCCGGTGTCCAACGGGCATTGGCAACTGCCGAGTGTTGAGTTGACAGCCGGACTTTAAAAAATAAATTGGCACGCCCCAGTGTCGACACTCTAAACTCAACCAATCTGTCTCTCTCTCCTTTCTCCTTACCTGTTTTATTCATGTTCTCAACAGACTCTGATCGTCTGAATCCAACCCACATTACTTCTTCATCTCTCCAAATCTCCTTCGTCTCATTCTCTCTCCACATCTCCTTTGTCTCACTCTCTTCTTCCGACTAAACCCTCTACATTCTTTCTAATACTTCGTCCTCAACCTTCATCTCTATTCTATACGCTCCCCACACTCACTCCTCCAATCTCTTCCATCATTGTTCTCAATCTCTTCAATCCCAATCATCTCCCATCGTCTCATCAACCTTTTTCAACCTCAATCCCTCAATCCTCAACACTGGTTACCGGTTATACATCTAAACAATCTCCGGCATCTCAACTCCGATCTCCTGTTCAGCTGTGAGGCTCATCATAAATTCATCAATTCATCATTTACTGTTGAGAAGTCCTAACATCTTTTCCAGCTTTATATCTCCTGTCTTTCAATCCATCTGTTATCATTGATTCCTTTCGCCAATTCCTTGTCTCCAATCATCAATCAGTTCTCCTTTGATTCTCCACGGTATGCTAAACAATCTCATCTCATTATCCAGGTCAATTTTTATGCTGTTCCTCAAATCTCATCCATTGTCATTCATTATTCTTTCAAGACTCCGTTGGTCTTATTTTGAAATCCAGTTATCAAGTTTTCACCAAGACCCGCACGGGCAACCAAAAAGGTAAGAGACCCGCGGACGACCGCGAGCTGGGAGGGGAGGAAGAGAGGTAGGCTCGTCGATTGTAGAGAGCATGGTGAGAATGGCTTGATTGATGGGGGAGATTAGGGAAGCTTGATCAATAAGGGGGTTGACAAAGGTCCTCGGAGGTGATTTTGGCCCAATTGATGAGCTGAGACCAAACTTGAAGGCACAAAGACCAGATCGCAGGTGATGGTTGAGACACGCTAGGGTTCTGATTGGTTGGTGAATGGTAGGAGATCCAATGGAGAATGGATTGAATGGCTAGTCGGGTGTTGGTAGCCGGGGAGTTACTATGAGTGTGAGTCTTGATGATCTCTTGCCAGATAAACCTCATCAGGTTAGAATCCCAAAACGTGGGATGAGAGGATTGCCTCAGGGCACGCATGACACAACGGAGGTCTTCAGGACTGAGGCCATTATCATGGTGAGAGGGGAGTAGCTGGAGAAGACTGTTGAAATAACTAGCAAAGGCACCATCGGAGACAAGCAGGAGATCTTTATCATCCAACATAAGCCAGCAAATTTTGGTGCAAGAGAGTCTGATGAGGGTCTGGAAGATTGAAAGACGTTGAGGAATGAAGGTTTTGTGGCTCAAGGGAGAGAGTCTTGGGAAGATGGGTGGCGTTAAGGATGAGGGCTCTAGGGTGATTGCTGAGAATGGGGGATGAGGGATGAGGGAAGCTGGGAACTAAATGGAAGCTTATTTCAGATCAAAGATTTTTTTTTTGATAAGATACCCATGAAAGATGATAAGGAAGAAAAAAAAAATTAAAATCTCCGCCCTGGCCAGGGTGTCCAGGTTGGGGCACTGCACTGTGCGTGCGGATCTGCTGGAGTTGAGCCAGGAATGAAGCGCCTGTACCGGGATGCCAGAATGGCAGCCTTCAGTCTCAAGTGGGAGCTCAAGGACATAGTTTTTACAACAATAAAAAGTAAGTCTGACCCAGTACATCATCAATTGTCAAAAGATGATGAACTAGCTGTCCATTTTCAAGCTTGAATTCCCGCAGGACATTCTCAGCTATACCATCCTAGCTAAACTCCCCAACACCCTCTATCACATAGTAAATACTCTACTCTTAAATGAAACTCTACTCAAAAGCCCCATTGGGGTCCTGAATAAACTGAGGGAAGTCACTCATTTAGAGGTGTTGGAATGGAAGATTCTCCACAACCAAACAACAAAACCAGCTCTAACGCCCTCTTGAAGACCTCTTCTCACAGGAGATCTAGGCCCAAGAAGCCTTGCTCAAAAGGAAAGCATAATCCTCTCTTGGAACACCCTGAAGACCACTGTTGGTTTCTTCACCCCAAAACCAGACCATACCACCTCAAAACCAAGGTGAAAACCCATCTCCATTAAGCATCACAAGGGACCAAGATTCCAGACAAGGCAGAAGGAAAAAAACCCTTGGCACATCTCAATTCTCATCTTTATCTCAACTTCAGCTCAACTCACTCTTTTTTGTTACCTACTGTGTTGGACTCTGGCGCTACCCACCACATTGTCAAAAAACCTGAATTTCTAATTGAATCCAGACCAACTTCCATGAATATTAGGACAGGCAGCATAGGCTTCTCCCTGACAGCGACTGCCATTGGTAAAGCCAAACTGATCAATCACCTTGATGAATCCTTAATTATTGAGGATTTTTTGCTGGTACCTCCACTCAATTTCTCCTTGATCTCTCTCTCTTGACTCACAAATGAGTCTTCCATCATCAGAAGAGTTGGCCACTCAGGGTAAAAAATCTCATTAGATAGCTTTTCCTTCATAGGAACTGCAGTTAATCGCCTAGTTGAACTGTGCAGTACAAAATTTGAACAGCCTGTGAGAAGAGAAGTTCATCTCAAGAAACCCCAAGAAAGCGTCTGGAATTTGAGTCTAGGACATCCCAGCAACAAGGTACTAAAAAATTTGTTCCCTGACAGTCCAAATCACAGTCAATGAAAAATATGTTTCAGCTGCAAAATGAATTTGACTCCCTATCTTGGGCACTTCAAACCAGCTACTTGCGCACTTGAAAACAACACTTGGACCTGGTTGGACCATTCCCTGTCAAATCTAATGGCTGATGTCAATGATTCCTCACTATATTCAATCAATTATCCAGTTTCAAATCAGCAGTATTTCTGAAAACAAAAGATCAAGCTGTTTCTGCCATTCAGAACTTCATAACCATCTCCAAGAGGCAACTGAACTCGAAAGTAGTCAGAGTCATATTTGACAACGGTCGAGAATTTTTGAATGAAGCTCTTGACTCCCACTTCATACAGGTTGGAATCCAGCACCAATTGGCTCTACGTATACACTGGAGCAAAATGGGCTTGCCAAAAGAACAAATCAATCTATCTTAGACAAAGACAGATGCCTTCTGGTCCAGAGCAAACTACCCGCTTCCTTCTGGGCCAAAGAAGTCAAAACAGCCACTGATCTGCGGAATTTCTTACCTGTTATCTCCAAGAATGAATCAATACCTTATGAAACCTGGTATGGGAAGCCTTGCAAGTACAAATTTCTCCAGCCTTTTGTATGTGTGGTATATTCTCTCATACCCAAGGCCAAAAGAAACTTCAAGATAAATGTGAATGGTACAAAATGAATTATTCTAGGGTATTTCAACAACTTCTCATCCTACAAGATTCTCAATTTTCAAACCAAATCAGTGCACATAAGCTCAAATGTAACCTTTCTTGGAGAAGTATTTGACTACAGACTAGATGACTCTTCTGAAGACTTCTCACCGCTGTTTAATTTACCACACCTGGTTGACCAGAACACCCCTCTGCTCTATCCTCTTCCTGCTCCCCCACATTCTATTCCAACTTCCCCTTCAACCTCCACTCCCGGCAGACCCACCACCAATACTGCATCCAGCTCCTCCTGCAACTAAAGCAGGTTCTCTGCTCAAGAAATCTTTCTTTATTCTTGACATGATGCTACTCCTCCCAGTCCAGAAATGAATCTCAAGGATGATCAGTACGAGCACCCAAAGACTCTGCTTGAAGCTCTCCAAAGTCCACACAAATTTGAATGGATTGCTGCTATGGAAAAGGAAATATTGAATCTGGAAACTGACAATTTCTGGGAAGAATGCAATCCTTCTAGCTCCATCAATCCACTGAAGTGCATCTGGGTATTTTTAACCAAGCAGGAAAAGGAAAATACCATCATCAAATTCAAGGCTTGTCTCTGTGTACAGAGTTTTCATCAAGAGTTTGGAGTTGACTACACTGACATCCTTGCCACAACAGGTGATAATTCTTCTGTTCTCCTCCTCATCTCTCACGCTTTCCAGAAGGGGTACAAGTATCACCAACTGGATGTCAAATCAGCATTCCTGAATGCTCCCCTCAAGGAAACTATCCATGTACAAGTTCCCTCGAATGTTCCTGTGTCTCCTGGCAAGACCCTACAACTGAAAAAAGCGGTCTATGGATTGAAACAAGTGCCTCAGATGTGGTATGCCACCCTAAGAAATTGGCTCATCCAAGAAGTTTATTGCCAAAGTAGAGAAGACAAGTGTGTCTTCTGGAAGGACAATACTTACCTGTATGTGCATGTCAATGAAATTGCAATTTTTAGCCCTCAACCTCAACTGTTCATCAAAGCCATTAGAAAAGGCTTCAAGAAGAAGGATCTCAAACCTGCCAAGCTATTACTTGGGATGAACGTACAGCAATCATTGAACTCAGTGCATCTCAGTCAAGAAAAATATATCTCCACACTAGTGGCTCAGTACAATCTGCCACAACACAAGTGCTGCTCTACCCCATTTAAACTTTTTGGGAAACTCTTGACATCCACTGAATCCAAGCATGACCAATTCCTCTCAACTGGTCTCAATTATTTAAAACTTGTGGGTGAGCTCAACTACATAAGCTGCAACACCAGAATGGATATGACTTTCATGGTCAACTATCTATCTCAATTCCTCAACAAACCCTGTCAAAGGCACTTTGATGCGGCCATCTTCGCACTCAGCTATCTTCAATTCACCAGTGGTATTGGTCTTCTCTTCTCAAAGCAGGCAAGTGAGGGGCCTGTCGCTTACTTCGACGCTGACTGGGCTACCTGTCCTTCCACGCGGCGCTCAATCAGCAGTTTTGCGGTTCTCTGGAGTGGAAACCTCATCAGTTGGAAGTCACGGAAGCAACCTACAGTCACAATGTCAACTACCAAGGCTGAATACAAAGCTGCAAGCGAGGCTGTCAAAGAAGTGCGGTGGATAAAATTTCTGGCGGAGGAAGTACTGGAAAAACCCATAGTAGGGCCCATAGCTGTTCATAAAGACAATGATGGTTGTTTAAAACTGGCCTCAAACACTGCCAACCATGCCGGTTTCAGAACAAAACACATGAACTTGAGGTTTCATTTTATGCAGGAAGAGGTTTAAAAGGGAACAATCATATTCAAACGGATAAACTATAAGAGCAATCCTGCCTATTTCCTGACTAAACCGGTATCGCGTCTGGCGCTTGCCCACCAACTGAACTTTATCAATGTAACTAACTACCCAACCAATGACTGAAGACAGGGAGGTGTTGAAAGAAAGTATACTGATGCCTTCATCTTTGTTTCCCTTCATCTATCTGTTTCTTTCATTTATTCATTTCATCTATTTCATCCTCTATTTCTTGTGTCTCCTCTATCTTCTGTCTCCCAACAATGAAACAAATCCAACTCTTCTTGACTTTCTGAATCTGAAATATTGAATCTGACTTGACCAACTTTCCAGTGTGCATACTCCATTTCTACGTCTTGTAACGCTTTATCTACTGGTCACAAGCTCAGAACTCCAGGATTTTTCTTCTTTGTGCGCTCCATGAGTTGTACCATCTGCATCCTGGTGTCTGAAGCTGGTGAGTTATTTCTTTTTCTTCTCTGCTATTGATTTCCAAGTCCTCCACCTATCTGATATCATCTGTCTGCTGCTTTCCAGATCCTTCTCTACTGCTAGTCTCTTTTGTGCTTATTTGTTCCTTTGAAGGTGTAGAGAATTTTCTTTATAAGTGTGACTACTCTCATTGTTTTATTACATACTTGCTCTGTTTACTGAATTACTTCAAAACCTTTTCTTTATAGAATCATAACAACAACAATGTTTTAAAGATTAGCAAAAATTTATGCCTAATAAAGGTCATAGAAGATATAATTAATAAAGTATTGGAAAATAAATGGAGAATTGTAGATTCCAAAAGGCATGAAAGGATACCCTTATCTACCAGAACTGTTCCTCATTTCAGTGAGCCATTCATTAAACTCAGCAATTAAAATCAATTTGAAGGTGCCTCAAAGATAAATATATGCATAGAACTTTGAACCATGGAAAGCTTTTAGAAGGTGTCACATAGGTGAAATTGGAAAGAAATATTCATGGGCTAACTTTTGAAGGAGTTGTTAGTTAACACATAAGCAAAGAAGGAAATCCTTGTTAGGAAAACAAATGAATTGAAAACCTTTCAAATAATAAATGGGTTAAAGAAAACCTTGATCTAAACTCTTACTAATTTATTTGAACAGTGCTTTGTACTACTGATGCAAAATACTTTAACACAGGTCCTTTGCAGGAGGTTCTCCAATTTTTTATTTCTTAGGGCTATATGGCCTTGAAAGAGGATGTTTTTTTAGCCATTGTTTCAGAAAAGGCATAAAGTTACTTGTGATAAAGGATTTTAAGTGCAGTTTTTATCTATTATAAATGTTTATTTTATTTTTTGAATGCATCAAAGAAAATAGGCTTTGAATGCATCAAGGAAAATAGGCTTTGAATTTTTGATTTTTAAAGCCAGAAAAATTAAATTCTCCACAGGTGACAAAACCTCTTTGAAACAATCTTTGAAGGTACTAGAGTGTTTAAGGAAAAATTGAAAAAAAATTGGGAGTAACAGAGATTTTGAGACAATCTGTACAAGAAGTGCTATCTAGTATTGTATGGTTTGATTGGACCAAAGGACTGGAGATTTTATCTCAAGGTTGAAAAGGTATGATAAGAGCCATATACCAGTCAATATCAGGATCAAAAAAATTTCAATAAAAATAAAATCAAGGCCTAGGATGGTGTAATCCATTCTAGTAAGTGCAAGATTATGATCTCTCATTCAAGGAATGGGAAATTAAGGAAATTTAATTTACAGAAAATCATACAGGTGGTGAGAATAGTTTTAGAATTTACCAAGGAAATGATCAGAGGTGGTGCTTTGACAGAAAAAACATCAAAATGTAAGAGAAAGATGGGCCTTATTTGAGAAAGAAAGAATAGAAAGCAAGTTTCTGAAAAAAAAATTCTGGGAATCTCATGAGGTGTTGGGGCTCAGAGGAGTCAGCAAAGGAAAAAGGTTTTCTGGTAGAATGGAGTAGATTTCTTTTGGAATAAGAGAACCAAAAGCTAGTTTTTTGACTTTTATTGTTCCTCCTCTTCCTCATGCCCCTTGAAATTTCCAAGAGAATGCTTTCTTCCACAATAAATAAACAATAATTCCTTTCATTTTCAAAGTTCTTTTTTATGTTGCAAGATGCAATTTTCCAGAAATTCTTTTAACTTTGATGTTAGCTTCCTTGGATTTTTGTTGGAGTTTTCTGTATTTTTAGTTTAAGCTTTTGATTCTTGCTTCAGCTGGAAGATTAAGCTTTAACATTCATCAAGATTGTTTTCTTTTTTTTGCCTATTTTTCCTCAATGGGTGAATCCTTTATGAGAAAATTTGATATTAATGGTTAACTCAATGAGATGGGAAAGAATTGTTATTTTTTTTTTCATGAATATAGAGTGAATTGGGAATTTCAGGGGACAACCATTTATTAAACACATAAATAAGGGGAGGCTTTTTAAAGTAAATTTTAGATTAGAGAGCACAAAATTGGGAAATTGAATCCAAGGAATGGGTAGTGTCCTTCATCTTGAAATATTTTAGGTGGTTTTCTGCAGTTCATTTTTCCAGGGGTTGGAAAAAAATGTTAAATAGCTGTTCTTCAAAGAAAACTCAGTTTTTGATAAGTTTTTTGGGATTTGTTGATACAATTTGGTTAGGGTATTTTTCAAACCAGATTATGGCTCAAAGATCAACATAAAATGTAGAATACAGAAACACATCAACATGGCTTCAAAAAGAGTATGGATAATTATAGAAAATAAGTTCAAAATTTTGGATAAAAGTCCCAAATTTATTTGTCTTTTTCCCTCAAAATTCACTGGATTTGTTTAACCTAGGACCAATTTAAATATTTTTTGTCACTATTTCAACAAGCATTTCAAAAGAGAAAAAATACATGACATCCTTGGGGTTGTTGTAACTTCCCTGGGCAGGAGTTTGAGGTGCAAGTGTAACATAAGCCTTGCCAGAAGAGCCATTGGAACTATTCTGAAAAACTGAGGCAGAAAAATAGAAAGAAGAGGGATGAGAGTGGGCACAAAAACTAAATTCAAGTTGTGCAAATTTTTGATGGGAAATAGGAGGAACTTGGTGATTGACTTGGGGATTTTGGGTTTCACCAGAAGCAGGGATAGATCTGCGTTGGGCTTTCCTGGAAAAAAGATTTTATCTAGGATAAGAGGGAGTAAAAGGAATAACCATTTTTTGAGTTGGACTAGAATCTGAGAACAACAGAAGAACTAGGAACTATGGATAAAACAAATTATGCTTTCACTGAACAAAGCCATATTACTTTTTGTGTGCACATTAAGGGTAAATTAGAATCAAAGGAGGATTGAGGAAGCAAGGAAGTGCTTCAAGAGATATTGAGGAAGCCATATCAAAAATTCATTCCAAAAAAAAGAAATAAATAAATAAAAATGGCATCAGCCTTCATCAACAATAAAGAAACAAGAGAGAGATACAAAATTCCAAGAAATTGATAGGGTGGGAAGGAAGGAAGGGGGGGAATCACCAGAGTTTCCTGAACGGTTGCCTTTCTGGGCTACTGAGCTGCTGATGGCATTGTTTTCCTTGTCTGGGGTGGGCCGTCTTGGGTTTTCTGGGGTCCCTGGTGGCCTTAGTGGGGTTTTGGTGGCTTTTGAAAAGTCCCATTGGAGTTCCTTGGATCCCTGGGTAGCTTGTCAGCCTTGATGCAGTTTTTAGAAGATTTTAGTTGGACTGTTGGGTCACGGGGGGCTTGGCAGGTTTTTGGCGGCTTTTGGAAGAACGTTTGGGTTTGTTGGGGTCCCTTAGGGATTGGCAGGGCTTGTGGCAGCTGATGGTGGGCCCATTCAGCTCCCTGGGGGGCTTGGGGGGCTTGAAAGCCTTTTTTGAGTTTTTGGTGGCTTTTTGAGGCCTCATTTGGGTTTTCTGGATCCCCCAGCCTTGGTTAGGTTTTTTTAAGCTTTTGGAATACTTGTTGTTGTTTATTGGGTCCCTGGTGGGCTTGGTGGCTTTGGAAGAGTTTTTGGTGGCCTTGTGCGTATTTCTTGGGTCCCTGATGGCCTTGGTGGGGTTTTTGGTGGCCTTAGGGTTTTGTTTTGAACTTGGGGGGTCCCCAAGGTTCCTGGCATGGGGACTGGGTGGAGCAAGCAGAGAGGGGGGGAGAGGTGAGTAAGGGGTAGGATGCGAGGGGGGAGATGAGATGGGTGAGGGACTTTCTGAGAGATGAGGACCCATGGGTTCCTGGAGTTTAGAATGGAGAGGGGTTCAGAACAATGACAAAGCAGAGGTTGAGGAAGATGGTCTCACCTGATTGGGGGGCCTGTATTGTTGGTTGGTGAGGTTTATCTGGGTGGAGGGTGGTTTTTGGGGATGAGTTTAAGTCCAGGTGGAGTAAAATGAGGAAAGCATCAAGGTGGTGTTTGTTGGTGGTGATTTGGAGGAGGATGACAAGTCAGGTTAAAAAGTGAGGAGTAACTGGTGGTTGATTCAAATATTTTAGATTTTTTACAAAAAAAAAAAAAAAAAAATAACACAGCACATGGGGGTTTGAGGTTTGAACTTGAATCAAGTTTGAAAACAGAAAATCATGATTCAAAGTGAGCCAGAGTGAGAATTAGAATCCACTCTCTCATTGAAAAAAATGAAGGTTTAGATTAGACAGGAGTGGCTTGAAGAGAATTTGGGATATCATCTTCAAAGAACTCTTCCCATTTATCTTTGATGCCAGCAACATATTTAAAAAAAATAACACAACAGAAAATAAATTTGATAATTATCTTCATTTCTTTGTTTTTTTTGAGCTCTTTTCACATTTCTCTTGATTTTTAAAATCTTCACTTCAGCACTCCTATGGCATGCTCAATCCAAACTTTTTACTGAACAAATTCATAGTTGAAATTTGATTTTGTTTATTTTTAGGACAAAAATTATGGTATTCTGGAACCATGCATTTGCCACTGGCATCAAGAGGGTGTTGATCTTAATTAAAGCATTTCTGATGTTTTTAATAAATTTTTAATAAATTTAAGACATGAATCATTAAAGGAACCTGTAAGACAAGCATGGATTGAAATGAGATTTTTTTGTTCTCAAAAAAATTTGAATGGAAAAATATTATCTAATTGAAACAACAAAGTATTTGAGTTGAATTTTTCAGAAAAAAACCCCCTCAATGATATAATGGATTGCCTTTTCTTCCAATCAAAATAGTTCTTGCCTTAAATTTCAGGATTTTGAATCAAGGGCATTGACTCTCCTTCAAAAAATCCAACACAACCTACAAATCCTTCAGTCTCCATTACCTGTAATATCACCTTCTGATCTTCCTTTGATGGCCTTCAAAGGGCTGATTGTTTAAATCCTAGGATTAAATTGATAAAAAATTGGTTTTAATTGTTGACTGTTCCATATCAAATAGAGAAAATATTTTTCCAATTGATGAACAGTACTGTTTCCATTTGAAACAAATCAAAAAAGAGAAACTGAAATTTGGATAGATGGATAATGATAAGGATTCCAAGATTTATCTTAAAAGAATTTATGACCTTCAATCATCTTAAAAAATTTTGTGAAGCATTCAGAAGATTTGAAAACAATTTGGTGAAAGATTAATTCAGGGAGGAGTTGGCTCTTTTTTCTTTCTTACTTTGGATTTTGGAGAGTGTGTATTCTTCAGAAAAATTATTTCTATCCCAATATAATTTAAAGTTTGAACAATTTGATTCCCAATTTGAGCCTGAATCACAAAAAAAATACCAATACCAAAGATCCAGTCAGATTGATTGAATGTTGGGCTAGCTTTCTGGAATAGAGATTTTAAATTTTGAGAGTGATGGAATTTTGATTTGGTTTGCAGTTGATGTTAGTAAAAATATGGGATTATGAGTGAGGCTTGGTAAGGGGATGTATGTGGTAGATTATGATGTGGAGTTTTGGATCTGTGTTTTGAATTTTGATGTGTTATTATTCATAAATGGAAGATTTCATGATGGAAATCTGCCATTCCTATGAAAAGAAAATTTTTTAAATACATCAGTCAGGGGGTAAGTGTATTTCAGAACACAACCCTAAAAAATGACAGGTTTTTTCAAAAATAAATCATTGTTTCATAATGGAATTTTTTCCAAATTTTATATCCTTTTTAGTTAAGGCTTCTTGGGTGAACATATATCCAACACTGATTCCAAAAAATGAAAAATTTGTTTTTTTATTTTTGAACTTAGAGAAAAAAAATCAAATAGAGTAAGAGTGAGAGGTAGAATAAGCTTTCTCACCAAAAAATATGAAAATGAAATTATCATGGAATTAATTGAGGAGGATTGTGGATTTCATCTTCAAATATTTCATTAACTTCAACCATTATTTCAACCAAAAATATATGGTGAATAATGTCATGTGTGTAAAAACTTTGAGATGTTTCCACGTTTATCTTTGGATGGTCCATACTACATTCATCACCACTATGGCCTTCACAATCCAAAATTATGATTGATCAAGACAATACTAAAGCTTCTTTTGCCTTGAAAATTGGAAGAAAAATTGTGGTATGTTACAACCACATATTTTCAATTAACATAATCAAAATATTTCAGAATTTATTTATCTTCATCAAAGGAGTTCTGCGGTTCTTGTGGAATACACATCTTATTGAAATCAAATGAATTGTGAAAGGAAACTGGAAGGCCAGGATTGACATAAATAAAATTCTTGTTTTTATCAAAAAAAAGTCAAACAGAAACAGATTATCTAATTGAAAAGAGGATGGGTGGTTGTTCAATGTCTCATAACACACATTTTAGGATGAAAGAAAATATTTAAATTAACTTTTCTTCAAATCAAAATAGTGGTCTCCATGAAGCTTGAATTTTTGACTCAAGGTGATGGTGGTTCCATCAACAAATCCAATGCAAATGAAAGCATTCATTCTCCATGAAATGATACATACCCTTCCACTCTTCCTTTTTTGGTCAGAAAATGAATTATTCATGGAATTGTTGAATATCAATTGTAATCCATTTTGTGTATGAGTCAATGTTTTCATATCCAACTGAGGAGAGACTTTCTAATTGATGAATAGCTGATCAATTTCCATTTGATACCAATATAAAAATAGAGACTTCCAGTTAGATATCTGGATCAATTTGAGGATTCTGAGAGTAATTCTTCAAAGTTTTGTGATCTCTAATCATGGACGAAGTTTTTTTGTGAAAGATAAAAAAGAAGTCTTGAAAATTTGGTGGAAGCTCAAGTCAGGGAGGATAGGGAACTTTTTCCTTTCATGTAGGAGGATGAATTGTCTTTCTTCTAGGGAACACTTAGCTCTTTTCAAATAAAGCATTCAATTATAAACCATTCGATTCAAATTTGTGTTATGAATCACAATCAAACAGTAGCAAAACTTCACTCAGCTTGATTACATTTTTTAACTTGAGATTGCAGAGTTGGTTTGGTAATTTTGAGAGTGATTTGAATTTGATGTGGGGAAAAGAGTTTATGGGTGAATAGGATAATGGTTTTATGATCTGCTTGGATTTAGTGATGATTTCATGATGCAATGGATAATATATAAATTTATTTTATTTTATTTGTGAATGTATAGTGATGGCGTGGGTGTATTTGACAATGTGGATTTTTGGATGTTTTTTTTGCATCCCATGAATGATGAGTGGATGTTGATTAATAAAGGGAAAACTTTATATTTTAGAAACACCATTTTAATCAAAGTTCTTCTCTCAATTAAAATATTTAGGGGTTATGATTATTTCAGAAACCCAGCATCAAAATGGAAAGCTCAGTAAAAATATAAATGATAGTTTTTATAACTCTCATACACCCTATTTGGTAATATCTGTGTCAGCCTCGTGGATGCCAAGAAACTTTGTATCCTTTAGCTACCAAAGGTGATGGAATAAATAATAAATATATTATTCAATTAATGCAGAAAAAATCCGTAAAATATTTGGATAAAGCTATTGAAAGGTTGATTGGTTTGGTTATGATTGAATATTATTAATGGATATTAATAAATTGATTATTAAATAAATTAATAGAGGGGCCAAAATAATATTGGGGATCTTTAACACCTCTCTTCAGGGAATGCACTTGAAAAAACATAGACCTGGTTAGTTTGAAACCTTTAATTTATATTCTTAAAGGAGTTATTGCCCAAAGATAATATATATATATATAGATATATGGTGGAGTGCTAGGGCCTTGTAACCAAGCTTCCACAACAGAAAAAGGATAATGAAACTCACTGGTATGTTATTTGATCCTTTAGGTACCTGTCTGGGATGTGTACTGATGGGTTAACCTGTTACTGGGGTTAAAATGTTGTTCAGCAGTTTAAATTGATAAAAAGGGTTTTTGGGATGGTTAATATTAATCAGGATTAATCCATAAATCACTTCATTATCTCTTTTAAGTATTTGATTACCTCAACACGGTTTATGGATGTAAAGATAACTGGGCCTGGGGTATCAATAACCTCAAAAAGGGCTCTTTATTTATATCTTTTTGGATCCCAATTCTGTCTTTCTGAGGGCTATAGGGGCTCAAAGGGACGGGTTCTAAGGCTAGCAGGATAACCAGTGGTATCCCATCATGTTTTTGTGGGACTATACCACGGGTAGAATCTATTTACACAGGGTATGGAAATTATTCTACTTTTTTGATTGATGTTTTGACATGTGAATAAGACCAATCTATCCACCTGATCATGATTTCATTAATTATCCTTAATAAATGCTCCCAAGATGCTAAGATGTCTTCTTAATAGAAATTCCTACATTTAATCTGATTTTAGATGGGTTCTCATTATGTATTAGCTGATGGGAGTAAAATCATAATACTGATTTTGGTCCTTATTGTCAAAATTCTTTTAACTTACTTGATATAATTAATTAAAAATATATGCTATGGTAATATATGTGATATTTTTACATAATCAGTTTTCTTAATATGTCAAGGACATAAGGATGTCTTGAAGTTCTCACAATTTTATTTTTAAATTATTTTAAGATATTTTTCAAACTTTGGTTATCATATTTTAGAAATTTTTGGTATTTTTTATTATATTTTCTAAAAAATATGTAGAAAGTTTATTTAAGTATTTTAATATAATTTTATGTATTTCTAGAGTATTTACTATCCACCGGGAAATTTATTACATATGTTGTATGTCCCTGTATTAGTTGTAGCACTTTTACGTGGTACCTTGGCTTCTCTAGCTGTCTGTCAGTCTTTCAGGCTGTATTCTCGCGGCTGTGTACCTGTCAGATGGCCAGGACTATGTACCTGGCTTTTCAGGGTAAGCGGACAGGGTGGAAGTGCTGCTGCTCAGCCGCGCGCGGATGTATTGGTTGCCACGGCTGCGTGCGGGAATTGTGAAAAATCACATTTCTGCTTGTAACTCCTCTAAATCACAGAATTCCTGGATTCTGACACAAAGTTCACTGTGAAAAATATACATGGGGTTTCATTTGGAATATTAAAATTGCCAAAATCCCAAGGCCCCTCCTCTTTATAAATTTTCATAAATTATTTAAAAATGTAAGCAGTGTGAATTTGAGGTAGTTATTGGTGAGTGACCCTACCTTAAATTTTATGTAAAATCATAATTTGAAAGAATTTTTGAAAATTATTTCTCCTTTAATAAGTTATTTGTTTATTTATGTTATTCTTTTAATTTTGCAGCTTCCTCTGCAATAGTAGAAAGCTTACAATATTTCAAGTGGTTAAGGAGTGACATTCCATGGGTATGATTGGTGATTGAACCTACCTTAAGTTTTTTGGGGAATATGTTTTTGATATGATACTATGTACAATCTTATTACTCAATGAGTTTCAAAATTATTATGGTTTCTGATACTCTTGTCATTTGGCTCTGAAATAGTGGCTGGCTGGCAATTAAAAGTAGGAGAACGCCTCACCAGTATTTCTAAGGTAAGAATAACATTGGATATTTTTTAAAAATTCTCAAGATTATTTCTGAATATCTCTATTCAATCAATGCCAGAATAAAGTCAGATGACTTCACTGAAAAACATTTAACAACAATTTCTAGCACTCAACATCAAGTAACTCATGCCCAACCCATGACCAAGCTCAGGTCAAGCTTTCAGCAAGCTAAGCTCAAGATTTGTCCAAGATTTGCTGCACAGTCCCTGTGCATCAAATCTTTGATTCAAATAGAGAATGGAGAAAGCTTTAACTAGAGCTTCCTTGATGATGCTTGCAAGCAAGCAACATGAAACCACTTCTTTTGCCCCTTCCCACAATATTGGGGGATTTTTTTTGGATTGAAAGTGCCCATTAGATTTGAAAAAATCACAATAGTTTATTTCCTGGCCTGTGGAGACATCTTCAGGTCATATATTTAATTTTTTAGGCGGAAATGTTTATTTTCAGTTGGTTTAAATCCTTTTTTTGCCCACATATTTGGATCATAAAATGTTGGTAAGAGGTCCATGAAAAAGGGAAATTTCACATTAACCTTATGAAATATAATTTTAATTGTGATAGATTTATAAATTTATTATTTTAGAGAATCCATTTTTGCCATAGGAAAAATTTGGATTATTTTCTGATTCCCTCTGTTTAATTGAAAAATTGGATAGATCTGAATAAATTTTTTTTAATTGGATATTTTTTTTGGTCTAGGTTCATTCAAAAACCCAATTTCAGTCAAGAGTATTTAGCCTGGCTAGAATGTTAAAAATCATTATAAACTGGCTCTATTTCAGGTTATATATATCTATTTTCAATTTTTTTGAGAAATTTTATAGATTTTTAGAATTTCAAGGCTTCAGAATAATCCTCTGGGACTTATATGGGCTCATGAATCTTGAAAGAGTACTTTGAATTTTTAACGTGTGACAAAAGAGTTACTCTCAATACTTATTGAACTCTACTTTATAATTTCAGAATCAAGCAAGGGAACAAAATATTCCTAAAAATCAGTAATTACATTAAGCCAATCCAGAAATGTTGTGTTTTGTCATCTAAAACTAGTTTTAATTAATTTCATGCTTTTTCTTTTTACCTCTTAATTCAATTACAATCAAATTTAGCTATGGACTTGAAATCTGGCTTTTCATTTTTTTTTTTCAATTATCCAGATTCTTTCTTAATATTTCTATTTAATCAATTCCAAAATGAATCCAAATGGAATTTTCCAAGAATATTTTGGGCTTGGTTTTTCATTGAAATTTCCCAATGGTGTTCAGAAAGAAAGATAATTTATTTCCAGTCCTCTGGGGACAAAAAAGAATTAAGCAAAATAATTAGTTAGTGCTAATTGATACTTTTTTTCATGGAGCCTACAACCAAAATATTCCTGAAACTCATTGCTTACTTCCAATCCATCTACAAATCTTGCATTTAGTCATCTAAAACTGGTTTTGATTCTTTTTCTGCTTGATCATTTTACCTCTTGCAATTACAATGAAAGTGATCTTTGGAATTGGAATCTAGATATCAATTCAATCCAATTTATTTAAAAATTAGTTTGCACCTTGCATTTTCATTTAAATCACAGTTTTTTATCTCAATAAAAAGCCCTATTCTTCCAAGATTTTTTCATTATTTCATATCAAATTCATGCAAAAACTCATTAGCTCATTTGAATAGTCATCCCTTTTTATTCCAACTCTTTTATGTTTGTTCATTTCTTTCATCACACTCAGCCTTGCTTTTAGAATGTACCTTAGAGGAAAGCATTTCTTTATACCTTGCATTTCCAAATATTCATTATTAAATTGCTTCATCACTTGCTACAAAGGAAATTTATCAGGTTGCATGGAGTAATACCTTAAAAATGTAGATTTTTTTTAAATTCAAAGTCTTCTTCCTAAAGATTTCTTCCTCAGTTATGTAATATTATAATTTAATGATTCAAAATTATTAAATTGAGCTTGTTTCAGTTTACTTGTGAAAATTATCCTCTCTTGAAAATTTTGCCTGGCTTTGAGGTGCCACTTTTGAAATTTCAAGAATTGTCTTAGTAAATTTGACATTCCTTTTAGAACTGGTCATCTTCTTATGTTAACCATATGAAACTAATACCTTTTCCCCTCTCAGTAATTGGGGTCAAAATTGTGGAACTACTTGTTGGATTTTCTACAGCTTTTAGTGGATATAGAGGGAAAAAATAGATAGAAAAGCCATTTTGAAGACGGAACTTTTTCATTGATTTCATTAAAACCAAGTTTTTTTTTTCCTGGTTGCATTGGGTTTTTTGATGGAACCACCATCCCCTTGAGTCAAAAACTAAAACTAAATGGAAACCACTATTTTGATTGGAAAAAAAGGCATTTCATTCATTTCTTTTCCAACACCTTTGATAACAACTTTGATAAAACGCTGACCAAATTTTTTTTATCTGTATCTTTTCAAAATCTTTCATTCCACAAAAGATCTTAGCATAGCGCATCTTATTTTTCCTCAATTTGTGAAGCATTTCTTTTCTTACTTAAACAATCCATGCTCATCATACCCAAGGGATTTAGCAAAGACTCTAAATCCACAATTTCCATCACCAACCGGATGCCGAACCCCAGCCAAGAACTTATGTAATTTTTCAGGTATTTCATTCAGGCAATTCAATTCCTAAAATCAAAAAATAGTGATCAACAATTCTAATTTTATAAAATGAATCAACACTCACCAAAGATGAGCTTCTGTTTGACTGCTCCATTTCTTCTGCTTCGTCATTTGAAAACAAATCTGATTCCAACGGCACTGAACCTAACAAACTTTCAGTCTCTCTTACTGAACTATGAAATTCAATTGAAGATCCATCCTTCAGATACAGAAATAATTACCCCATTAGTTCATTAAACCATAAAAATGAAAATTTCTCAAAATCGAATACTTGCTATCTTTGGTCTTTCTGGTCCCCTTTTGAGTTTTTCTTCAGTCTTGTCCTCTGAACTATGAGATTCAGATATAGAGCCATCCTTGAATTTTAGGATCATTTTCCCATAAGTTCATTAAACCATAAAAATAAAAATTTCTCATTCAAAATATAATACTTACTGTCTTTGGTGTTTTGGGTACCCTTTTAACCCTTTTTTCCCTCTTAAGTGCTCTTTTTACATTCCCAAATTTTTAAGCTCATGATGAGTTGCTATAAATTTTTGTTGACTGCGGCTTGACCTCAAAACCTTTGGCTCAAGCCTTGGATTGGAAATCAAAGCAGGTGTATTCTTGAGTGTTGTGGTGACCAATTTGGTACACGTCAAGAAAAGGGGTAAA
The DNA here is from genome assembly GCA_025617555.3 of Puccinia polysora. Lineage (NCBI taxonomy): Eukaryota > Fungi > Basidiomycota > Pucciniomycetes > Pucciniales > Pucciniaceae > Puccinia > Puccinia polysora. Next base: position 64,720,267 of record CM062612.1, read on the forward strand.
ATTTAAAGAAACGTTTTTATATGTTGTGGTAAACCAAACCTGTCCTATAGCCATCAGACTTATTTGATCTTATGAATTATTATTCTTATATCAAATTAAAGTCAAAAAAATGATAAATAAATTCCAAAACCCTCATAAAATATACTCTAAAACTCAAACCAACCTGAAAACCCAAATCAATCACCAGATAAACCCCTTCAAACATATCAACACCTGTCACAAAAACAACCTAACAGACTGGATTATGTCACATGGATTAATGAAAAGTCTTGATTGAATATATAATCAAAAGATTATGCTTAAAATAACCACACAACAAAACAACATACCCCATACCAGAAGGACTTAAACCATATCAGTACCAATGTTACAATACAACCAGTACTATGAAAGCAAGTTACATGACTTTTCTGGAACTTTCACCACCAGATAAGCCCTCTGAAGCGTCCTCTCAAGCACTCTGATACTCAGTTTGCCACCATTCATCACACATACATGCACCAACAGAAGTAGGGCTCATGCAGCCAAGTATATCTGAATTCTCACCAACCAGCAATAACAACTCAGTAAAAATGACTTTTCTGGAACTTTCACCACCAGATAACCCCTCTGAAGCGTCTTCTCAAGCACTCAGATACTCATTTTCCCACCATTCCAACCATACATCACACATACATGCACCAACAGAAGTAGGGGCTCATGCAGCCGAGTATATCTGAATTCTCACCAACCAGCAATAACAACTCAGTACAAATGACTTTTCTGGAACTTTCACCTCCAGATGAGCCCTCTGAAGCGTCCTCTCAATAACTCTGAAACTCAGTTTGCCACCATTCCAACCAGAACTCACACATACATGCACCAACAGAAGTAGGGGCTCATGCAGCCTAGTATATCTCAATTCTCACCAACCAGCAATAACAACTAAGTACAAATGACTTTTCTGGAACTTTAACCACCAGATAAGCCCTCTGAAGCATCCTCTCAAGCACTCGGATACTCAGTTTGCCACCATTCCAACCATACATCACACATACATGCACCAACAGAAGTAGGGGCTCATGCAGCCAAGAATATCTCAATTCTTACCAACCAGCAATAAAAACTCAGTACACATGACTTTTCTGGAACTTTAAACACCAGATGAGCCCTCTGAAGCGTCCTCTCAAGCACTCTGATACTCAGTTTGTCACCATATCAACCTTAAAACACCTGCAAGCCACACTCTCAAGTTACTCAAGGGGACATGCGTTAAAACAGCCTACCTCATATATCCACAACTAATTACATTGAAACAGCATGAAGGTAGTTACTGCAACATTTTATACATGATAAGGGCTCAGAAGCTTTCTAAAAAGCGCCCAGCACATTACTTTCCACCACCAAACCCATGCAGGTCACACCATTCAAGCTACCAAAGAGGGCTTGCTGCTGCCAAGCATGTTTCATGCTTTTCCCCAACCAGCAAAATTAACTCAAGTTGCAGGCGACTTCTGCATCATTTTTTATACAAGATAAGCACTCAGAAGCTTCCAGATCACATTATTCTTATCTCTTATCTCATATCTTAGCCTGAATCTCAAAGATTGAACTAAAAAATACAGTTATCTCTCAGCCTGATTTACACGTTTTATCACCAGAATGATTTGTCTCATGTAAATGTACCCTCCTGTGCTTCAAAAGTGCAGGAAGAGGCTCATAAGCGCACTCAGGAGAGCCCTGAGCATCCCTTGAAGAATTATTTGTCCATTTAAGGAGGGATCTTTTGCCCTATCCAAGTTGTAGGGTATGGCATCAGCCCCAGAGTATGGCCTCAGCCCCCACCCATGATGTATGACCCCTAAGATCTCTGGCCTTTGCCTGATCAGTACCAGATTTTTAGTGAACCAGAATCAAGTTAAAAGGAATCAAACACGAAATTATTGTTGAAAATTTGACCAAACTCCTGGTGTCTTTGAAGAAGGGTTTGTGAAAAAAGGCCTTTATTCAGCACCTATTTTTAAGAGGGAAAACCCCTTATTTTTGATTAGTAAATTCATAAAAGAGGAAGAGAACAAAAAAAACAACCAACAAACCTTTTCTTCCGCCCAGCTCCCTGTGGGAGAGCCCATCTTTGGGTCCTCCTACTGGTTAAACATCTTTTAGTCAACCCTTAAATCCTTAAATTGGAATTGGAAAAATAGTCAGAAAAAGTCAAAAATTCTTGATTATTAATTTGTGCAAGCTTGTGAATAATCCAATCCAACCTGGAATAGTCTTGAAATTCCTAGAAATCTCTATTAATAATTAATCTAGGTCTGATAAGAGACCTATTTTAAGTCTCAAAGAAACCAGCCACAAATTAAAAAAAATTATTGTGAAGACTTATTTTAGTTCAGAAGGGCAGGCAATTAATGAGAAAATTTAAACAGGTCACCAAGACCAGGCTGAATTTATTCCAACAAAAGATCGAGAAGATAAGTATGAGATCTGAAACTGAGGTGAAATACAAAAACAACCAACAAGATATTACTGGTGGACAATCTGAAAATGAGATATGAGATTTAAGCTCAAGTAAGATGATCAGAATTGATGAGTGAGTGCGCCAGTTGAGATGATGCGATAGAAGAGATTAAGCGCCTTGAATAACTGAGAAAAGATCAGTGTGAGTGAGATGAGCTAGAAGTTGAGGCTGATGCTCTGAACGTCTTACTGGATAAACTGGCTGCTAGTCTTGTTTGCGTGCTTGACGATGATAGTTGTAAAAGATGATTGATATCTTGAGGGTTCGTAAGAGTTGGTTTGATTGATTGAGTATCTTGAGATTGGTGACGTTGAGTTCGTAATCTTGGGTTGTTTGAATTGGAGGATTGATTAATTTGAGTTGGTTGATATTTGAAATGATCCGCGATCAGGAGCAGAGAGTAGCCGGGATAGATACTCGCGGGTGATGACTGAGTATGGAGTGTCCACAGTCACTCTGATAGAAGCGGATCATCACAAAACAGATAGAATCATATGTGTGGGAGAAATAAAACAAAAAGAAAGAATCAAATGAAAATATAGAAAAATAAAAATATAGAGGACAGAAATAACAAGCAACGTGCAGAGCAGCACAACATCAATACTGAAAAACTTTAACACGCCCCTGCAACTTCTTGATCAGTGAACAATAGAACTGAATGTGTTGACTAGTCTAATATTTGATGTCTTATTGGCTGCTTTTGTTAGCGCATCAGCACTCATTGAGAGAGAGGGAATCAATTTAAAATCTATGAGCCCAGCTTTAAAGTCATTTCGAAGGCTCTTGGTTTTTATATCAATGTGCTTGGCCTTTGAAAATGACCCAAATTTCTTGATTTTATCATCAAGTCCCTTGTTATCGATTAAGTGAAGAGGACACTTGAAATTGAATCGATAGATGTCTTTGATCAATCTCTGTAACCAGCGGGCTTCTAGATGGAAGCTCAAAAGAGAAACGCATTCAGATTCGGTCGACAAGTGTGTGATAGACTGATGGCGTTTGCTGTTCCAGTACAATGGACTTCCTTTGAAGGTACAAATAAATCCACTCTGCGAGATACGAGTTTCTGGATCATCGGCCCACGTTGCATTGCTGAAACATACTAGTCGATTGGTGATCAAACAAGGGCCAAGTGTCAGGGTCAAATGTTTAGTACCGGATAAGTAACGCCAAACATGTATCACTTCTTGCCAATGACTAAGGCCTGGCCGTTTGGAATGTCTTGCTAGACTGGAAACAGCTAAACTGATGTCCGGACGTGCCAGACATGCAATGAAATTTAACCTTCCTATTGGAGAGCGATAATTCAAGTTCAAAGCCAAGAATTTTGCGTGATCGTCGTTGTCGGAGGTTTTGAGATGGAGACCAGGAGTGAGGGGTGTTGAGACTGGCTTACAATCGATCAAATTCATTTGTTTGAGCCCTTTTTCAATGTGCAGAGGTAGGGATAGATGAATTAGGCCGTCGTTTTGTACCACCTTCATACCAAGGAGCGTGTTGGGAGGATGAGCAGAAGAATTCTTGAACCTACCAAGAAAGCCTTCTTCGAATTGTTTGGTGTTGCCTGTTACAATCAAATCATCTACATGAAAGAATACAACAGTCACCTTGTCGTCGCCTATGTAGAGACACGGATCGCAATCTGATTCTTTGAAACCTTGACTTTTGATCCAATCGCTTAGCATGATGTACCAATTCCGCGGTGCTTGTTTGAGACCATATAGTGATTTCTTAAGCTTCAAGTACTTCGATTTCCTGTTGCATCCGTACGGCGTTTTGATAAAAACCTGTTCATCGAGTTCAGAGTGAAGGAAGGCCCCCTTCACATTGAGTTGAAGAACGTCCAGTTTTCTATCCGCTGCATAGGTCAGGAGACCCCTTAGAGAGGCTACCTTACCAGTCGGAGCATATGTGTCGAGATATTCGAGGCCGTACCTCTGGTTAAACCCCTGAACGCATAGCCGCGTTTTTAAGATGGGATCTTCGCCATGAGTGTTGGTTTTGATTTTGAACACCGGCACCGTGTTGAGAGGGTTGGTGACAATGCTTTCGTCGGCGTCCTCCCAAACACCTTGATCCTCTATTGTTTTGAATTCCTTCATGGCCGATTCCTTCCATTCTGGAATTTTCATTGCTTCTTCAAGGGAGGTCGGCACTCTGTCAGCTATGAAACCGTACCTCTCAGGTTTGACCAGGGTTCGTCTATCTCTGAGATTAGGTCGTAGCTGTTCTTCTAATATTTTATCGGATTCAGTCTTGGACTCTGACTCGTCTTTCACAGTTGCGGGAGATTGCAATTCTTCTGTATTTGAGTCGTCGGCTGAATCGGCCGGATCGTTGGTTTGAGAGTTGGATGGTCTTCTCGATTGAGTTGTGTTCGGTTTAGTAACATCTAGGTTAGGTTCATCCGTCTCGATCAAAATCTTGATGGAATTTTGAGAGTTGAAAATGACATGTTTAGTGTCTAAGATCTTGCCAGAAGCGCTCATAACCTTGTAAGATAAGAGAGATGGGTTGAATCCAACCAGAATTCCTGGCGCACCTTTCTCGTCGAACTTTGACTTGAGTCAATAGGTCACCGGCATTCCAATAGGTTGAATATAATCAGGTGGTAAATCTTTCTTGTGCATTAATAACCACGGAGATACTCCGTCCTTCCCCTTCGGTATTTGATTGAGCATTAGGCAGGAGCTGCGTACAACTTCATGCCATAACGATTTTGGTAAACCAGCATCGGATATGATTGCTCTGGCTGATTCAACTACTGTTCTGTTCGCCCTCTCTACTCTTCCGTTATGTTGCGAGTGATACGGTTCACTTATGATCTGATTAATGTTTCGGGATCGATAAAAATTTTGAAGTTTCATATTAAAAAATTCTCCACCCCCGTCAGAGCAGACTTCAGCGGGATAGGATCCTGTTTTTCGATGTTGATTTTCAATGACAAAGATGATTGTATCTGCTGCATCATTCTTGGCGCGCAACGGAAAACATGCAATATAACCTGAGTGAGAGTCGATTAAGTTAAGAATATATCTAAATCCTCCTTTTGACGTTGGATTTATTGGGCCCATTAGGTCAACGTGAATTCTTTCGAAAGATCGATTTGCTGTTTGTTGTCGACTATTGAATGGTTTTCTAGTGATTTTTGACTTGTCACAGCTGAGGCATTTGAATTCGCGCTTCTGATCTGCAGGAATAGTCACTTTGAGATATCGTTCCATCCTGTCAATACTCGCATGACCTAAAGATCTGTGAATTTGAAGTAGTTCGGCACTAGAGTAGTAGGCTTGTTTTGGTGCGCTTGAAATGTCGATAAAGAATAAGTTATTGACAATTTGTCCAGAGATAATGACCTTTCCTTGTGATGATAGATGAAACGTGCTAGTTTGCAATTTTGAGTCAACGGATAGACAGGCACCTTGGGTCATCAGAGCACCGAGTGAAATCAAATTAATAGTAGATTCAGGAACCCAGGTGGCGTTCGATAGGATTAAGTTTGCGTCTTTAGTTGACAAAGAAACCTTACCCGTTCCTTCAATTAGAAGGGCCGCGTCCTTCTTGCCAGTTTGAATGAGTTCGTTTTGATCACTAATAGACAAATCTATAAATGCCTGTTGATCTGTTATCATGTGCACGGAGCACCCAGAATCTAGAATGAAACGTTTGGATAATTGCTTATCACCGATTGATTTCCCGTCACAGAAAAAGGAGTAGAAGTGAGCTTCGTTTGTGGTTTTTGGTTTTGTCTTCTTCGCTCAATTGTGTAAATTTGAAGGTTTTAGCTTGGGAAATTCGAACCAACAAGAGCTGGCCGGGTGTGACGTAACAGCAGGGTTATGCTTTCCGTTTTCGCACCTCGGGCCTCTATATAACGCTATATTCATAGGTTCAACGTTTTCAGCTTGGGCCATCGCCTCGTTTTTATGTTGAATGAGGTGGTTAAGCACCGTGTCAATCTTCATTTCGGAGGTCGAGTGCATTATTTGTGACTTCATAGCTTGCATGTTTGAGGGAAATTTAAAAAGGACTAAATATGCAACGATATTGGATGGCAAGTCAATCCCTACTTCTGACATCTTTTTCGAATATACCTTCACCGCAGTGACAAACACCTCGATGTTGGAGTCCATTGAAAGATGAAGAAATCCATTAAAAACCCTGGCTCGGTTTGCGGACTGAGAAGAAGCGAAGTGCGCCTGAGTCGAAAGCCAAATAAGCTTGGCATCATCCTTGTTAACGTCATCTATAACATTGTCGTATGTGTTTGAATCGAGTTTGGCGATGATATGTGCAACAAATTCTTGGTTTATTTCTTCGTCGAGTCGCCTTAGATCGTCAGGATCACTCATTATCTCGAAAATTCCACGTAATTTAAATAATTTTTCAAACATCTTTCGCCACATACTATAGTTATCGGCCGTAAGTAGTGGAGTTGACTCTATTAGTGATTTGATGGCTAAAGATTGATAGTTTGTACTCGTATCCCCCCCTGGTCCTGGCGTCGTAGAAGGCCCAGGTTGTTCCATATTGATTGGCTTCGGCTTTTAACCGTGAGAAAATTTAAACAGGTCACCAAGACCAGGCTGAATGTATTCCAACAAAAGATTGAGAAGATAAGTATGAGATCTGAAACTGAGGTGAAATACAAAAACAACCAACGAGATATTACTGGTGGACAATCTGAAAATGAGATATGAGATTTAAGCTCAAGTAAGATGATCAGAATTGATGAGTGAGTGCGCCAGTTGAGATGATGCGATAGAAGAGATTAAGCGCCTTGAATAACTGAGAAAAGATCAGTGTGAGTGAGATGAGCTAGAAGTTGAGGCTGATGCTGTGAACGTCTTACTGGATAAACTGGCTGCTAGTCTTGTTCGCGTGCTTGACGATGATAGTTGTAAAAGATGATTGATATCTTGAGGGTTCGTAAGAGTTGGTTTGATTGATTGAGTATCTTAAGATTGGTGAGGTTGAGTTCGTAATCTTGGGTTGTTTGAATTGGAGGATTGATTAATTTGAGTTGGTTGATATTTGAAATGATCCGCGATCAGGAGCAGAGAGTAGCCGGGATAGATACTCGCGGGTGATGACTGAGTATGGAGTGTCCACAGTCACTCTGATAGAAGCGGATCATCACAAAACAGATAGAATCATATGTGTGGGAGAAATAAAACAAAAAGAAAGAATCGAATGAAAATATAGAAAAATAAAAATATAGAGGACAGAAATAACAAGCAACGTGCAGAGCAGCACAACATCAATACTGAAAAACTTTAACAATTAAAAACCACCTTATCTTACCTCTATCTATTCAAGAGTATTAGTAAAATAAATTCCACTTCTAGTGACTTCCAGGAAGCTAGTTTCTAAATAATCCCATTATCCCTTGGAGTCTCTACAACATTCTTTTATCCATCATCATCAAAAAAAAAATTTTCTATGGGTACTCTTCCTCTTTTGTTTTTCCCAGCTCCTGCCTGTCCTAGGGGTCTAGCAATGCCTCTACAGGCGCTCCAATTACCAGATCCTCTCATCAATCCCTCCTGGTTGCGCTTGCAGACCTAATTTTTGGCCAAAGTGCGCGCGCAGACAGCTATCCTCATCCTCATCAACCATCTCCTGTTCCAATCCTACCCGCCAAATCATCATCCCCTCCATTGGCCTATCCATTTGATCCATCCCCCCCCTTCATCTGGCCAACCAACGGGCAAAATTGATCATCCCATCCTCATCACCCTCATCTGTCATCCCCCGCAGCAATCCTTTGGGGTCATCATCCGCCCACCAATTTACTGATGGCCCTTGTCAATATTTCCCCTCCCAAAATTGATCCAATCATCTTTCAACTCTCTGATGCCCATCAGCCACCAACCCATTGACAGCTTGCCTGAAGAACCTCTCCCAACTCACTCCTTGCAACTGTTTCTTGGACCATCATTGCCAACAAATAGCAGCCAATTACAAATTGGTCTGACATCATCATCCCATCCAACAATTGTCTACCTCCTCCACCCACCAACCATCCCCATCCAGCTTGATCCATCCACGGATCAAGCTACTCCTTTCCAAGCGGTTTTCCACCTCTTTTATGACACCCATCTGTGATCAGCTTGCTGTTGCAGCCAATCCTGTTCTCTGCCTGCGGCTGCTTTAGTTCATCTAGCATTATTCTTTGACATCATTGCCTATTTTTTCCTCTTTTGGATTTTTCTTATCTCTTGTTTTTCCTTACTCTCTTTTTAAAATCATGATCATGTCTTTGCAATTTTTTCATCATTTCATTTCTATTTTTAAAAAAAAAGTTTTATTTTTTTCTGCTCTCATTTGTGTAATCAGTATTTAAAGCAAAAAAAAGCTGGACACCTTGTGTCAATAATTGCTAATGGGTTCTCACAATGGGGCAAAAGGTTGGATGATAATGGTAATGAATTTGATTGGATGAGGAATGGATAATGGGAAACAGCAGGAAGAAGAGTTCCTTAAGTAAAAAAGATTTGCCTCTTGTGAGCCCATGATAAAACAAGCCAAAAGGCAAATTTTCCGCTCCAAAGGGGCTCTACAGGCTCTCCAGGCCTTGTTACTTGGTTTGGGCTACATCATCCTGCATGGAATTAGTCCCTGTACCCTTACAAGCAGCCTATTCTGGTAATTTCTGGTTATTCCACCTTAATGGGGCTGAAGCAGCCCCTTAGCTGTTCAAAAACCTGGCTGGTTGCCTATTACAACCAGCGTGTTACCTCTCATGCTGGCTGGTTGCCTCATGCAACCAGCCCCTGGCCATACAAATGGCCAGGTGGGACCCAGGACACACCTGGCTCTGGTCTCAGACACACATGGGCGGGGTGTAACTGGCAGACATGCCCCCCCTATTTCTCTCAAATCCCTGGAGGGGGCAGTCAAATCCCCCTACCAGTGACCCTGGAGGTTGATGCCCCCAAAGTGTCCTAATGGTAGGTGGGCTGGGGGGTGGTCAGATCCCCTCCAGCCCATTGCTCCTCCCCCTTGGTAAAGGGGGGGGGGAGAGCGCCCACTTGATGGTGGGGGGGATGGTCAATTCCCCCACACCGCCGGTGTGGTGTTGTATTTATAACCTTGGGTCAAGAGCTGCGTCGCGGGCTGCGCGCTCAGCAGTTGGGTAGGTTGGGCTCAGCATTTGGGTGCGCCGGTCTCAGCAGTGCCTTCTGAGGGCTCAGCAGCAGCGGCTGCGGGCTCAGCAGTAGGAATTGCGGGGCGCAGCACCAGGTGCGGGTCGGGCCTACTCCAAGGGCGCCGGGCCGCGACCCGCCAAGGAAACGCGGGCCGAGTGATGGAGCCGGCCCAACCAAGCTTGTGGGTGGCTAGTCCGGAAAGCAAGGGCGGGGCAATTGGGGGTTACGCGCGCGCGGGCCAACTTGCGGACCACAAGGTCCGCGGACGCGCGCGGGCGGGAAAACCGGGGGGCTCCAAGTAGGGCGCGGCAGAGGGCCGCTCCATGAGAAGGACAAACCGGACGTACGTTGATATCAAGGGGCATGGGTTATGGGGCAAGGAATGGAGGGGTTGGGTTGGGCTAGGGTTCCGTGCTTATGGTTTGTGTTTCATCATTCTTTTGCGTTTGTGGTTGTACTTAGGTTAGGGTTGAAGGGGGGGGGATCCAAGTCCTCATCCTCAACTCTGGGTTGGGTTACAAGGAATCAATCAATCCATCTATTGGAGAAGGAAAGGAAAGGAAGAGGAAGGATTGGAGGAAGAAGAATACATCTCATCATCTCTCTTTTATCTCACTACACTTAAGAACTCATTGCGTCCAACCTCCTTACAGACACCTAGATCAATAACTTCCGGAATTGCGGACAACTAAGGAGCGTAACTCTCCTTTAACTTCCACATCTGGGGGTCTGGCCAGGAATTAATCTTTTGTCTAGGTCTCTCAAAGCTATCAGGTGCAATGCTGCCCACAACCACCCCAGGATCAAATGTTCCACCCTTGTTCCCTCTCCGGCCAGGAGCTGGCGGGCCAACCCCTCTGCCACTGCTGACTACTTGGTCTGGCGGTTTCGCTCCTCCTTGGTCAGAGCCTTCAAAGGCGGCTGAGGTTCTGCGACGGATGTGGCTTAGGCAGCAGAACTTCCCCCATCTCCAATTTGACACCTCGGACATCGGGTGCTTTCTGGCAAGATTTGAGGATATTGCGGACTCCAAAACGCGACGGGTGAGGACAAGGCCCGCACGGTCATTCTATTCATTGCGGATGAGAATAAGCTGCGGGACGTGGAGGATATGGCAGGGTATGAGGCTCACGACTGGGGAAGGCTCTGGGTTGAGATAATGGCGAGGTGGGGGAAGCGCAAGCTCCGTTTTTGGGAGAAGGACTTCAAGCGAGCGGCGGGTGAGGCAATTTCCCAAGGTGGGGTGCGGACACGGAGCAATCTGTCCAAGTACAAGTCCCAGTTTGACCAAATTTATAGGTACCTAGAAAAGAACCAGGTGGTGGCAGGTCAGACGGGGGCCATGAAGCGGGCATTCCTAGCTGGGCTTGCGCCACAACTTTGCACGCGGGTTGGTAAAGGGGTCAGTAGATGGGAGCGTCGCTCTCCTTCCGGGCCTGGGCGTAATCAACCAGGCGGTCGAGAGCGAGATTGACTTGGAATTGCTGATCAAGGATACAGCCCAGTTGTTCGCGGCGAGTTCAAGGAAGACAAAGGCCTTTTCCACCCCGGCCCCAACGCTGGTACCGCTCACGGATCCTCCAGCAACAAAACGGCCCGTGGCCCCTTTGCAGTCAATGGGAGTACTGGTGAACAAGGTAACAGACATGCTAAGGGACTTGCGGATACTCATGAATCGGATGGCGGCCCAGCCAACGGCTCCGCCTCCCGCTTTCTCACGCGATCTGCCGCCCCATGCAAGAGGGGGCTTTCAGCCCAGTAGCGGACCAACGGGGGGGTTTTTGGTTTTTCAGTCCACATATTGCGGCAATAAAAGTCATTGGAAGTCTGGTTGCACGGATCTCACCAAGGACATGAACAAGGGGTTGGTTTGCGCGTCCGGGGGGACCTACATATTGCCATTGGGCAAACCGGTGGACCTGGGGGCCAGTCAGCCACCGCCGGTGGAGCAGGTTAGGGCAAGGGCCCAATCAGCAGGGGCCGCTCAGGTGTTCCTTGGGATTGTCACTGGGCCCAAAAAGTGGCGGGCACCGCGTGTGGAGGCAGAAGTTAGGACGCTGGCGGCAAAAAAGCGGATTGTGTGAGAAAGGATGGACGTGGATGCCAAGGAGCGGCCATTGAATCAAGCTCCAAGGGTTGGGGCACAAGGGTCGGGGGGCAAAGCGCCGGTGATCAGCTCCGGAGGAAGAAGGAAGGCCGCGGATATTTTTCTATTGTTTGGAAAGTGATGGGGAGTGAGGTACCAATACCTCTCACGCTACGGGAGCTGGTGGCGATCTCTCTGGTGTTTATCAAGGGAAATGGTCCAGGCGCTGAAGGAGCACAGGGGAGGCAGGATCCCGGCAACAGCGCAGCGCGTGAATGCAGTGACGGAGGAAGCGGAATGGGAGTTGTGCCTATCCAAAGCCGTGTTGGTGCCACTTGCCTATTTCTCACTGAGGATTGTGGGAAGGAAAGTGTGGGCAATGGTGGACAGCAGGTTGATGGTCAACCTGCTACTGTCAAAACTGGTGGATGAGTTGGGCTTGGTGCGGAGGAAGTGTGCCATGGGTTTGCCGGCGCTCAATGGGGGGGAATGTTGGGTAGATGGGGTGGTGGAGGAAGAAGAGGAAGAGGTCACAAAGGTTTGGAAGCGGCTGTTGTTCCTCTTGGTCGAGTGCGGTGACGTGATTTTGGGTCAGCCGTTCATGTTTGGATTCTGGGCCCAAATTACTTTCAACGCGGAGGAAGGGACGGAGGCGCTGATGGTGGAGGACGCGTCCGGGGCAAGGTTTGAGACAACAATCTCCGACCACGGGAAGGGGAAATGGGTGCCATTGGCCGCGGTCAGGAAAGAGGCAGGGTCCAACGGTGAGGACAACCGCAAGCGCCGCCCTGCAGAGGGTTTTCCCTAGTCAACCGTGGGTACCGCAAGGGGCAGGCTCCGGCCTTGTTTGGGCGGTTGACTAAGGAGGAGCAAAAGGCAGAAGGAAGTTTGCAGAGGGCGCAAGCAACAGAAGTAAGTCCTCTTCCTCAGTATGCAACACCAGGAGGTACTGCGTTTCAAAAACCCTACCATAGTGCCACGCTTGTGAGCAAAGGCAAGAGCCGCGGGTTGATTGTTGCCAGGATTCACAACGACGACGGCAGGGGCATAAGGATGGTTAGGTGAAACGTGGGGTGGGCGCGAAAGGTCCGGCCCCGGAACAAGCCCATGCCGCAGGGGCTGAACGGGCCTCTGAGGCCGATCTCCTGGTCTCGGGATCCCTGGGTGAGTGCGTTGAGGAAGTTTGGGTGGGTAACGCAGTTGGCGGTGGTTCATGTTCCAGGCAAGGCCTTCAAAATTCCCGAAACGCTGTTGCGGTACCCGCGGGAGGATCCGTTTGAGCGGGCGGAGCCCTTTTACGTGGAGTCTCCGGTTATTTGCGTGGGTATGATGGAGACGGAGGTTGCCCTTCCGCTGCAGCAGTGCGGGAGCTACGCAATCTTGTTCTCCTTTATGCAGAATCTCCGGTTTCCCAAGGACGCGTCAAGAACAGAAATTTGGTGGGCAAAGCGGCAGGCAACCAACTTCTACATGCAGGACGGGCAACTGTGGCAACGGATTACCCCAGTGCCTTTGGTGGTTGCAACATTGAGGGGGGAAAGGAAATGATTCTGAGGTGTCTCCACGACGACCTTGGGCACTGGGGCATGAACCAAACGCGCAGGCGGGTGAAGGAAAGGTTCTTGTCGCCGGGTGTGGTGCGTGTGGTAGGGGAATGGGTGAAGCCTTGCAAAGCGTGTCAACGGCGGATTTCTAGGCTGCCCAGGGAGGTGGGCCACCCTACGGGGGAAGACATGTTGTTTTGGAAGGTCTCCCTTGAAGTGGTCCACATAAAGGCAGGGAAGTTTGTGTACCTGCTGGTTGCGCAGGACAATCTTTCAGGTTGGGTCAAGGCTTGTCCTCTGGTGAAGTTGTCGGCGGAAAAGGTTTCTCATTTCTTGGAGGAAGATTGGTTTGCGCAGTACGGTTTGCTTTGCTTGGTCACTGTTGACGGAGGCGCGGAGTTGCGGGGGCCCTTGATGGCACTGGTCCAGAGTTGCGGAGCTAAGTTCGGGCGGGTCACGGAATACTATCCGGAGGATGCTGGATTGATCAAACGTGCCCATCAGCCCATTAAGGAAGCTCTGGTAATGATTTGTGGGGAGGAAGGTAAATGGTGGCAGGAGGCCCTTCCGGCGGTCCTCTTTGCGGACAGGATCTCGGTCAAACGCTCAATGGGCTACTTGCCTTACGAACTTCTCTACGGACAACGTCCGGTGCTTCCAGTTGAAATCAAGCTTGAAACCTACTTGGGCATAGACTGGTGGAAGGTGAAGAACTCCGCATAACTCAAGGAAGCGCGCGCCAAACAGCTTCTCGGATGGGACAAGACCCTTGCAAAGGCCGCTGAAAGGTTGCGGAAGAAGAGGACAGCTTTGGTACACTATTGGGACAAGAGTTGCTCCCACCGCCTCCAGGATCCGCTGCGGAAGGGTGACTTGGTTTTGTTGTAATACCGGAGTCTGGAATCGCAGTGGTGAAAGCTTTTTGCCAACCAATGGAACGACCCCTTCCGCGTGGCATCCAAGTTCAAGGGCGGGAGCTACCAGCTCGAGGAATTGGATGGGGAGCCGCTCAAACGGAAGGCCGCGGCTTCGCACGTGAAGCGTTTCTTTGCGCGCGGCTCCACCTCCTTCAACAAGACGGCCGGGGATGGCGCAAATGGGGGGGACGGCGTGGGAAGTTCAGGATCAGTGGACGGGCCGGATCCTTTGTCTGAGGAGGAGCTCGCGCGCAATGCGCCGCCTCGGAGGAGTGAAAGGCTACAAACCACTGGGGACAGCCGTCAACTTGGGGGGGTACGCGAGTAGTTTAAAGGTCTGATTTGGTGAGGGGGTGTCCTAGCTGGTTCACAGACAGAATAACTAGACACCCCAGAATGTCTGTTCTCCTACTTCTTTTTATATTTGATTGGTCTCTTGGATTGGTACTGGTTTTGATTATACTTGATCACAGGGACCTGGGCGCGGCGCTAGCCGGGTCTGTAAACGCAAGGACAAGCCCCGCGGATTGGGAAATGTGGGATGAGGAGCAGAGGCCCTATGGAGGCTCTGAAAAAAAAAAATCTCTTTTCTTGGGGTTTTGGTTTCCTTTTTTTTTGGCTTGTATCTTTTCCTTTTTTCCTCTTGGCGCGGGAAACGTACGGGACAGGTCTGATTTTGCAAGGGGGTGTCCTAGCTGGTTCACAGCCGGAATAACTAGACACACCAGAATGTTTCTTTTCTCAACTTCCTTCTTTTCCCCTCTTGGATGACTGTGCGCATGCTGGTGTAGGATTGTTGCGTTTGTTGCAGGATTGGGTACAGGGAACTGTGTGGCAGTTCGGCTGGGGCGGTCCAGGTACCTTCTGAGGAACTTTGTTGGCTCAGGACGCGGGCGTGGCCTTTGATTTCACTCATTCTCACTCAGGACACGGGTGCTGACGTCTTTCTCACTTTCTCTTGCTCTCACTTGGGCAGATTGCTTTCTAGACGCGGATCTCGTGCGCAAAGGTTCTCACAAGCCCAGAGGCTACTCAGGACTGCGCGGCAAAAGTTTATTTCTTTTCAAAAAGGCGCGGAAAAGGATACAAGATGAAAAGGAAGAAAAGGGGGGGCGATTGTCTACGTTGGACGAGTCCTCATCACCTCCCCCACGTCCGCGCAAGCCACCGCGGCTAAAGTCCGGAAGGCCTCCAAGAGTTCCCATTGGTCGCCGGTGGTGTGGGCGCGAGGGGCCCCCAGGAACCGCCGAAGGAGTCTGTCCGCGTTGTTCACCATTGCATCAAACCTCCCAAGCGGAACATCCGGGAAAACGGGGATATCCCAAATCTTGGGTTGGCTGGGAGGAGGTGGGACTGGTGAAGAAGGGGTCCCCGGCGGACCGTTGGGGGGGCTTGGTCCAGCAGGAGGCAAGGATAAGATAAAAACCAGCGACGCGGGTGGCGGAGGGGTGTCCCGCGGGGTTGTGGGCCTCTTGTCTGAGTCCAACGAGTACGGAGGAGCCGGAGTTGGGGGAGGAGCCGGGGCTGGGGTAGGGACGGGAGGAGGGCCAGCGCTGCATCGGAGGATTTCATTGATGCGCGGGTCCCTCGTGCCATGTGTGACCCAAATGCGGTCCGCCCAGAGCCGTAAGGCAGACTGATAAGCCGCAAAGTTTGGGTAGTCCTCCTTCTGTGGGGGCCCTGCGTGGCGGAATGGGGATGCGGAGTCGCAAATTGTTCCCGGGGCGGGGCGGGCACAAGGAAATCCAGGCAGAGTCCAGGAGTCCTCCAAAATTGTTTCATTGTCCAAAAACAGGAACGGGTCCGGACGGGCCCTCTTGGGCAGCCGGGGACGTCAACCGGATTGAGGAGGAGGACGCGGGATTCCCTTGCCAAGGAGCAGCCGCAATGGCCACAACGGCAAGAAGTGCAAGCGCTTCGACCGGGAATGATCAAGCACGCAAGCCCGTTCCGGGCGCAGAAGTCGCAGGGGACCATGATGGTAATGGAGCGGAAGGGGAGGAGGGGCTGGGGTAAGCTGGGGTGGGTGGGGGAGAGGAGGGTTGGTAGTGTGATGGAGGCGAGGCAGCAATGGGAGACCTCTGGGGACAGAACCCAACTTGGGGGGGATGTTTTGTTGTATGTATAACCTTGGGTCAAGAGCTGTGTTGCGGCCTGCACGCTCAGCAGTTGGGTTGGTCGGGCTCAGCATTTGGGTGCGCGCAGTCTCAGCAGTTCCCGCTGAGGGCTCAGCAGCAGCCGCTGCGGGCTCAGCAGTAGGATTTGCGGGGCTCAGCACCAGGTGCGGGTTGGGCCTACTGCAAGGGCGCCGGGCCGTGACCCGCCCAGGAAACGCGGACCAAGTGATGGAGCCTGCCCAACCAAGCTTGCGGGTGGCTAGTCCAGAAAGCAAGGGTGGGAAAATTGGGGGTTAGGCGCGCGCGGCGGGCGAACAGGGGGGCTCCAATTAGGGTGTGGCAGAGGGCCACGCCATGAGAAGGACAAAACAGGCGTACATTGATATCGCGGGGCACAGGTTATGGGGCAAGGAATGGAGGGGCAGGGTTGGGCTAGGGTTCTGTACTTAGGGGTTGTGTTTCATTGTTCTTTTGCGTTTGTGGTTGTACTTAGGTTAGGTTTGAAGGGGGGGGATCCAAGTCCTCACCCTCAACTCTGGGTTGGGTTACAAGGAATCAATCAATCCATCTATTGGAGAAGGAAAGGAAAGGAAGAGGAAGGATTGGAGGAAGAAGAATACATCTCATCATCTCTCTTTTATCTCACTACACTTAAGAACTCATTGCGTCCAACCTCCTTACAGACACCTAGATCAATAACTTCCGGACTTGCGGACAACTAAGGAGCGTAACTCTCCTTTACCTTCCACACTGGTCACCTCAATGCAACCGGCATAGCCACCACACTTGGTGGGGGGCCAATCAGGTCCCCCCCACCATGACCGGTTGCCCCTTGGGACAGTTTGCTGGCTGGTTCAATCCAGCCAGCCATCCCGCTCCTCCTCGCAATGGTGAGCGAGGGGAGGGGGAGGAGCCAGGGCCATTGGCCCCAGCCCCCCGGCCACCACCCAGTGCGGCAGCCAGGACCGGGGTGTGGGGACTCCATTTTGAGTCCCCCTGCCCCCTAAGACGGCCCTGCGCGGGCCATTGGGCCCCATAAATGGGCTGTAAGCAAAAACAGCAGCCCTGAGCAGGCTGGAACATGGGTGGCAGCCCCAAATGAGCTGCAACACAGGTGGAGGCCCCAAGCCCAAAAAGAGAGTTTAAAATACTTTGGGGGGCCAGCCTGTCTGGCCAAGTATGTCTAAAATAAACCCTGGGCCCAATTATGCCCATGCAAGGCCATCTGGCTGTTTTTGCCCATATACCCCACTGGCTCCGTTAGGGCCCTTGTACCAATAGGACTGTTTCACGTGTTTTGAGGCCAGTTTCACCTAATCCGTGACATCCACACAGGCACGTATGGTCCATGTGTGTTTCCAATGGGCGGCAGAGGCACACATTTTCATTGAATTTGGATTACACTCATACATAGCACATGTGTAAGTGCATACATATTTTAAAACACCCCCTTAATCCAAAAGGGGTGACATTCACATATTAGTCACAAAGCCTTGATGCTTTTTCCTATCTTAAGCCTTAGTCAAGATATCTGCAATCATTGCTGCAGTAGGAAGGTACCTCAACACAATCTCCTTGCAGTTAACCGCATTGTGAATATAGTTATATTCAACATTGATATGTTCTGTTCTTGAATGGAACACTTGGTTTTGCGCCAAAGCAATGGCACTCTTGTTATCAGAATACAAAAATGCAAACCCTTGTGGCTTATGTGTATCCTCTAAGACTTTCCTCAACCATTTTGCCTCCTGTGAAGCTGCTATGTAAGCTCTATAATCAGCCTCTGTTGATCAAAGAATTATTGCTGATACCTTCTTGGACATCTATTACACCAGATTCTTACCTAAGAAGAATTTTAAACCACTTGTTGATTCCCTAGTGTTACAATCTGCCCAACTTGCATTGGAATAACCAACCAAATCAAAGTTTGCTGAATTTGTAAACAACAGTCCCAGACTGTGCGTTCCTTTAAGATACCTCATAAATCTCTTAAAAGCTGACCAATGCCTTATTCTTGGCTTCTCTAAGTGTTGCAACAAGACACAATTACAAAGGCAATATTGGGCCTTGTACACTTCCCCAAACAATTAAGCAATCCAATAGCTGACCTGTAGTTGTTCCCAGATTGAACAAACTCCAGATACTCCTCATCTATAGACTTATCTAAACAAATGTTTGAATGCATGGGAGTACCAAACTCCTTTGCATCTTCTCAGAAATATTTCTTAAGAAGAGCTGCTACGTAATGGCTCTGGTCTAACTTAATACCATTCTAGCTCTTACTGACTTTCATTCCTAGCACATGTTGCGCCAGAACAATATCTTTTATCTTGAATTCCTTTTTGAGTGTATCCATGACTCCCTCTTTACCATTTCTAATGATGATAATGTCATTGACCCATACAAGGAAAATTTGATTCTTTCTCACAAAGAGACAAGGGTTGGCCTCAGAAGTCTTGAAACCAATATGTATCAGTTTCTCACTCATGGTATTATACCACAACCTAGCTGCTTGCGTCAATCCATAAAGGGATCTGCAAAGCTTGAGGGCATATTCCCCTTTATCTGCTGAAAGAAAACTTCTAACACAGATTTTCTTCATGGTTTCTGGTTTCTAGTCTCTACTAACCATTCACAAAAACCATCACAAATTTACATATAAACAGTCTCCTCCTCTTGAAGTTTTGCATTCAAGTATGCTTTTACAAAATCAGCTTGTCTGATTTCTTAACCCAACTCCACTTCCAGAGCAATGATGTACCTGAAGGTGGAAAGCCTTCCAGTTGGTGAGAAATTTTCTTAATAATCAATACCTCCTCTCTGCTTGAAGCCTGGTGCATTGCATCTAGCTTTAAACCTCTTCAAAACTCCATTTGTGTCAAAATTCTTGTTTAACACCAATCTAGACCCCACAATGGTCTTTCCTTTTGGAACAGAATCCAGCTTAACCACTTCAAAGACACTATTATTCTCCATAGAATCAAATTCCTCAAAAATAGCGCTCTTCCAGTTGGCTCTCTCATCAGAATTCATAGCTTGACCAAAGCTTTTTGGGTTAACCCTGTTACCCATTTCTGAACTCAACTCCAGGACTTCATTTAGCATACACTGTTCCTGAGATGTATCTTCCTCATATCCTGCGGAAGCATAATTGGACTTCCATTCCCCCTACCTATCAACTGGCACTATAACCCTTCCACTCGTTCTAACTGGGGGTGGAGGCTCATTAGGTTCCAAATTGACAGATTCCCCTGAAGCAGGCACTAACCCCTCTGGTGGCACATCTTCAGGAATCACATGTTCCTCAGCCTTTTCTGGTGAAATAGGTGCTGATTCTAAATCTTGCTGTGACTTATTCACAAAAACCTCTTCACTCCTTTTGAGTGGAAAAGTACTTTCATCAAATTTTACATCCCTACTACGGATAACCTTTCTTGTCCCTGAACAATAGATCCTATATGATTTACTTATTAAATCATAGCCTACAAGTTCCCCTGTTCTGACTCTAGGGTCTAATTTTCCAACAATATCATTATGGTGGACACTATAATACACCAAGCAACTGTCAAAACCTATCCTCTTCTCAACTGCGCTCTCACCCGCACCCTCAGTTAGCGGTCTCTCAACTCTATCTCTTGACCCAACTTGTCTACCCTCCGGGATTAACCGGGGGCCTCAAGGGGCTCTTTACTTCTTGGGCGTTCTTTTCTCAGCTGTCTATTTTTCCTTCTCATTTTCTTTTCTCGTTGATCTTGTTTCCTCGTCGACTGTCTCTTTTTCTTTTTCTACAATCTTCATATTACTCACGCCTCAATTCAACCTTTCCAACTCAACTACCGCCATCAACCTCAAACACCCGCCTCACAAACTCTCAGCTCAAACCACGTCATTGTCATTCCTGATCCACCTACTGTGATTCTCTCACTGCTCTTTGTCTATTGTCTGGTATGATTTCTGCAAACTTTCTGTCTTCTGCTTTCTTTCATCTCTCTCTTATTTCTTTGTCTCCAAACTGAAACCACTTGTGTCTAGATTTTGTCATGTCCCTTCAGGTCTACATCTTTCTTAATCAATGAAATTCAGTTGACACGGTTAAAAGCCAAATCGCACAACTCACTAATCTACGGTCAAGACCATGGAGGGACCTGGCACCTCGGAAGGATTTCAACAAATCATGCTGAAAGCAGCGCTTGAAGCCGTTCCCAATCTCACCGACAAAAACTACTCAATATGGAAAGATAAAATCTCCATTCTCTTTGAACTCAAAGGAATCAAATCACTCCTGGATGACGATGCCAAAACTCTCAGTTCATCCGACGATCTCAAAACCCGCGTTATTATCCTTTCCAAAATCGACTCCACTACTCATAACAACGTAGTAAATCAAGATAACATCAATTCTGCCAAGAATCTCTGGAAGACAATCAAGGAACAGTTCGCATCTTCTCAAACCGCAAACCAAGCCAGAATATTTAACGATTTCTTGTATCTCCCTTTCAAATCCAAGGCTATCTCCTCCTTCATATCTGATATTAAAATAACGCTCAAAAAGATGGTCGACGTTGGTATCAAACTTCCTACAGACATTATAGCCTATCTTGTACTTTTCAAATTCCCCACTTCCCTTCACTCTCTTTGACAACAGATTATGCACTCTGACAAAGAGGTGTCTGTCGATCTTGTTCTCAATCACCTCACTCAACTCAAAAAAAAATCCAAATCAAAACTCACCGACGCACCTGTTAGAGAAAACACCCTGGTGTCTAATAAACCAAAAGCCTCTACCTCCAAAGCTCTTCGCTGCAATCAGGGTTACCATAACCCCAACGTCACTGATCACCCTGAAGAACGATGCTGGCATAAACACAAAAACCTTGCTCCTGATTGGTGGAAAGAAGCCCAGGCGAGATGGAGAGCGCAAAAGCAATCTAAAAATCCCAAAGTTGCGCATTACCTTGCCCTTCTTTCTACGTGGATCAGCAAAGTCAACGCCAATCATCGAATCATTCTTGAATCAGGGGCTTTGTGCCACATGTTCAACTCTACCAAATACTTCACTACCCTTACCAAATTCGACGAAGGAAACATTAGCACCGCAAAAGACGGCGCGACTCTCCCAATCAAAGGAAAAGGAGAAGTTGTTTTAACCTGGAAACACTCTCAAATCCGTCTCTCAAACTGCTTATTCGTTCCTGATCTGGTGATTAACCTCATCAGTCCAGGCATCCTAATCTCCGAAAAGCACTGCTTCCTCTACGCTCATGGAAATTCCTTCAAGGTTCTCCTTTCTAAAACCCTTGCCTTTGAAGGATTCATTCACGACAATCTCTTCACCCTTAACCTCCGTTCTTCCATTGGCAATTCCTTTAAAATCAGTTACCTCACCCGAAAGACCTGGGATAACAAAAACTGCTCTATCTCCACCAATTGCTTGGTCACGCCAGTCCCTGCCGATTAAAGAATGTTCAAACCAATATTCCTAACTCTCTTATTGAAGAATTTCAATGTCCCGATTGCGCCTTTTCCAAAATCACCAAATCCTCCTTCACCAAGAAGGCTACTCCTGCCTTGAAACCCTTTGAAAAATTACACATCGACCTCATGGGACCTATCAACCCAGAATCCCGCAACGGGATGAGTTACATCCTGAAAATTGTTGACAGCTTCTCTGGTTATCTATCAGCTATTCCTCTTAGAAACAAATCTGACGCCTGCCTTAATTTGCTATCCATTCTCAGATTCCAAAAGCAAAAACGCGGCTGTTTTCCCTCCACCATCTGCTCTGACAATGGAGGAGAATTCATGTCGCATGAGCTTCAATCTTTCTTCAAAGAAAATGCCATCCAACAAATCGTTGCCGAACCCTATCACCATGAACATAACGGACAAGTTGAGCGCACCAACCGTACTGTAGCCGAAGCCATCAGAACAAACCTTTGCTCTTCAAAACTTCCTCAACCTTTGTGGGCTGAAGTCTCTAAAGCCACCACGCTCATGCTCAACCAGATTCCAAAACTCCCAAATCAGAAATCTCCTTATGAAGTTTTCACCAACAAGTCTCTACCTACGGATTTCTTCCATCCTTTAGGCTCCAAAATAGTGTACCTGAATATGAATCTCCCACGTGGAGATAAGTTTGCCAATCGAGGACTCAAAGGAATGCTCATAGGCTTCAATCCAGATCTGCTTTCTTACCGCATTCTCAAACCTGACAACTCGATCATATCCTTCAAACACATCAAAATCATCAAATCTGACTTCAATCCCAACTCCAACGACGAATTACCCGCTGATACCTCCCTTGATATCGATTTTCCTCTTCCTCAAAGTTCTCCACTCCCTTGCGATTCTCATCCTGCTGTCCCCAGTCCAATTCCTATTGCTTCCACTTCTTCCAACCCTGACTCTCCCTCCTCAGCCAACAACCTTGAGTCTCAATCATCTCTCAAAGTGGCTGACGAACTCGCCCCCACCAGGCTGCTTCGCGATTGATCCTTGCTGAAACCTCCCAATCATTACGGCTATGATCATTACTTTGTTCCCAAATCTTACAAACAGGCAAAGAGTTGTTACAATTCCAAAAACTGGGAAGCCTCGATGGATGTCGAACTAAAGGGCATAGAAAACCTTGAAGTATGGGAAGACTAGGAAGGTCCAGAACCTGCCAATCCTCTCAACAGAACTTGGGTCTACCGCATCAAAGAAAATTGCCACGGAGACCCGCTCATTTATAAAAGCCGTTTATGCGTACAAGGGTTCAATCAAGTCCACGGTCTCGATTACCAGGATACATTCTCTCCGACGGGCAAAGCAGCCTCCCTCAGAATAGCCCTTCTGTTTGGTCTTTTTCATGCGCTTCCTATCTCCCAATTAGACGTGAAGAGTGCATTCTTACACACTCCTCTCAAGGAAGACGTTATCATCAAGACCCCAAAGGGATGTTCTAGGAACTAAAAGTACCTCAAGTTGAAGAAATCTCTCTACGGACTTAAACAAGCCCCTCTCAACTGGTTCAACACTCTCACGCAATGGCTCTCTAGCCAGGGATTCCACGAATCTTCTAGCAACCCCTGTCTTTATCTGAATCCTTCACACAAATCCATCATTTTCTTTCACGTCAACGACCTCATCCTCATCGGTCTTGGAAACAAGTTAAAAGAGAATTTTCTCCAACGATTTCCAAATTCCAGCGCTCACAAACCCAACACTATCCTAGGTATGAAGTATTCCCGGGAGAACAACAAAATTTTCCTCTCGCAACCAAAGCATATCGAGCGCGGACTTGAAGAACTTAACCTGAGCAATTGTCATCCCTTGTCAATTCCTCTGACTGCTCACCTAAATCTTTGGCCTGCGACTGATGAAGAACATGACAAGTTCAAAGCTCTCAATATCAACTATTGATCTGCCGTGTTCCTCATGAATTAAATTGCTTGCCTAACTTGCCCTGACATCAGCTACGCCGTTTCGAGTCTAGCTCAGTTCTGCAAACGACCAGGAATCAATCATTGGAGAGAAGTTAAACGCTGTTGGAAATATTTGAAGGCCACCAAGCAACTCAGCCTTGTACTCGAAGTGAAACACCCTGAGACTCAACTGCAATGTTATAGCGACGCAACCTGGAATGATGATCTAGAAACAAGACACTTGCAGTCCGGTCATGTCTCTCTACTATTTGGATCCCCTATTTCCTGGAGCAGATACTGCCAGCAAAATGTCACGCACTCCACAACCGAGGCAGAGCTCAACCCTCTTGTGGACTCATTCCTTGAGGCCATCTGGATGAGAGGACTCATTTCTGAAATTTGGGCAAAGCCCATTCAACCCAGCCTGAACTACATAGATAATAAGGGACTCAACAATAAACTGAAGAAGTTCGGGTGTAACTCCAATACCCATCACATAGACATCAAAACCAAAGGCATCCACGAAGAACTGAAGGAAAAAAATCTAAAAATCAAATTAATCTCATCCTTGGATATGATTGCCAATGGCTTAACTAAGTCCTTGCCCAAAGTCGCTCTTGCAAAACTTCTTCAATTGATTGATCCTCAGTTCACACATTGAAATCCTACCAGCCACGGGGGGTGTCAAAACCTATCCTCTTCTCAACTGCGCTCTCACCCGCGCCCTCAGCTAGCGGTCTCTCAACTCTATCTCTTGACCTAACTCATCTACCCTCCGGGATTTACCGGGGGCCTCAAGGGGCACTTTACTTCTTGGGCGTTCTTTTCTCAGCTGTCTATTTTTCCTTCTCATTTTCTTTTCTTGTTGTTCTAGTTTCCTCGTCGACTGTCTCTTTTTCTTTTTCTACAATCTTCATATTCCTCACGCCTCAATTCAACCTTTCCAACTCAACTACCGCCATCAACCTCAAACACCCGCCTCACAAACTCTCAGCTCAAACCACGTCATTGTCATTCCTGATCCACCTACTGTGATTCTCTCACTGCTCTTCGTCTATTGTCTGGTATGATTTCTGCAACCTTTCTGTCTTCTGCTTTCTTTCATCTCTCTCTTATTTCTTTGTCTCCAAACTGAAACCACTCGTGTCTAGATTGTTTCATTTCCCTTCAGGTCTACATCTTTCTTACTCAATGAAATTCAGTTGACAGCAACCAATTGTTCTTAGGTGTGATGTTTTGGGGTACAACTTCCAAAACTGATAATGAGGAATCTTCCCATTAACGCTTAAAATTTTGTGCAACAGACAGAATTTACATATCAACTCAGCCCATAAGAACTTTGGTAGACCAGATTGAAACATAATAGTTCTGACTTTGTCCAGTAAAGTCCTATTCATTCTCTCAACTATTCCATTATTCTGTGGATTACTTGCAGTAGTGACTATATGAATGATACCATAATCTTTCAATGACCTCTCAAACTCTTTACTCACAAATTCACCACCTCCATCGGTAATAATCCTCTTGATCTCCTTCATTAAACCATTCTGTTTCCAGACTTTGAAGATTACAGAAACCTCCTCTGTGGTCTGATCCTTAGATTGAATTGGTTTAACCCAAAAATAATTAGTTGCAGTATCAACTAAAATGATGAAGTATCTTGCCCCACCAAGAGACTCCGGTGTGAATAGCCCTGCTGAATCAATGAAAAATGAATCTCTAGGAACATCAGTGCAATCTATACTCTTTGAGAACACATTTCTTGTCTTATCCCCAAAGGTAAAACTCTCACAATTGCTTTCCTTTACCTTATGGCCAATTTTATTGTGAGCAACAGTGCTCAGAGCTTAGACTTTGAAAAATCTTACACAAAAAAGCTTATTCCAAACTTTTTCACTAAGAACAGTTCTCCCTTTTGTATCAATAACAAACTTGTCTTCTTTAAGATAACAAATCTGGAAACCTTTTTTCCACAACACTCCAAGAGACACAAGGTTATAAGCCAACTCTGGTACATAGAACACTTTCTCAAAAGAAATTCTAAAATCCAAGTGATCTGCAAGAATAAATTTTCCAATTCCCTTGATCTGAATTTTTCTGCCTTTCTGACCAATAATTACAACTCCATCAAAATCACTATTCTTTGAAAATAAATTTCATTCAAAGAAAATGTGATCTGTAAAACCAGAATCAATCAAAACAAGAAAATCCTCCTTCAATCCTCCTAATGGGAAAGAAGCTTTATCAGTCACTGATAAGTTCTCATCTTTGAGATAAAGATTACTTGCCTCATAATCAATCAATTCCATTTCTTTATCCTCATCAATTTTGGCCTTCTTCCCCAACAACCATTTCCATTGGACCTTCAAACGCCACCATTGCAACCTTTTCAGTAGTGCGATTGACCTCCTTGTCATTCTCTTTGGACTTCTTCCTCTTTTTGGCCTCCTTGCAATCCTTAGCATAATTCCCATAATTCTGAATATCATAGCATAGGACCTTGGAGAAATCCTTTTTTTCCTTCTTGCAAGATTTTACAGTCTTTCAAAAAAGGGCTTTTCCAGAACCCCCCTTCATCTTGAACTGAAGATCATCCTTTTCAATTCTTTTCAGAAAATCCTCCTCCCCAGGAAGAGGATCCAATTTAGAAATAATTGTGACTAAAGAATCAAACTCCTTTGGTAGCTTCTGGAGGATTAAGAGTGACAAACACTCAGGATCCATGTTAATTCCTGATGACTTAAACGGGGCTATTCTAGACCTAGCCTTAGCAACAAACTGCTTACAATTCAAATATTTTAACTTGAATACTTTATTGAAGGCTATACCCTTCTTGTGAAAAGAATCACCAGCATATTTGGACTTAAGAAACTTCAAAATCATGCTGCCCCTCCCCCTCTCATCCTCCCTAAGAGTATCAGCAACCCATGTCATATGATTCTCATCAAGATTCCTAAGGATGAGATGATAAGAATTTTTCTCCACTTCTGAACTGATCATAGTGTCATCTGCATCCATTATCTGCCCACAACAGATGTTGTCCAGCTCACTATTGATAAGGAAAGCTCAAGCATTATAATTCTGAATTTTCAGAACTATCTTGGTGGAGCGAACATTAGGGATATAGGAAATCTTCTTGGAAAAATTGAGGTCTTTGAGGTTTGCCAGAGTGAGGTACAAGGGTCTAGATAGCTTGAAATTAATGATGATGTTGGTACTGATAATGTGTTATAATTATGGCCAGAAATTAACTTAGGCAAATGAGAAGTATTTATAGAAAAAGAAATGCTGGACACCCTGTGTCAAAAATTGCTAACGGGCTCTCACAATGGGGAAAAACTTTGGATGATATTGGTGATGAATTCAATTGGATGATAAATGGATAATGAAAAACAGCAGGGAGAAGGGCTCCTTAAGTCCTAAAGATTGGCCTTTTGTCAGCCAATGATACAACAAGCCAAAAGGCAAATTTTCTACTCCAAAGGGGATCTACAGGCTCTAGAGGCCTTGTTACT
The DNA here is from genome assembly GCA_025617555.3 of Puccinia polysora. NCBI lineage: Eukaryota > Fungi > Basidiomycota > Pucciniomycetes > Pucciniales > Pucciniaceae > Puccinia > Puccinia polysora. The sequence goes on from CM062612.1 coordinate 64,747,506, forward strand.
TGGTTTGGGCTACATCAGCCCGCATGGCATCAATCCCTGTAGCCTTACAACCAGCCTATTCTTTTCATTTCTGGTCTTTCCACATTAATGGGGCTGAACCAGCCCCTTAGCTGTTCAAACCCCTGGCTGTTTTTCTATTACAACCAGCCTGTTACCTCACATGCTGGCTGGTTGCCTAATGCAACCAGCCCTTGGCCATAAAAATGACCAGGTGGAACCCAGGACACACCTGGGTCCGGTCTCGGACACACATGGGGGGGGTGTAACCGGCGGAAATGCCGCCCCCCCCTCTTTCTCTCAAATCCCTGGAGGGTGCAGTCAAACCCCCCTAACAGGGGCACTGGAGGTCAATGCCCGCAGTGATTTTTCATTTTAGGTGGGCTGGGGGATGTTCAGATCCCTTCCAGCCGGTTGCTCCTCCCCCTTGTTAAAGGGGGGGGGGAGAGCGCCCCTTTGATGGTGGGGAGGTGGCCAATTCCCCCCCACTGCCGGTTGCCTCAATGCAACCAGCGTAGCCACCACACTCTGTGGGGGGGTGATCAGGTCCCCCCCAACATGACTGGTTGCTGGCTGGTTCAATCCAGCCAGCCCTCCCCCTCCTCCTTGCAATGGCAAGCGAGGGGACGGGGAGGAGCTGGGGCCATTGGCCCCAGCCCTAGGGCAGCCACCCAGCCCTGGGGAAGCCACCCAGTGCAGAAACCGTGACCGGCTCAAAAGCAGCTTCAGGGGTGGGGGGACTCCATTTTGAGTCCCCCTGCCCCCTACAGTGTGGTGAACCATTTGGGACACCTTGGGAAAAGAATTCAAAAATTGTGAAAAAAAAAAAACTGTCCTAGTTGCGTCGCTCATCCTCATCCTCATTGTTGCGCATTGCTCCTCCTCATCCTCCCGCATTGCTCATCCTCATCCTCATTGTCGCGCGTCACTCCTCCTCATCCTCATTGTTGCGCGTTTCTCCTCCTAATCCTGGTGCGTCGCTCATCACTCCTAATCACCATCATCCTCTGCTTCCATCTTCTCATCCACCCCAAACCAACCATGGAAATCAATTGGGGCATCCAAAAAGTTTAGAAGGCTCAGATCGAAACTCAAGACTCATCAGGGTTCCAAGAAACAATTCTTGGTCACCGGTAGTGGTCAATTCAAACAATCTTAGCCACTTCACATCCGCCCAAGAACCTCGCTCCGAGGCTTGACAAGATGAAGTTGATCAACCCAATTTGTTCATCATTGATCATCAAACTACTACCCACTCACTCAGTCAAACAGATCAGGATCAGAAATACCATTGGATCAATATCAACTAACCAACAAGCAATTGAAAGACAATTGATCTTCAGTCTATCACTCCTATCTTCCCATCATCATCAATCCGTCAATTTTCATTGATTGGTTGAGCATCATCAAATCATTCAACTCAAGGCCAAACTTGACTCCCCATCTGATGCCCCGGCTGCTCCCCAACCAATCCATCACCCTTCCGGAGACTCTCCCAACCCCTTCCATCTCCGGGCGGGGGTGGAGAGTGTTCTCTACCACCGGTGGACACCCGCCGGCGGTCTGATCCGTTTTCCTTTCCCCCCCCTTCCGCCTTTGGGCAAGAGGTGGGTGATTGCGGTATTGTTGCGCGCGCCCCTCCACGGACAGAGGCAAAAGATGGTGAGGGGATGAGAACAATCCCACCCCGGTCAGGCAGGCTGGATTTCCACCAGCCTGCGTAATCAAATTTTTCTGATCACCTAAAAATCTGAAAATCAAAAAACAAATCTTTCTTTCTTTTTCCGCTCCATTTGTAGTATCGCTTGTACATAGTCTAACAGGGCCTCCTGCCCATATAAAGAGGGGCTCTCCCCTGCCTTTTGGGGGGGAATCAGGAGCACATCCTGTTAGAATCAACGCTCACTGCACTATCTTATTGTGCTTTAACTCTCTCTCTTTCTAAGAATGTTATCAATGCAGTTATCACAACATATGTCCACATATTTTCAAGAGCAAACAACTGCATTAGTGCGTGCTCTTATTTCCTCATTTCTACTTTAATTTTGTACTGAGCGCGCTTCCTTTGTTTGATTTCCTTATATTTTCTCATTCACCTTTCCACTTCAATTGTTGTACCGCGCGGCTACCCGCACTCCACTTCCCACGTGAACCGGTGGAGAAACTCTTACCATCAAGATGCGTAGACTAAACTCGTCAAAGACTTAATCAATCAAAGTTCAACACACTTCAACCATCACACCACCAACTCCCACTTCGATTTCGCCATTGACAATCCTCAAGAAACAATCTCTATCTCAACTAAACTCAATCAAAGGTACTCTGCAGCCAGCTTGTATAATTGTAAGGATGTTAACATCAACGTCAACTCAACAATCAGCGATTGCTCATCTTTTCCTCCTTTCAGATTGTTCAAGGCGCTCGAGTTCATAATCTTCTGATCACAGCTGGCTTCTCCGGTTAAATCAATTGGCCAACGTAATTGCTTTCCACGCTAGTGCCGGTATCATGCCAACTGCTTATTCACATTTTTTCTTTTCTACAGTATAGGAGTTTGTTTCCTCATCATCTTCATCAACTGATAAAATCCATAACTTAGCCAATCTTCTCACCCGTTGGTTTATCTTCTTGATGCTCTCTTCAGTTCATATTCACATCTTAGTTATGACTCATTGTGTTCTTCTCTTATATGCAATTAAAACACAGTCTGGTCTTGGTTTCCACCTCAAATCTTCACACGTTTAAAAGCCTTCCGCTCGTAATGGAAGATTAACCGGGACCTTCTTCTCAAACGCCAGGATCAGGGGGGGACTCAACGAACTACAAATCCTTAGCCATCAAGTCTCTAATCGAATCCACTCCCCTTCTAACAGCCAACAACTACAGTATGTGGCGAAAGAAGTTTGAAAAGTTGTTCAAACTACGGGGCATTTTTTCCACCATGGACAATCCTGACCCTTTGAATTGATTAGAGGATGATACGAACCAGGAATTTGTGGCACACATCATGGCAAAGTTAGACTTGAATACGTACGACAACATCATTGACAATGTCAACAAGGATGACACAAAGTTAATCTGGATCTTGACTCAAGAGCATTTTGCTTCCTCACAATCAGCTAATAGGGCAAGGTTCTTTAATGTATTCTTGCACCTAACCATGGGCCCCAACATCAATACGTTTGTTACTTCCATTAAAGTCTACCTCAAGAAGTTGACAGAAGTCGGCATAAGCTACCATCAGACATCATCACCTACCTTGTGCTGTTCAAATTCCCGGCTTTGATGCAAGGAATGAAATCTCAAATCATGCACACCACCACCAACATGAAGATTGACGTGGTGCTCAATCATCTTATTCAACACAAGAATGAAATCATAGCTCAAGACAATTGGGCTGAACCAGTCAACGTGGCGCTCTATCGAGGACCTAGATGTGAAAATGGCAAACACAATCCCGAGGTCACGACACATTTGGCCAAATCATGCTGGTTTGAATTTCCAGAACTCAAACCCCCCAATACGCACAATCGTGGCAAGAAATCTAAACTGACTCAGGAGAAGGAGGAGCATTTCTACTCATTCTTCTGTGGTCTGAAATCCGATGTTGTTTTTGCGCCAACTCAATTCATTTTGGACTCAGGATGTTCCGTACACATGATAACTGATAAGGATCAATTCAATCACCTCACCTTAAGCAATGGAGCTGGAAAAATCCAAACCGGCAAGAAAGATGGGGCCATCACTATCGAGGGATCCGGAGACGTGTCACTTGCTACCAGTGACGCCTTCATCACACTATCAGATGCCGTTTGGGTTCCCAAGTCCACTGTGAACCTAATCTCACTTGCAGACCTTATGACCAAAGGAGCCTTGCTACGTGTCGATTCTTCAATCAATCCGAGCACTTTCAAGCTGTTCAAAGGCAATCGCTGTCTCCTCTTGGGTTCAATCATCAACAATTTATTCGTGATTGATATGGTGCCAAAGTCAAACTCATGTCATTTCTCCCAAGCTGAGCTGTTGGAAATACACCGTTCGTTGGGACACGCCAGAATTGCAAGGATGGAGAAGTTTCTGAATCAGACAATTCCTCCCAACCTCAAAGACGATTTTGAATGCCTGAGTTGTCACAAATCCAAGATCACTGCTCAGCCCTTTAAGTATCAACAGGGCGTTGCTGAGAAAGTCTTTGACAAGATTCATCTGGATCTCATGGGACCCATCTTGCCAACTGCCAAGGGAGGGTACAGGTACATTATGAATCTTATCAACTCATTCTCTGGCTATATCTCCTGCTTTCCTCTTAGATTCAAAAGTGAAGCGACGGACTTGATTATCTTCATCATTGAAAATCAACATTGGAAAACCAACCGGTATCCCAGAGAGGTGTGCTCCGATGGAGGGGGAAAGTTCGTGAACACCAAACTCCAATCCTTCTACAAACAACACCACATAAATCAAATAACAAGCAAACCCTACCACTCAAAACACAATGGAAGAGTCAAACGCGCTAATTGCACAATCATGGAGTCCACCCGAGCAACTATATCCAACACTGGACTACCTAAATCAGTCTGGCACAAAGTTGTGCAAGGATGTTGTTTGATGCTCAATCAGATCCCTAAAGTAAAAGGCGATGATTCTCCTTGGTTCAAGATGCACAGCAAGCTCCTACCTGACGGCTATATCAGACCTATAGGCACCTTGCTCACTTACAAATTGAATCAAACTGAAGTTCGGTCCAAACTCGACGAAAAGGGAGCGCCCGGCATCTTGATTGGATTTAATCCCCAACTGTTATCGTACAAGATTGTCAACTCATCCAGCAAGATCATCAACTCTAAACATGTAATCTTCAACAATCAACAACCAATAACCATCCCTCTCATAGATCTGGAAACCAAAAATCAAACACTGACTCTCGAACAATCCACACAAGAGCCCAAGGTCAATCCAGTTAACCAACCACCGCAGGTCATCAAAGAGGAATCCGAGGCACCACCCTCAGAATCAGAACAAGAGTTGGTCGAATCTATGGATGACAGCTCATCCATCATAAACAATCTCCGACCAACGCTTTGAGACCAAAGCCAACTATCCAAACCAGAGAGGTATGGCTTCTTATCTGAAAAACTTCCCAAAACTTTGCAAGAAGCCATGAAGATCCCCGTATGGAATGATTCAGCTCTTTGCGAGTTCAACTCAATTGAAGATCAAGAGGTATGGGAAGAAGCAGAAGATGATGAAGTCACCAATCCATGGAACACCGTGCCAGTATTCAAAATCAAGCAAAATGCCCACGGAGAGCCAGTCACCTACAAGACTCGACTGTGTGTTCAGGGTTTCAATCAACGCTATGGTCTCAACTACTTGGAAACCTACGCGCCTACGGGGAAGGTGGCCTCCTTGAGAGCTGTTCTCACTTACGCAGCTGACAAAAACCTACAACTACTTCAAATTGATGTCAAAGGCGCCTTTCTCCATTCACCTCTCAAAGAACGCGTGTACATCCAAAAACCATTTGGCTGTAACAGAAAGTCCAAATATCTCTGACTGAAGAAATCCCTCTACGGTCTGAAGCAAGCACCCAGAAACTGGTACCGTAAGTTAAGCGATTGGATCAAATCTCAAGGATTTGAGGAGTCAAAAGGGGATCCTTGCTTGTACATTGGCACCAACAAGACTTCAGTGGTGTTCTTCCATGTTGACAACCTCATTGTGACCGGAGATGTAAGTCGCTTCAAGGATGCTTTTCTATCTAAATTTCGCAACTCTTCAGCCCACGAACCCAATACCTTACTCGGTATGAAAGTGGAACATCGTGACAACCTAATCCAACTTTCACTGCCTCAACACATTGAGAAGGGACTGAATGAACTCAACATGACAAACTGCACACCCGTATCCACGCCTCGCACTCCAGGACTCCACCTCCAGCCAGCTGACGATGAAGACCATAAAAAGTTTTTGGAGCTCAATATAAATTATCGGTCACCTATTGGGCAACTGAACTTCATCGCAGGCCTTGCGAGACCAGACATCAGCTTTGCCGTCTCCAGTCTGGCCAAATATTGTGATCGACCCGGTCTGAGCCACTGGAATGAAGTTCTACACATGTGGAAGTATCTCTCAAAAACCAAGGATCTCACCCTGACTCTTGGTCCTCGTTCAATCTCCGATTGACTCGTGTGTTTCAGCGACGCCACTTGGGGCCATGAACCGGTCTCAAGGATTTCCCAAAGCGGGTTCATCTGTTCATTCAAAGGAAGTCCGCTGTACTGGACCAGTAGGCATCAAAAATGCATCACGCACTCCTCTACCAAATCAGAATGCATGGCTCTATCAAGTTGTCACTTAGAAGCGCGTTGGTTGAAAACACTAATTGAGGAAATATACAGATTGCAATTCAAATTTCCTTTGCACCTCATCAACAACAAAGGGCTAGATGACAAGATAAAGAAGTTTGGCTCAAATTCAAAAGTTAAACATATTGACCTCAAAACAAAAAGCTTGAGAAAGGACTACAAGGATGGGCTTATAGACGTTTGGCTTGTTCCTTCCCTCTCCATGACTGCCAACGCTCTCACCAAAGCAGCCAACAAGGTTTTGATAACACGACTTGTAAATACATTTAGCTCTCTATATCACTGATTCTTGAGTTGAGGGGGGGTGTTAGAATCAATGCTCACTGCACTATCTTATTGTGCTTTAACTCTCTCTCTTTCTAAGAATGTTATCAATGCAGTTATCACAACATATGTCCACATATTTTCAAGAGCACACAACTGCATTAGTGCGTGCTCTTATTTCCTCATTTCTACTTTAATTGTGTACTGAGCGCGCTTCCTTTGTTTTATTTCCTTATATTTTCTCATTCACCTTTCCACTTCAATCGTTGTACCGCGCGGCTACCGGCACTCCACTTCCCATGTGAACCGGTGCAGAAACTCTTACCATCAAGATGTGTAGACTAAACTTGTCAAAGACTGAATCAATCAAAGTTTGACAAACTTCAACCGTCACACCACCAACTCCCACTTTGATTTTGCCATTGACAATCCTCAAGAAACAATCTCTTTCTCAACTCAACTCAATCAAAGGTACTCTGCAGCCAGCTCGTATAATTGTAAGGATGTTAACATCAACGTCAACTCAACAATCAGCGATTGCTCATCTTTTCCTCCTTTCAGATTGTTCAAGGCGCTCGAGTTCATAATCTTCTGATCACAGCTGGCTTCTCCGGTTAAATAAATTGGCCAACTTAATTGCTTTCCACGCTAGTGCCAGTATCATGCCAACTGCTTATTCACATTTTTTCTTTTCTACAGTATAGGAGTTTGTTTCCTCATCATCTTCATCAACTGATCAACTCCATAACTTAGCCAATCTTCTCACCCGTTGGTTTATCTTCTTGATGCTCTCTTCAGTTCATATTCACATCTTAGTTATGACTCATCCTGTTATTCTCTTATATGCAATTAAAACACAGTCTGGTCTTGTTTTCCACCTCAAATCTTCACACATCCTATATCAAATCAGATCAGCACATGGTATCCTAACACACACCACATCCTAAGATCATCAGTATCCTCTTGTAATACATCATCCATGGGGTCTTCATTCCCCTTTATCTGAGACAAAAAATTTGGGTATATCTATGATTGAACCTTGATCCTTGAGCCTCCATAATCAAACCCCTTGATCCTTGATCCTTATCACCAACCAATAGTTTGCTGGTTGAAGAAGAATTTGACTAATTGAATTCTTGTGTGTGCAACACCACTCCTGATCCTTTTATCCGACCATACTGGTCCTGATCATCCTTTGATTATCTTTCTGGACCCAGTCACCTTTGACTGAAGAGGTTTGATTAAGCTTAAAGCCTGGAGTGTTAAAACTCCCTTCATCTCTTTTGAAGTTGAATTCCACCACGCTACTCTTGAGTCCATTAAGAAGTGTTGGGTTATTCTTGTTTGAATCAGCTATTGTTTTGCTTGTAGAGCTTCTTCAAACAATTAGCTTTGTCTTGTGCAGGCACCCACAGTTATCTGGTACCCCTCAAGCGCTTGATTGCGGAGAGTTGGGTAGGTTCATTGAGAACCTGGAGGTTTTTTGGGATTGAGTTGATCTTTCCTAAGCTCCTGCTGACAACCAGACCTATAAGCTTGTGGGCGTTGTCACTCACAATTGCCTTGTCTTGTTGAACTCTGAACAATTCTTGACTCCTTCTATTCAAGTTTTTTTTCCCAACATCATCTTGCCTCAGATAGTGTTGTCTCCCAGCTACCAACTACTATAATCTTTATCCTCTTACATTTGGTCCCCCGTTTACCAGGTTCTGGACTTTGATCTTGGTTACATTTAAATATTTTTGTAAGACTCAGGAGGGCAGCCTAAACAGAACCTTTCCCCTCCACAGAACTGCCATGGCCTAGAACCGTCTGGAGTCTTACAACAGGCCGTTGGGCCCCATAAACGGGCTGTAAGCAAATACAGCGTCCCTGAGCAGGCCGCAACGCAGGCTCCAGCCCCAAATGGGCTTCAACACAGGCGGGGGCCCCAATGGGCTGCCCCCAAGCCCAAAAAGTGAGTATAACATACTTTGGCGGGCTAGCCCGTCTGGCCAAGTATGTCCAAAATAAACTCTGATCCCAGTTATGCCCATACAAGCCCATTTGGCTGTATTTTCCCATATACCCCACCAGGCCTGTTAGGGCCCGTGTACCAATAGGCCTGTTTCACGCATTTTGAGGCCATTTTCTTCAAATCTGTGACATCCACACAGGCACGTATGGTCCTGTCCAATGGGCAATAGAGGCCCACATGTGCATCCCATTTGGATAACACCCATAAGTAGCACACAGGTAAGTGCAAAAGTATTTTAACACCCTCCCCTGCCTTTTTAATCATCATTGATCATTGTGGTATCAAGCAATAAATCCATGGGCTCTTGCCCCTTCATCTGATCATTTATCATCATCTTATCCAGGTTATATCCATGATTGCCCTCTGATCCTTGAGCCTCCATACTCAAACTCCTGATCTGCCCTCCTGTGGCCCTGTTCCTTATCACCAACCAATTGCTTTTCTGGTTGAAGAATAATTCATTTAGTTGAATTCTTGAGTGTGTTAAACCACACCTTTGATTACTTTCCCTGAATACTTTGGTCTTGATCATTCATTTGATTGTCTTTCTGAAACCATTCAAGTTTGACTGAGAGGTTTCTTTAAGCTTGAAACCTGGATTTTGAAACCTCCCTTTATTTATTTGAAGTTGAATTCCGCCATGCCATTCTTGAGTCCCTTGAGAAGTTCTGGGTTTTTCTTGTTTTAATTTTTTACTGCTTTGCTTCTGGAGCTTCATAAAACAAATTACCTTGTTTTTTAAAGCTACCCACAGTTATCTGGTACCCTCTAAGCGCTTGATTGTGGAGATTTGGGCTGGTTCATTGAGAACCTGGAGGTTGGTTTGGATTGAGTTTATCTTTCCCAATCTTCCGCTGAGGAGCAGATTTATTATCTTGTGGGTGTTGTTACTTACAACTGCCTTGTTCTATTGAAATCTTAAAAAACTTTTACTTAGTTTGTTCAACTCTTTTTCCGCACCACCTTGCCTCAGATAGTGTTGTTTCATTGCTTCTGACTACTTTCAAAATTCATCCTTTCCATTGATTAGTTATTTTAAAGTTTCTGGATCTTGATTCCAGTTTCATTTAAATATTTTTTAATTCTCAGGAGGGCAGCCTAAACAGCAACTTTTCCCCTCCACAGAACTTCCTGAAGCTCAGCACTGTTTGGAGTCTTCAATTTGGTCCCCCAGGCCAGGATTGAACCATCAACCGTGGGATTTACAGTCCCAAATGTTTGGAATCAACTCCAAAATCCTATTTTTTTTTCTTTTTTTTCTCTGTTTATCTTTTTCACAGATCTGATCTGTGGAGGCAACTTATCTCAGAAGTAATTCCTCCCAATTGGGTACTGCTTGGGCAAGATTCTTTTTGTTTTTTATGAAACCTACTCTTTATGGGGAATCCCCAAATGCTATGTCTCCTTCTCTCTCAGCCAATACCGTCACTTTGATTCTGATCCGTTCACATCTCCTGGTCTCTCAAATTCACCTCTCCATTTCTGTCCCTCAGTCTCTTTTCTCCATTTTTCTTTTCTCCAATCTATTTTAATTCAAAATCATCCTTCTCATTCGTTCCTGTCTCTCAATGTTTCTATTCAAAAAACCAAGACCACAAATCCCTCAATAATAAGTCTCTGACTGGTAAGACTCCAAATCATCTACTCTACTCAACAACTTGATCTGAATCTCTATTATATTCATCCTGTGTCTATTCCTTCTGATCTTTCTGGCCTATCACCTCTAAATATCTCCCTTGAGCTTGAATAATAGCCATCTCTTCTTACCTACACTGATGGTCTAACTTGTAGGATCTTCTTTTTCTACATTATTTGTTTCCTGTGTGATTTCTCATTTCTCATTTTATTCTGCTATCTTTTTTAGCCAACTGGTTCTTTTTCCTCTAGAAATCAAAGCCAATATTATCAAATCTACTGGTACCACCTCCTCTTTTTGTGCTAAGATGGTCAATGTCAACTCCCAGAACAAGAACTTGCGCTTCAATTGGATGAATGTCAAACAATTCCTGGATTCTTACAAAATGTCTGAGGAAGTGGATGGAGCTAGCAAATAAAATATGGCCTATCAATTACAATTCTTCATTTCGTCTGATGATGTTATGGAAGTAATTGAGTCTTTTGAGGGATTTGAATCTCATAAATGGACGCTTCTAAGGGAAGAAATGCTGGCTTATTGGGGAAAAATAGATATAGCTTGATATATGCTACAGGATTTGGATGATCTTGTCTCTCAGTGGATCTCAAAGGATTGTATTTCTTCATCCTCTGATTATCAAAATTTTAGTAAATTGTGGGATCCTATCCAATCTTATCTCCTTAAAATGGATAATATTGACACAATGGACAAAATTTGAGTACAATTTTTCCAATCTTTTTTGCAAGGAGTCCAGGAGAAAATTAGGGACAAATTGGTCAATTCTGGATCTATGGTCACGACTAGGGATAATTGTTTCAATATTCATTCTTTTCCTGTCCTTAAGATTGCTGTGGAGAAATTCATGAATTTTAAAACTGGCCTCACCTTTGAAAAACCCCGCACCAATGAGCCTGTTCCTACTCCCTCATGTTCTGAGTCAAACAAAATTATGAGGAAAATGGAGGCCAGTTTTCATCCCAAATCAAATCCTCAGGCTAACAAAGAAACTGCAACTATTGATGAAATAACAGAAATTTTCCAAGCTTTCAAAAACAAAATGGATCAAAAGATTTCTGCTCTTGCTGCTCCCAAACCTTCTAATTTCCTTCCTAGATCCACTCTGGTCTTCTAATATTGTCATAGGGAAGGTCATGGAACCGGAAAATGCCCAGAACTCCAGAAGGATAAGGAGGAAAAGTTGGTGGAACAAAAGGGAAATAACTTTTTTATTCCTAATGATGATCTGATCACTTTTGATTCATCACACCCTATCCCTCATGTGGTGGCCTCTTTTCAACCATCTTTTCCTAAAAAAGCTTCTTTGGCCCCTTGGGAACCTCAATCTTCCTGTGGTAATCTTCCACCATGGTATCCTCCTGCTATCTACTCCTCTAGCTTCTCTAGAGCTTATCAATCCAATCCGGCTAGGAAAATACATGAGGAACCCAAAAATCACAAAGCTCCTCCTATGCCATCTGCTACCCTTTTTAAAACGGCAAAACGTCAATCATCCCCTGAACCTCCTTCCTCTGTGGTGGAAGACATGGATGTAGAAAGGAAACCTCTGATGGAAAGGCTTCAAAACTACACTGATCCTTCTCCCCCACCTGTTGAAACACCCCAACCTTCTGATCCTTTCATAATTCCTGCTCCACCTGAGCATCCTCTCTCCACCCAGCCCAAAGTTTAGTTTGATAGTGGAATCTCTGAGGACCACCCCAATTCTGTGGAAGGGGTACTAAAAAAAATCTCTGATCTTAAAATTGCTGATTTATCTGTTTCTGAGCTCCTGTAAATTTTTCCCTCTGTCACTGAAGGGATGAATAAATGGGTCTCTTGTTTATGTGTGCAAATTGGCTCTGAAAAATTGAAGGTTTCTTCTGGAACATTGCTTGGGGACTCTGGAAGGACTGATCCTTCCTCATATTCCAACCTTTACTCTTGTACGCTTGGTTTTCTTCCTTGTTTTCTTGGAAAATTTGATAAAATGGTTTCTCTCCTGTTTGATTCTGGTCTTCAAATTAACCTGATTTTGGATTCTGTGGCCTGCAAACTCAAGCTCAGTCCTAGATTTAGCTTTGACTCTGCATTTTTTGGAATAGGGAATCAGTCTTGTGAGTTATTTGGTATTTCTGAATATTTTCCAGTTCTAATTGATCAAAATATTTTTGTAACCTGTCATTTTGGATTAATTGTTTGGAAGGAACTATGATCTTGGGTCAACCATTCTGAATGGACTTTGGTGCTACCTTGATTTTTTCTGATCTAGTTGGGGAGAGAATCCTTCTGCTCAATGCTGATGGAAGGAAGATGGAAGTTCCTCTCTTCTGCTTGGATTCTGGTGGTTGGGAAGGATATTTTCCTGATCATCTTTTTAAATGAGTTCTAAAGGGGAAGCAGAAGGAAACTTTTAATTCATCACATTTTTTAACAAAGTGGTTTATTCCAGTGGTAGTTTTAGTTCTTCCCAGACTTGGACTTCAACTCAAGGATCAAATCTCATCACAGAGGCCTATTTTTCTTTTTTCTCATCATTTTCTTCTGATCTGAAAATTACTAAAAATCAAAAATATTTCAAAATAAAAAATCCCAAAAATATTCCCTCTCTCTCTGGATCTTTGGTTTCTTCTTTTCCTTGTTCTCTCAATCCTTTTCAATCTTTTTTATTTCTGGTGCCAATCTCTTCAATGAGTATAAAATAGATATGGATCTTGATTCTCTTGTTAATGATTTTGGTATGGAGGAATATGGACTTCAGTTGAGGCACTTGGGGGTCAAAGTAAGTCCTCCCAATTATGCACCGCTAGGGCATTCTTCTATCATCATTTTTCAAACTCTACCTTGTGCCACACCTGTGAGCAACGTATTATCCCTTGGTTCTTTTTTTATGAAAAAGCATCCTTTGAGGATGTTTCCGAAAATAGGACGTAGAGAATGTTGGAACTTGGTCTCAGTTTTTGAAGTCAGGTCTTGCTGGTCAAAGCTTGGAGGAAAAAGGAACTTCTCTCTTTTGCTACCAAGTGTAAACCATTTGCAAAAAATGTCCAACTCATCAATTATCCCATGCCCTTCAACCTTAATCCTCCTCTCATGCCCCCTGCCCTATCACCTGATCCTTGTTTTTGTTTATCTTAATCTCTTGCTGGCACCTTTGTGCTTTGTGGTTGTTTCAATGAAGAATTTCTGAAGGTGGTAAACTTTGGTCCAGATGGATGGCTTCTTCCTGATGAGTTGAATTTGATCAAAATTGCCTTATCCCTGCGGTAAAAGTCCATTTCCTTCTGTGAAGAAGAGAGAGGTCTCTTGGAAGAAACCTATGGTATCCCTTACATTATCCCTGTAGTTGAGCACAATCCTTGGCAAAAAAAATTCCAATACCTGCTTCTAAAGTCAATGAATTTATCAAGTTGATCCACAAAGAATTCCATACTGTTCTATATGAAAAGTCAAATTCCAGTTCTTTTAGCCCTGTTTTCTCCATCCTTAAACTTAATGTTAAACTTATATTAGTTCAAAATCTCCAACCTCTCCAAAATGTTACACATAAAGACTCTGGTCTTCATCCTGCACTGAAGAATTTGTGAAATCTTTTTCTGGGAGGGCTTTCTATGGTCTGGGGGACATTATTGTTGGCTATGAAGAAGAATCTCTACATCCTATCTCTTTTCCTCTCACTAACTTTGATACTCCTCTTGGTGAATTCCAGCTTACTCAATTGCCTCAATGTGCCAGAAATTTGGTTGCAGTCTATCAGGCTCTGATGATATGGATCCTCCAAGATGAAATTCCTGATCATGCTGGGATCTTTATTGACAATGGTGGAATTTAAGTTCCAGTTTCTGATTATGATGACAAGCTCTTATCTTGGCATTTGGTGATTTGTTGATTCATTTGGGAATAAGCTAATAATTTGGAAAGGATTCTGTTTCAAATTGAGGAATTGGGCCTGAATTTTTCTGAATCCAAATTGGCTGCTTTTGTCCCTGCTCTGGATTTTTTTGGCCATGAGGTCTGCAAGGAAGGAAGGAGGATGGCACCATCCAAATTCAACAAGATCATTTCTTGGCCCACTCCAATCAACCCCACTGAAGTTAGAGGCTTTCTAGGTGTTTTAACTTTTTTTCAAATCTTCATTCCATCTTTATTCAAAATCTGTAGCCCTTTGCTTTGTCTAACCAGGAAAGAAGATGAATGGATTTGGAACCAAGCTTGTGAAAATTTGTTTCAGTTGCTCAAATTCATTGTTGGGAATGATATAGTGTTGAAGAAGATCTCTTCTGGACCAGGAGCTGGAAATATCAAGCTGGCTGTTGATTCTAGTTATCAATCTGTTGGGGCTGTTCTTACTTGGGAAAATGAAAATGGTTGGGACTGTCTGGTTCTTTATGATTCCTTGTTATTTTCAGATTTAGATTCCAGATACTCTCAACCAAAAATGGAACTCTGCAGTGTGTCTCAAATTTTCAAAAAACTTCAAACAGTCCACTAGGGTCAACATTTTGAATTAAAAGTGGATGCTCAATCCATCATTGAAATGATCAATGCTCCCAGCCTTCCAAACACTCTTATGACTCGTTGGATGGCTTTTATTCAGTTTTTCTCTTTTGATTTTGTTCACAGGAATTGAAAATCTTTCACCATGCCTGATGGTTTATCTTGAAGTCCTTGGTGAGATAATGAATTGGATGTTGGAGTGGATTTCAACAAGGAGGAACCTATAATTCAACCTTTCTTCTATTTCTCCTCTCAAGATTACTCTTTCTTTTGGCAGGTTTTCTGGTTTAAATTAGAGAAGTACCTTTCAACTCTCCAAAGACCCCCTGATCTTTCTACCAAAGAATTTTTATCCCTTAAAAGAAATTCCTCTAATTTCTTTGTCCAAGGTTCTAGGCTTATGAAAATAGGAGATCCTTGTGCTCTAATTGTTTTTACTATCCCTTCTAAGCCATATTCAATCTTTGAAAATTTGTATGAGGGTCTTTGTCATTGTGGGGAAACCAAACCTTATCAATGCATATTCAAACAATTCTGGTGGTGATCACTGTATAAATCCATCTCTCAATGGTGCCAGAGTTTTGAACTTTTTCAGAAACGTTATCTTAGGCACCCAGCTGAAATTTTTTATCCTACTGGGGAGTCCACTGTCTTTGGAAGGATTGCTATTGATGTGGTTCATATTGAGGCAGGTGGTGCTAAGTATCTCATTGAGGATAGAGATGATTTTTCTGGATTGGTTGAAGAAAAATTCCTTAAGAATCTCAGCTCTGAATTAGTGGCAGCTTTCCTTTATTAGAACTGGAAAATGCTTTATGGCTTGGATCAATCTTATTCTACCAAAGGTTGCTCTGAATTTGGTGGAAAACTTATGGAAAAGATCCAATCACTTCCTGGAAAACATTGGGTTACTACTCCATATTATTGGGAAAGCCAAGGCATGGTGGAACAAGGACATGCTCCTTTGAAGGCTGCTCTTGTCAAACTGGTTGGTTAAAGTGGAAATAATTGTTACAAATTTCTTCCTCTGGTTCTCTTCTCTGATATAATCTCAACTAAACGGACCACTGGTTACTCACCTTACAAAATCATTTTCTGCCTAAAGGATGTCCTTCCTCTTTATCTTGAAATGGAATCTTTCCTGGGTATCTAATGGGAGCAGGTTTCCTCAAACACTGACCAATTAGTTTCCAGATCCAAGCAACTGGAGAAAAGTGAAGAAATTTTTGACAAAGATTATGAGAAGATGATGCAATCAAGAGAAAAATCAGTTCAGTATGGGGAAGATAAGCATGCAATTCAATCAGGGATCCCTTAAATCCTGGTAACCCATTTTTGGCTTATAATGAATCCTTGGATACTCAATGGGGAAAGCTCTTTTCAAATTGTTGGAATGGTCCTTTCTGGGTGGTTTGTCAAGTCAGAGGTGGATCCTATGTTTTGGAAAAACTGCATGGTACTCAGTTGGCCAGAAAGTTCTCTGCTTATCAAGTCAAGAGGTTTCATTGTTGTGAGGGTAATTTGGGATCAAATTAAGTCATCCCAATGGTGCACCACCAGGGTCATCTACTGCATTTTTTTTGTGTTTTAAAACACTGCTTTATGCCACATATGTGAGAACCTGGGCGCCCTTTCTGTTTTATCCTGCCACTTCTAGGGCTCTCTTGGATGGATCAAGGTTTTTTTCCCCTCAACTCTTCTATCACTCTCAAGATCAAGAAATCACCAATTCTTTCTTTTCTCCCTTTCTTAATATCTTCAAATTCAAGATGCATCCTAGGGAAATTCTGGAAGCTTTGGAGAGATGTGGTTACAAATTTGGTACACCTCAAGAAAAGGGGCAAAATTTAAAGAAAAATTTTTATAAATTCTTTTCTCCATCATCATCAGAAGAAAAAAAATTCTTTGCAATGGTTAGTCTTCCTCTTTTTTTCCTCCCAACTCCTCCCTTTCCTAGTGGCCTTAGAAGGCCTCTTCAGGCGCTCCAATTCCCAGATCCTCTTTTCAATCCCTCCTTGTTGCGCTTGCGGCCCCCATTTCTGGCCAAAGTGGGCGCGTGGACAGCTACCCTCATCCTTGTCAAACATCTCATGTTTCAATCCTATTGGCCAAATCATCATCATCCCCTTCATTGGCCGGTCAATTTACTTGATCCCCCCCCCTTCATCTGGAAAACCAACGGCCAACATTGATCATCCCATCCTCATCACCCTCATCTATCATCCCCAGCAGCAATCCTTTGCGGACATCATCTGCCAGCCAATTTGGTGATGGCTCTCATCAAAATATTCCCTCCAAACATTGATCCAATCATCCATTGACTCTCTGATGCTCATCAGCCTTAAACCCATTGACAGCTTGCTGGAAGGACCTCTCCCACCTTGCACCTTGCAACTTTTGCTTGGACCACCTTGCACCTTGCAACTGTTGCTTGGTCCATCATTGGGACAAACAAAGGCCAATTAAAAATTGGTTCATCATCATCATCCCATCCAACGCTTGTCTACCTCCTCCACCCACCAATCATCCCCATCTAGCTAGATCCATCCACAGATAAAGCAACTCCTTTGCAAGCGGTTGTCCACCAATTTTATGACGCCCATCAGCAATTTGCTTTCTGTTGCGGCCAATCCTGTTCTCTGCCTGCAGTTGCAACTTTTGCGGCTGCTTGAGTCCATCTAGAATTTATCTTTGACCTCAGGGCCTATCTATTTGCCTCTTGGATTTTTTTTCTCTCTTTTTTTTCCTTACTTTCTTTTTCAAATTATGATCATGTCTTTGAAAGTGTTTTCATCATTTCATTTCTTTTTTTTTTTTTTAGAAAAAAGTTTTTATCTTTTTTTCCGCCTCATTTGTTTCATCCTATTGTAAATTTTTTACAGGGCCTTGTTCCTATAAAAGGAGGGGCTCTCCCCTGCCTTTTTGATCATCATCATCCATCATTGTGGCATCAAGCAATAAATCAATGGGCTCTTCCCCCTTCATCTGAGCATTTATCATCATCTTATCCAGGGTATATCCATGATTTCCCTCTGATCCTGGAGCCTCCATACTCAAACTCCTGAACTTCCCTCCATTGGCCCTGTTCCGGATCACCAACCAATTGCTTTTCTGGTTGAAGAAGAATTCATTTATTTGAATTCTTGAGTTTTTTAAACCACACCTTTGATCCCTTTCACTGACCACTTTTTTCTTGATCATTCATTTGATTGTCTTTCTGGAACCAGTAATGTTTGACTGAAAGGTTTTTTTTGTTAAAATACGTACGCACTTACGCGGGTGCTACGTATAAGTGTAATCCAAATGGGATGCACAAATGGGCCTCTAAGGCCCATTGGACACACACACGGACCATACGGGCCCATGTGGATGTCACGGATTTGGGGAAACTGGCCTCAAAATGCGTGAAATAGGCCTATTGGTACACGGGCCCCAACGGGCCCGGTGGGGTATATGGGCAGATACAGCCAGATGGGCTTGTATGGGCATAATTGGGTCCAAGGTTTATTTTGGACATACTAGGCCAGACGGACTGGCCCGCCAAAGTATGTTTTTTTCTCAGTTTTCGGGCTTGGGGCGGCCCATTGGGGCCGCCGCCAGTGTCGCGGCCCACCCGGGGCCGCTGCCCGCGCCGCGGCCCGTTCGGGGCCGCCTGTGTTCCTCGGCACGGCCCACGCGGGGCCCGACGGCCCGCGCGGGGCTGTTGCGCGGCCGAGGGATCCCGCGCGGTGCGATGCCGAGCGGGCCCGGCTGGTCGCGCCCGGCGACCAGCGCCGCGGAGCCGGGGCTCGCGGCCCCGGCTCGCTCCCCCTCCCCTTGCTCGCCGTTGCGAGGGGGATGGGGGCGGGCTGGCTGGGTTGAACCAGCCAGCGACCGGCCGCGACATCGCGGTCGGTCAGGGCAGGGGGGACCTGACCACCCCCTTGCCCAGGGAGGTGGCGTCGCCGGCCGCGGTAGTAGCGACCGGCAGGTGGGGGGGATTTGATCACCCTCCCACCTAGCGAAGCGATGCAGAGGGAGCGAGGGGCGCTCTCCCCCCCCCTTTACCAAGGGGGAGGAGCGTCGGGCTGAGGGGACTTTATCACCCCCAGCCCAGTCCTTTTCCTAATGACGACGCCCTGGGGGTATCGACCCCCAGGGCCCCTGGTGAGGGGATTTGACCGCCCCCACCAGGGATTTGAGAGAAGAAGGGGGGGGGCGGCATGTCCGCCGGTTACACCCCCCCCTAGTGAGGTTGAAACCGGACCCAGGTGAGTCCTGGGTCCCACCTGGCCCATTTGAGGGGCCAGGGGCTGGATGCATGAGGCAACCAGCCCGTAAGTATGACAATGAGGTCATCAGGACCGGTTGTAACAGACAACCGGTCCAGGGGATTGAACAGCAAAGGGGCTGGTTCAGCCCCGTAACGGTGGAAACACCAGAATGGACCGGAATAGGCTGGTCGTAAGGGTTCAGGGACTGATGCCATGTGGGCTGATGTAGTCCAAACCAAGTAACAAGGCTTGTAGAGCCTGTAGAGCTCTTTTGGGGCGGAAAATTTGCCTTTTGGCTTGTTGTATCATGGGCTCACAATAGGCCAATCTTTTGTACTTAAGGAGCTCTTCTCCCTGCTGTTTTCCATAATTCATTCATCATCCAATCGAATTCATCCAACATATTGCCCCATTGTGAGAGCCCCATTAGCCATTATTGACACACAGTGTCCAGCATTTCTTTTGCTTTAAATACTGCTCATTTGCCTAAGCTAATTGCTGGCCATAATTATAACACATTATCAGTACCAACATCATCATTACTTCCAAGCCATCTAGACCTTTGTACCTTACTTTGGAGAACCTCAAAGACCTCAAGTTTTCCAAGAAGATGTCCTATATCCCTGATGTTAGCTCTACCAAAATAGTTCTGAATAGTCAGAACTATAATGCTTGGGCTGTCCTTATGGATAGTGAGCTGGATAACATCTGCTGTGGGGAAATTATGGATGCAGATGACACTCTGATCAGTTCAGAAGTGGAGAAGAAGTCTTACCATCTGATCCTTAGGCATCTTGATGAGAATCATGTGACATGGGTTGCTGATACTCTTAGGGAAGATGAGAGGAGGAGGGGCAGCATCCTTTGGAAGCTGCTTAAGTCCAAGTATGCTGGTGATTCTGTTCACCAGAAGGGTATAGCCTTTAATAAACTGTTCAAGTTACAATATTCGAATTGTAAACAGTTTGTGGCAGAGGCTAGGTCTAGTATAGCCAAGTTCAAGTCATCTGGACTTAACATGGATCCAGAGTTTTTGTCACTCTTAATCCTTCAAAAGCTGCCAAAAGAGTTTGATTCCTTAGTCAGAATCATTTCTCAATTGGATCCTCTTCCTGGGGAGGAGGATGTGCTTAAAAGGATTGAAAAGGATGACCTTCAATTCAAGATGAAGGGGGGTTCTGGAACAGCCCTAGTTGGAAAGACTGGAAAATCTCGCAAGAAGGCGAAAAAGGATTTGTCCAAGGTCTTATGTTACAATTGTCAGAATAAGGGTCACTATGCTAAGGACTGCAAGGAGGCCAAGAAAAGGAAGAAGTCCGAAGGGGATGACAAGGAGGTCAATCTCACAACTGAAAACGTTGCAATGGTGGCGTTGGATGCTCCAATTGAAGAGGCTGTTGTGGAAGAAGGTCCCAACAAGAAGGCCAAAATCGATGAGGATCAAGAAATGGACTTGATTGATTATGAAGTGAGTAATCTTAACCTCAAAGATAAGAACTTATCAGTGACTGATAAAGCTTCTTTCCTACTAGGAGGATTGAAGGAGGATGTTCTTGTTTTGATCGATTCTGGTTGTACAGATCACATGTTTTTTGAACCAAATTTATTTTCAAATCTTAGTGATTATGATGGGGTTGTAAATATTGGTCAGAAAGGCAGAACAATTCAGATTAAAGGAATTGGAAAAGTTATTCTTGCAAATCAACTGGGTTTCCAAATTACTTTTGATAAAGTGTTCTATGTACCAGAGTTGCCTTACAACCTTGTGTCTCTTGGGGTGTTATGGAAAAAAGGTTTCCAAATTCGTTATCTTAAAGGAGATAGGTTTGTTATTGATATGAATGGGAGAACTGTTCTTAGTGGACAAGTTCGGAATAAGCTTCTGTGTGCAAGCTTGTTCAAATTCTCAGCTCTGAGCACTGTTTCTCACAATAGAAGTGGCCATAAGGTAAAGGACAGCAACTGTGAGAGTTGTACCTTGGGGGCCAAGACTAGAAATGTGTTCTCTAAGAGTAGAGATCACACAGATGTTCCTAGAGAGGAATTTTCCATTGATTTGGCAGGGCCATTCACTCCAGAGTCCCTTGGTGGGGCAAGATACTTCATCAATTTAGTTGATACTGCAACTAATTATGTTTGGGTTAAACCGATTCGATCTAAGGATCAGACCACAGAGGAGGTTTCTGTAATCTTCAAAGTCTGGAAACAGAATGGTCTGATGAAGGAGATCAAGAGGGTTATTACCGATGGAGGGGGTGAATTCGTGAGTAAAGAATTTGGGAGGCTGTTGAAAGATTATGGTATCATTCATATAGTCACTACTGCAAGTACTCCACAAAATAATGGAATAGTTGAGAGAATGAATAGGACTTTACTGGACAAAGTCAGAACTATTATGTCTCAATCTGGTCTGCCAAAGTTCTTATGGGCTGAGTTGATGTGCACGGTGTGTCTGTTGCACAACATTGTAAGTGTTAATGGGAAGTGTCCCCATTATCAGTTTTGGAAGTTGTACCCCAAAACATCACACCTAAGAACAATTGGTTGCTTGGTGTATTATAGTGTCCACCATAATGAAATGGTCGGAAAATTAGACCCTAGAGCCAGAACAGGGGCACTTGTAGGCTATGATTTAATAAGTAAATCTTATAGGATCTATTGTCCAGGGACAAGAAAGGTTATCCGTAGCAGGGATGTAAAATTCGACGAAAGTACCTTTCCACTCAAAAGGAGTGAAGATGTTGTTGTGATTAAGCCACAACAAGAAATAGAATTAGCACCTATTTCACCAGCAAAAGCTGTGGAACATGTGGTTCCAAAAGATGAAGAGGTGGCAGACGTGCCACAAGAGGGTTCAGTACCCGCTTCAGGTGATTCTGTGGAATCAGAACCTGATGAGCCTCCACCTCCGGTTAGAAGGAGTGGTAGGGTTAGAGTACCGGTTGACAGGTACGGGGAGTGGAGATCCCATTATGCTGCCGCAGGATATGAGGAAGATACATTTCAGGAACAGTGTATGCTCAATGAAGTCCTGGAGTTGAGTTCAGAAATGGGTAACAGGGTTAACCCGAATAGCTTTGGCCAAGCTATGAATTCTGATGAGAGAGCCAACTGGAAGAGTGCTATTTTTGAGGAATTTGATTCTCTAGAGAATAATAGTGTCTTTGAAGTGGTTAAGCGGGATTCTGTTCCAAAAGGAAAGACCATTGTGGGGTCTCGATTGGTGTTAAACAAGAAGTTTGACACAAACGGAGTTTTGAAAAGGTTCAAGGCTAGATGTGTTGCACAGGGCTTCAAGCAGAGAGAGGGTATTGATTACCAAGAAACTTTCTCACCAACTGGAAGGCTGTCCACCTTCAGGTACATCATTGCTCTGGCAGTGGAGTTGGGTGAAGAAATCAGACAAGCTGATTTTGTAACAGCATACTTGAATGCAAAACTTGGAGAGGAGGAGACTGTTTATATGTCGATTCCTGATGGTTTTCGTGAATGGTTAGTAGAGACTAAACCAGAAACCATGAAGAAAATCTGTGTTAGAACTTTTCTTTCGGCAGATAAAGGGGAATATGTCCTCAAGCTGTGTAGATCCCTGTATGGATTGAAGCAAGCAGCTAGGTCATGGTATAACACCATGAGTGAGAAACTGATAGAGATTGGTTTTAAGACGTCTGAGGCCGATCCTTGCCTTTTTGTGAGGAAGGATGCAATTTTTTTTGTATGGGTCGATGACATTATCATTATTGGTGATGGTAAAGAGAGAGTCATGGAGACACTCAAAAAGGAATTCAAGATAAAAGATCTTGGTCTGGCGCAACAGGTGCTTGGAATGAAAGTCAGCAAGAGCAAGAATGGTATTAAGTTAGACCAGAACCATTATGTGGCAGCTCTTCTTAAGCAATACGGCTTAGAGGATGCAAAGGAGTTTGGTACTCCTATGCAGTCGAACATTCGTTTAGAGAAGTCTACAGATGAGGAGTATCTGGAGTTTGTTCAATCAGGGAATGACTACAGGTCAGCTGTTGGATCGCTTAATTATTTGGGGCAGTGTACAAGGCCCGATATTGCGTTTGCAATTGGGGTCTTGTCGCAACACTTAGAGAAGCCAAGCATGAGGCATTGGTCAGCGTTTAAGAGAGTTATGAGGTATCTTAAAGGAACACACAGTCTGGGACTGTTGTTTACAAAGTCAGCAAACTTTGATTTGGTTGGTTATTCCGATGCAAGTTGGGCAGATGGTAACACTAGGGAATCAACAAGTGGTTTTGTATTCTTTTTAGGTAAGAATCTGGTGTCATGGATGTCCAAGAAGGTGTCGGCAATAAGTCTTTCATCAACAGAGGCTGAGTATAGAGCTTACTTAGCAGCTTCACAGGAAGCAAAATGGTTGAGAAAAGTCTTAGAGGACACACATAAACCACAAGGGTTTGCATTGTTGTATTCCGATAACCAGAGTGCCATTGCGTTGGCGCAAAACCAAGTGTTCCATTCAAGAAAAAAACATATTGATGTCCACTATAACTATATTCGCGATGCAGTTAACTGCAAAGAGATTGTGTTGAGGTACATGCCCACTGGAGCAATGATTGCGGATATCTTGACTAAGGCATTAGACAGAAACAAGCATCAAGGCTTTGTGACTAATATGCGGATGTCACCCCTTTTGGATTAAGGGGGTGTGTTAAAATACGTACGCACTTACGCGGGTGCTACGTATAAGTGTAATCCAAATGGGATGCACAAATGGGCCTCTAAGGCCCATTGGACACACACACGGACCATACGGGCCCATGTGGATGTCACGGATTTGGGGAAACTGGCCTCAAAATGCGTGAAATAGGCCTATTGGTACACGGGCCCCAACGGGCCCGGTGGGGTATATGGGCAGATACAGCCAGATGGGCTTGTATGGGCATAATTGGGTCCAAGGTTTATTTTGGACATACTAGGCCAGACGGACTGGCCCGCCAAAGTATGTTTTTTTCTCAGTTTTCGGGCTTGGGGCGGCCCATTGGGGCCGCCGCCAGTGTCGCGGCCCACCCGGGGCCGCTGCCCGCGCCGCGGCCCGTTCGGGGCCGCCTGTGTTCCTCGGCACGGCCCACGCGGGGCCCGACGGCCCGCGCGGGGCTGTTGCGCGGCCGAGGGATCCCGCGCGGTGCAATGCCGAGCGGGCCCGGCTGGTCGCGCCCGGCGACCAGCGCCGCGGAGCCGGGGCTCGCGGCCCCGGCTCGCTCCCCCTCCCCTCGCTCGCCGTTGCGAGGGGGATGGGGGCGGGCTGGCTGGGTTGAACCAGCCAGCGACCGGCCGCGACATCGCGGTCGGTCAGGGCAGGGGGGACCTGACCACCCCCTTGCCCAGGGAGGTGGCGTCGCCGGCCGCGGTAGTAGCGACCGGCAGGTGGGGGGGATTTGATCACCCTCCCACCTAGCGAAGCGATGCAGAGGGAGCGAGGGGCGCTCTCCCCCCCCCTTTACCGAGGGGGAGGAGCGTCGGGCTGAGGGGACTTGATCACCCCCAGCCCAGTCCTTTTCCTAATGACGACGCCCTGGGGGTATCGACCCCCAGGGCCCCTGGTGAGGGGATTTGACCGCCCCCACCAGGGATTTGAGAGAAGAAGGGGGGGGGCGGCATGTCCGCCGGTTACACCCCCCCCTAGTGAGGTTGAAACCGGACCCAGGTGAGTCCTGGGTCCCACCTGGCCCATTTGAGGGGCCAGGGGCTGGATGCATGAGGCAACCAGCCCGTAAGTATGACAATGAGGTCATCAGGACCGGTTGTAACAGACAACCGGTCCAGGGGATTGAACAGCAAAGGGGCTGGTTCAGCCCCGTAACGGTGGAAACACCAGAATGGACCGGAATAGGCTGGTCGTAAGGGTTCAGGGACTGATGCCATGTGGGCTGATGTAGTCCAAACCAAGTAACAAGGCTTGTAGAGCCTGTAGAGCTCTTTTGGGGCGGAAAATTTGCCTTTTGGCTTGTTGTATCATGGGCTCACAATAGGCCAATCTTTTGTACTTAAGGAGCTCTTCTCCCTGCTGTTTTCCATAATTCATTCATCATCCAATCGAATTCATCCAACATATTGCCCCATTGTGAGAGCCCCATTAGCCATTATTGACACACAGTGTCCAGCATTTCTTTTGCTTTAAATACTGCTCATTTGCCTAAGCTAATTGCTGGCCATAATTATAACATTTTTAAACTTGAAACCTGGATTTTTGAACCTCCCTTTATTTATTTGAAGTTGAATTCCGCCATGCCATTTTTGAGTCCCATGAGAAGTGCTGGGTTATTCTTGTTTGAATTGTAAAAGTTAAAGTTATCTGAGAAGCCTAGACCAGGATGACTTGCATGAAAGAGAATAGAAACTTAAGAATAGAGAAAAATAGAAAATCTGATGCAGTGGCAAAGGATGGAAGATAAAGAAACTATACCAACCTGGAGAACAAGTTTGCAAGCAGGGTAATGGCCTATTGACAGACTTAGCAAAAAAATTGAAGTAACATCTGGACATGAAGAATAGAGTAGGTAAGGAGGATGATCCGCTGGGAGCCCAGGAGAAGGAAAGGAAGATCAAATATTCACAGGACTCTGGCTTGAGAACTTGAGACTTGAATGACTGATCACACCGGCACCAATGAGCAAAATTGTGATAGGAAATCAGGATCTCAATGATTCTTGATGTAGAGTTGAATCAGTTGAGATACCTACTGTCCTTTGGTTTAAGGGTGATCAAGTCAATTACTGGTCAAGAGCTGGGTGAGCCGGAATACAGACATGACTAGGAGAACAAGTAACAAGACAATGAGGAACATCCGGTGATGGATAGATTGTAGGAGTTGTCTTTAGAGGAGGATGGGAGTCGTATAGGGTTCCCCGGATAGTTTGGGGCGTGACATAGGCCCAGCGCGGAAATGACAGGGAATCCTAATAGAGGCCACAATGACAAATGAAGCAGATGAGAAGATAAGGATGAAGAAGGAAGGAAAGGCAGGAAGGACAACGGTAATCAAATGAGAATTAAAGATAAAGAAAGAGGGAGAGGAATAAGTAAATCAAATAACCAACACGCCCACTCAACTCTACATCAAGAGAGCTTGGGAGTTGAAATAATCAGCCAAACGCTTTACAGCAGAATTTCTTGCGGCTTTGAACCAAGCATCAGCCAGCATTTCCTGTGATACTATAAGTTTCACCAGAATTTTCTGTCATTTAGGCCGTTGCGTAGGCTTTTCAATTCGATGTCTATATGTTCAGCGTGAGTCTTTGTTCCAGATTTTTTGAGCTTATCCTCAATTCCCTTGTTGTCAATCAAGTGTACTGGAGAGCCGAAGGGTTCGTGCCAAAGTTTGCTTAATAGATGATGGAGCCATTTCCCTTCCAGGTGACGGGTTGACAGGGAGTTGCATTCCAATTCAGTTGAAGAGTGTGCAATACTGCATTGACAACGGCTGGTCCAGTAGATAGGGGTTCCTTTGAAAAGGCATAGAAGACCAGACTGAGAAATTCTGGTGTCTGGGTCATCACCCCAGGTGGCATTGCTGTATAATTCTAGGTGGTTGGAATTCGTTCTGCGTTTGATTACAAATTTGAAGTCAAGAGTGTTCAAAAGGTATTGCCATACTCGCACTACCTCTTGCCAGTGTTTAATTCCTGGTTTTTCTGAGAATTGGGCCAGGCTGGACACCGCAAAACTGTTTTCTGGCCTGCCCAGGCTTGCTATATAGTTGAGACGACCAATGGGAGATTGGTAGCTGACATTGAGTTCTTCAAACTTGGAGACGTCTTTGTCGGTGGCCGGCAATAGGTGTAGTCCAGGAGTACAGGGATTTTTCAGAGGTTTAGATTTTGTAAGATTCATCTCCTGTAGTCCTTTCTTGATGTGGTTTGGTAGAGAAAGACTGAGGGAATCCTTGTTTTGGTCTACCTTCTCCCTAGAAGGGTGTCAATTTTGTGAGCTGAGGAATCTTTGAATCTGTCCAGGAAGCTGGATTTAAACTTTTCGACGTTTCCTACAACAACTAGATCATCGACATGAAAGAATACACTTCTATTCCCATCTTTGTGAAGATATAGAAAGGGGTCAGTCACTTTCGTGAAAGCCCTTGCTTTTGATCCAGTTGATTAGGGTTTTATACCAGTTGAGCGGCGCCTGTTTGAAGCCGTACAGAGATTTCTTGAGGTTTAGGAATTTGCAGGTCATTTTCGATCCAGCTGGAGTTCTAATATAAATGTTCTCGCCTAGGGGGGCGTGAAAAAAAGCTCCCTTGATGTCAAACTGAAGAATAGGTAGGTCTTTGTTGATTGAGTAGGTGAGGAGTGCTCAAAGTGAGGCTATTTTTCCTGTAGGTGCAAAGGTATCTAAGTAGTCTACCCCGTATTGCTGATTGAATCCCTGAACACAGACTCTAGATTTGAGTGTGGTTTTGCCAGTGTGAAGGTCTTGCTTACGCTTGAAGTTCCAGGTTGTATTGAGAGGGTTAGTTACTTCACTTTTTCCAGCTTCTTCCCACACTTCAAGATCCTTGGCAGTTTTCAATTCTTTCTTGATGGACGGTATCCATTTGGGACTCTTCAGGGCTTGATGTATGTTGGTAGGAGTTTCACTAGATTGAAAATAGCCGTATCTTTCTGGACACTTGATTGAGTTACAATACCTCAGTCGAGGTCAAAGAGAGTTTTGAATAGTCTGATTGGTATCATCAGATTCAGAAGTGATGGATTCTGTTTTTCAAGTGTTAGGAGGACTGGTGAGATTGGAGATTGCTGGTTTTTTTTCATCTTGAGTGTCATCCAGGTGATTATTTGATGAGTCAGGAGTCTGTGCCAAGGCAGTGGAAGGATTTGGGATAGGTGGGATCTCAGATTCAATGGATACATCCAGCCTTTTGACTGGTGACTTTAAGAATTTGATGTGTTTTGTTTCTATTACTTTTCAATTGCTAGAGAGTAATTTATAGGATAACAATTGGGGAGTGTAACCAATCAGAGTTCCGTCAGCTCCTTTTTCAGACAGTTTTGACAAGAGGTTTTTTTCTGAGAGAAGGTAGATAGCTCTTGAGCCTATGGGTTTTAAATAATCTGTAGGAATACAAGTCTTATGCATTTGTTCCCATGGAGTCTTTTTGCCCTTCTGTTGAGGAATCTGATTTAAGCTGAAACAGCAACTTTGAATAACAATGTGGCACACATACTTTGGAATAGTAGAGCCACTCAAGGCCAATCAAAGTGATTCCATAATTGTCCTGTTGGCAGGTTTGGCTTTGCCATTGTGTTGGGGATGATATGGTTTGCTAACCAAATGGTTGATGGATTTGGTCTTGAAGTAATTGGATAGAGAAGAGTTTACAAATTCACCACCTCCATTGGTGACAACTTTGATAGGGTAGTATCCTAGTTCCTTGGTCTTTTTGTCAATCAGGAACATTATGGTAGCAGCCGCTGCATCCTTGGATGGTATAGGAAAACTTGAAATGTAACCATATTTGCTGTCCACTACAGTAAGAGAATATCTCATAGGGCCTTTGCTAGTGGGGTTCAAAGGTCCCATAAGGTCCATGTGGAGACAATCAAAGACTCAAGTAGCAGGGATCTGTTTGTTATTGAATTTTGACCTGGTGATTTTGGATCTCTTGCAGGGTATGCATTCAAAGTAGTTTTTGACCTTACTTTTGATTTCCCATCCCAACTGTTTCTCAATTCTACCTGGACTGGAATGAACAAGCTTCTTTTGAAGCTCGTGAAGTTTGGATAGGCTCAGGTAGCAGCTTTGATCATTTAGAGCGGGCATATGATCTAGAACCAGAAGGTTATTCTCAATGGTACCTTCTAGAATAGTTTTACCTTCAAGTAGAATGGTAAAGGTAGGATTGGCAGGCTTGATATCCACGACTAGACTGCATCCTTTCTTCAGTAAAGCTCCCGTTGAGATGAGGTTGACCGTGGCTTCAGGCACCCAGGCGCAGTTTTCAAGTGATATGGTCTTGTTTTGAGTCAGGATGTTGGCAGTTCCTAAGCCCAAAATGGCTCATCCTTTTCCCTCCTTTCCAGTTTTAATCTTTTCTTCTCCAGATTGAACTGTGAGTCTTGAGAAAAGGGATTTGTCTCTAAGCATATGGATAGAGAAACCGCTGTCTAGAATAAATTGGTTTGAGTTGATTTGGCAGTTCAGTTTCAGAGCACAGAAGAAGGAATAGAAGTGTGCTTCTTCCTTCTTCTTTGCTCCTTGTCTAGCTTTTTTTGGGGGATGTTCTGGCCAAAGGTGAGGGAATTTGCTCCAGAAGGAGGATGGTGGATGGGATTCAACTAGCAGATTGTGTTTACCATTTTCACAATGCGCTGTACTGGAAAATTTCAAGTTTTGATGATAGAGGGCAGAGGATGTGTCCGAAGGATCCTGATTCTTATACTGAACTTCATTTCAATGTTGTACTAGGTGGTTAAGAACTAGATTTACGGATAGATAGATTCCTGAGTGCATTATTTGAGATCAAATGGATTTGAGAGAGTCGGGAAACTTGAAAAGAATGAGATAACTGAGAATATTGGACGGCAGGTTGATTCCAACTTCTTCAAGTTTGCTCAGGTGTTGCTTGACAGCAGTAACAAAGCTGTCTATATTGTTTTGATTGAACCCAAGATATAGAAAGTTAAACAACATTTGTGCCCTGTTTGCGGCTTGGGTGGAAGCAAAGTGGTTTTTAGAAGCCAACCAGATCAGCTTGTAAGAGTCTTCATTTTTTTGAGTTATGATGTTGATGTGAGTGGAAGGATCCAGTTTAGAAATAAGATAGCCAGCCATTTAATTGTTGTTGGGAATTTCCTCAAGGGGATTACTTGAGTTGATAAAGTTTAGGATTCCTTGCATTTTGAACAAGAGCTCCTTCTTCTTCTTCCATACAGTGTAGTTGGATTCAGTAAGGACAGGATTTGATTCCATTAGCAACTTGAGAGCCAGAGCCTTGAAGTTACTTTCTCCGCCTGTTCCAGGTGAAACAGATGGTTGGGCCATTTTTGTTGAGCAGGTTGAGTCCTTTTTGGCTTTTAACCGTGTAAAAGGTAAATTAATCTGAGAAACCTAGACCAGGCTGACTTTCATGAAAGAGAATAGAAACGTAAGAATAGAGACAATTAGCAAATCTGATGAAGTGGAAAAAAATGGAAGATAAAGAAACTATACCAACCCGCAGAACAAGTTTGCAATCAGGGTAATGGCCTATTGAGAGACTTAGCAAAACAATTAAAGTAACATCTGGACATGAAGAATAGGGTAGGTAATTAGGAAGATGATCCGCTGGGAGCCCAGGAGAAGGAGTGGAAGATCAAATATTCACAGGACTCTGGCTTGAGAACTTGAGACGTGAATGACTGATCCAACCGGTACCAATAAGCAAACTGTGATAGGAAATCAGGATCTCAATGAGTCTTGATGTAGAGTTGAATCAGTTGAGATACCTACCATTCTTTGGTTGAAGGGTGATCATGTTGATTACTGGTCAAGAGCTGGGTGAGCCGGAATTCAAACATGAATAGGAGAAAAAGTAACAAGACAATGCGGAAGATCCGGTGATGGATAGATTGTAGGAGTCGTCTGTAGAGGAGTTTGCGAGTCATATAGGGTTCCCTGGATAGTTTGGGGAGTGACATAGGCCCAGCGCGGAAATGACAGGGAATCCTAATAGAGGCCACAATGACAAATGAAGCAGATGAGAAGATAAGGATGAGGAAGGAAGGAAAGGCAGGACGGACAATGTTAATCAAATTTGTTGAATAATCCAGCACTCTACACCTCCGCGCCCGGGTCTCCCTGGAGTCTATGGTGGGGACCCTGCTTCTTGTCCATTACCCGGCCGCACTCTCTTGAGCTTTTACCCTTGCTTTTATTTTTTTTATTTTTTTTCTTTCTTCTCTGATTGTTGTTTTCTCTCTTTGTTATGTTCAACTCAAAACCTGATTCTGATATTTTCTCAACATCCTCACGCTTGACCTCAATTTTCATATATTCTTCCCCTCTCAATTGTCTCTCTTTCTTTATCTCTTATTCTCTCAATCCTCATCTCCATCAACAAATAACTTGTCTCAACTCCACCGGTCTCTGACTGGTAAGATTTTGATCTATTTTTATGACTTGTCAAAAACCAATCTGACTTTCTTTTAATCAGTCTCTCTCCTTCTTGTCCGTTAGATACATGGCCTCCTGTTCTCTCTGTCTCTAAATTCTTCCTTGTCTAAAACTATGTCTATTGGACGGTATTAACTGGTTGATGCTATGGGTTCTATCTCATTGTCTATCTCTTTCCTTTTTGTTATTTGTCTGAAATCTTTTCTTTACTGTCTCTTGTTGAATTTCTGAAGAAGAAATAGATTGATCAAGAACAAAAAGGGCTACGACGAATTTGAGGTTAGTTAAGAATCAAGAAAGGAAACATGAAAAAAGAAAGAATCAACCAACATCAAGCAACAGGACAAGAGATGTTGTAGGATGAGAACTGAGTTTGAGTCAATAGTTGAAAATAAAGAAAGGAAAGAAACCAAAAGGAAAGAAAGAGTCTTAGATCGAAAGAGACATTTCAGATCAGATTCAGGAATTTCGAGATAGTTGTTATACGTGTCAGTCTTACCAGACAAGTTTTTGGATGAGTTTGATTAGATTGAGTAGTCATTCGAGTATGGGTGATTTGGATTAAGATAAGAAAAAAAAGAAAGGAAGAATTAAGAAAATATAGAAAGGAAATAAGATTGAAGAGAGTTGAGGTTTAGAGATGTAAGTGTCAAGTGGTTGAGGTTGATGTTTGACAATGAGTTGATTAAGAACTTGATGAGTAAGATCAAGTGGTGGAGTGGTGGAGTGGTTGGTCTGAGGTTGTTGTGTGCTCGTTCCGATCAGTTTCCCCACGCAGGGGTTAGATTCTATTACAAGAAGAAAAAGAAAGACGAGAATGACATGGAAGTGAAATAGATAGAGAAAGTGTGACCTAGATAGAAGGCGCGTGGATGAGGTGTGAGAGAGACTTGTGACAGAGGATCTGAGATGATTGTGGACATGATTCATGGACACATAATAATTCATGAGGATAGAATTGTGAATTATTCTACACCCCCCGTGGCTGGTAAGATTGAGGACTTGAAGGACGGATTAATTAGTTGTTGAAGGATTAAAAGAGAGGCAGGTGGTAGAGCCTTAGTGAGACCATCGGCTTTCATTTCGGATGCAGGAATTAGGTTGATGGAAAGATTGTTTAACTGAAGTTCTTCGCGGAGTGCTTTTGTTTTAATGTCTATGTGACGAGTTTTGGAATTGCATCCAAACTTTTTACGTTTGTCATCGAGACCCTTGTTTTCAACAAAATGTCGACTAGGTTCGATATCTATCTTCCAGAGTTCTGCAACTAAACCCTTCATCCAAATAGCTTCAAGAAAAGAGTTGACTAACGGATTAAGCTCTGCTTCTGTGGTCAAGTGAGTGACATTTTGCTGTCTATAACTGCTCCAAGAGATGAGTGAGTTAAAGAGTAAAGAGAGATGGCCTGATTGCGATCGTCTAGTTTCTGTATTGTTGCTCCAGGTAGCCTTGCTGTAGCATTGAAGTTGGGTGGATTGATTATTGACTTTCAGAGTAAGTTTTAGATCTTTCGTCGCCTTGAGGTATTTCCAACACTGTTTTACTTCCCTCCAATGACGTATCCCAGGTTTTTCACAGAATCGAGAAAGGCTCGAAACCGCAAAGCTGAGATCTGGACGGGTTAGGCAGGCGATGTAATTAATAAGAAAAACTGCTGATCAATAATTTATGTTGAGGGCTTTGAATTCTTCGTGCTCTTCGTCCGTGGCTGGAAGTAAGTTGATGTGTGAAGTTAATGGAACAGAAGACGGCTTGCAATTGAGCATTTTTAGCTCTTCCAGACCATGTTCTATATGTTTGGGCTGTCAGAGAAGGATTCTGTCGTCGATGCGTTCATATTTCATCCCAAGTATTGTGTTAGGTTCATGATGGCTGGACTGCGGAAATCGCTTCAAGAATTTATCTTGAAAATTATTGCCAAGACCTACAAGAATCAGATCGTCTACATGAAAAAATAAAGCGGAATTTGAGTCGGAATGGATGTACAAGCAGGGATCTGAGATGGATTCATGGAAACCTTGTTCGCGAATCCAAGAAGTGAGTGTGTTGAACCAATTCGCAGGTGCTTGCTTTAAGCCGTAGAGGGATTTACAAAGAATGAGATATTTGGATTTTCTTTTTGATCCTTTGGGTCTCTTAATAATGACTTTGTCAGTTAGAGGTGCGTGAAGAAATGCACTCTTAACGTCGAATTGCGTGATAGGGAGTGAATGAAAGA
The DNA here is from genome assembly GCA_025617555.3 of Puccinia polysora. Lineage (NCBI taxonomy): Eukaryota > Fungi > Basidiomycota > Pucciniomycetes > Pucciniales > Pucciniaceae > Puccinia > Puccinia polysora. Next base: position 64,780,873 of record CM062612.1, read on the forward strand.
GACCAAATAAAAGTGCAATACGTAAAGAAGCGGCCTTTCCAGTAGGAGAGAACTTATCTTGGTAGTCCAATCCATAGATCTGATCAAATCCTTGAACACATAAACGGCTTTTGTAGACCAGAGGATCCCCGTGGCAGTTGTCCTTCAAACGGTACACCCAGGTTGTATTGAGGGGGTTCACTGGTTCGGGGCCCACGTAGTCATCCCACACTTTGAGAGATTCTATGCCGTTTAATTCTGCGTCCATGGAAAGATTCAATTTTTGAGAATCAAAGCATCGTTTGGCTTGTTCGTAGGACTTAGGGACATAGTAATGGTGATAGCCGTAGCGTTGAGGAGGATTCACGGTTGACCTATCTCAAAGATTATATTTGGGTGCGAGTTGTTGAGTGAGTTCTTCTGACGAGTCTGATTCTGAGTGGACTGAAGATGAGTCTGGATGGTCAGGAGTGGAAACAGAAGAGGATAGTTGATTGTCAATTGAAGATTTGGAGGAAGGATTATTGGGAGAGGAGTGAGCATCAGAAAAGATGATTGGATTGTATTCAATTTTGAGTTGTTGAGGCTCTTCAGCGGAGATTGAAGTGCGGGATTGCTGCAGATGGTCGATATTCTTGAGAATTTTAATATTTTTGGAAGAAATGATTGTGGAGTCAGGCTTAAGAATTCAATAGGAGTGAAAGTTGGGGTTATAACCCACAAGGGTACCAGGTAGCCCTTGATCCTTAAACTTTTCACCGCGATTAACTTTGTAATCGAGGTAAGCAACTTTGGAACCGATAGGTTGAAAATAACTTGTTGGAAGTGATTTTTCGAAGAAGATTTGATATGGAGACGGAGAGTTAGGAGATTTGGGAATTTGGTTGAGTGCGAGACAAGCTGATTTAGCAATTTCTACCCAAAGATTAAGTGGGAGTTTAGAGCTTCTGAGAATGGCTCGTATAGACTCAGTAATAGTTCTATTTGCTCTTTTGATTTTGCCATTATTTTCGTGGTGGTAGGGTTCTGTGATGAGGTGCTGGATAGAGTTGGTTTTGAAGAAATTTTTCAGATTGGAAGAGATGAATTCACCGCCGCCATCGGTAAAAATCGTCGCGTTGAATCTATTTTGTTTGAGCTTCTCATGATTGAGAATTATTTTGATTTGTTTGCAAGCATCTGATTTATATTGCAGCGGAATTGCTGAAACATATCCGGAATGATTGTCGATGACGGTAAGTAAGTAATTCATGTCGTTTCTTCCAGAAGGAGAAATTGGACTGATAAGATTGAGGTGAAGTTGTTCGAAAGGTTTAGAGGACGGATTTGAAGATTTCTTGAAGGAGGCTTTCGTGATTTTAGAAAATACACAATCCTTGCATTGAAAACTCTAGAGAAGATCAGCTTGGATAGATGGGAAGAGATTTTTGAGGCAATATGGACTAGCGTGACCAAAGGATTCGTGAAGAAATTTGATCTTGTCGTATTCAGATTCTTTAAGTGAAAGGAGACTGAATTTGTTATCATTACCAATTCGAGACGGTGTGTTGAGAATGAAGAGATTTTCTCGTATAAATCCCGAAAAGGCGAGTTTAGAGTTGAAAGTGGGAGAAAATTGGTTATTGGATGAAGAAAGCGAGCATTTCTTAGATGAGATTAATTCTCCTGGGCTAATTAAATTAACCACTAGATCTGGAACAAAGAGGGAGTTGGTAAGAGTGATAACTGCGTTCCTCCAGCACAGTTTCACAATTCCTTTTCCTTTAATAGAAAGATTAGCATTTTCTTTTCCTGTGTTAATGAAATCGTCGCCATTGCATTCCTCGAAGTGGGAGAAGAAGTTTTTCGAGTTGAACATATGGCAGGATGCGCCAGAGTCAAGTATAATGCGATTCTGAGGATTAATTTCTTGAACCCAGGTAGTGAGAAGAGCTAGATAATGTGCGACTTCCTTGGTTTTCGAGTTAGAGTTAAGCTGTGCTTGCCAGTTTGCCTGAGACTCTTTCCACCAGTCGGGAGCCAGATGCTCGTGGAGGTGCCAACATTTGTCAGCGGGAAGATTGGGCGATTGAGGATTATGATATCCTTTCTTGCATCTGAATTCTCTGGGTACTGGTTTCTTGGGAGGTCTAGAAGATATAAGTGCTGTATCACTGATTTTAGTTTCTTTCGATTTAACCTTGGTTTCATTATCCAGTTGAATGAGATGATTTAAAACCAGTTCCATAGTGACTATCTTATCCGAGTGCATTATTTGTTGGCAAAGGGAGTGAAGAGAGGGAGGAAATTTAAAAAGAATAAGGTAAGAAAGAATATTGTCTGGAAGGTCTATTCCAACGTCTACCATCTTCTTTAAGGAAATCTTAGTTTCAGTAACAAATAGATTGATGGATTCGGACTTGAATTGTTGATATAAGAACTTGTTAAAGACGCGAGCTCGATTCGCTGTTTGAGAAGAGGCGAAACGTTCCTTGATGGTTTTCCAGAGAAGTCTGGCAGAAGATATGTTTGACAAATTGACCACGTTATTGTGAGTGACGGAATCAATACGAGAAAGGAGAATAACTCTAGTTTCCATATCGTCGTTGAGACTGAGATTTTTCTGATCATCCTCCAGGGCATCCTTAACTCCTTTGAGTTCCAAAAGCATCGTCATCTTGTCCTTCCATATGGAGTAGTTTTCGTCCGAGAGAATGGGAACGGCCTTGAGAGCAGCCTTGAGAATGATTTGACAAAAACCATTGTTGCTAGATCCCTCCATGAGTTCGATTATGTGAGTCGGATTGATTTTCGGCTTTTAACCGTGTTGAATTTCTGAAGAAGAAATAGATTGATCAAGAACAAAAAGGGCTACGACGAATTTGAGGTTAGTTAAGAATCAAGAAAGGAAACATGAAAGAAGATAGAATAAACCAACATCAAGCAACAGGAAAAGAGATGTTGTAGGATGAGAACTGAGTTTGAGTGGATAGTTGAAAATAAAGAAAGGAAAGAAACCAAAAGGAAAGAAAGAGTATTAGATCGAAAGAGACATTTCAGATCAGATTCAGGAATTTCGAGATAGTTGTTATACGTGTCAGTCTTACCAGACAAGTTTTTGGATGAGTTTGATTAGATTGAGTAGTCATTCAAGTATGGGTGATTCAGATTGAGATAAGAAAAAGAAGAAAGGAAGAATTAAGAAAATATAGAAAGGAAATAAGATTGAAGAGAGTTGAGGTTGAGAGATGTAAGTGTCAAGTGGTTGAGGTTGATGTTTGACAATGAGTTGATTAAGAACTTGATGAGTAAGATCAAGTGGTGGAGTGGTGGAGTGGTTGGTCTGAGGTTGTTGTGTGCTTGTTCCGATCAGTTTCCCCACGCAGGGTTTAGATTCTATTACAAGAAAAAAAAGAAAGACAAGAATGACATGGAAGTGAAATAGATAGAGAAAGTGTGACATAGATAGAAGGCGCGCGGATGAGGTGTGAGAGAGACTTGTGACAGAGGATCTGAGATGATTGTGGACATGATTCATGGACACATAATAATTCATGAGGATAGAATTGTGAATTATTCTACATCTCTTAATCAGCGTAAGCTGGTTCTAAGTTCTAGAGAAATACAGATTTCCAGTGAGTTTTCATCATGGTTAAAAGCTAAAGCCCCTATGAATAAATGTAACTGATTAGATCATGAACAAACCAGCTGGAGCAGCTGATTACTATCATCAAGTGGCTCTGAAAGCTTCTGTTGACACCATACCCCCCTTGAATGAAGAAAATTATTCTATCTGGAGAGACAAAATGCTTATGCTATTTGATCTTAAGGACATTAAGGACGCTATCACTAGGAATTCGGGACCCATGTCAACAAAAATGCTATTTGATCTCAAGGAAATTAAGGACGCTATCACTAGGAATTTTTGACCCATGTCAACAAAACAAGATAGAGAAATACAAGCAATCTTATTATCTAAACTAGATGGTACCACCCACGCCAATGTTGTTAACTCAACCAACATCTCTTCCTCCAAACTGTTATGGGCCAAGATTATTAGGAGATTTTCCTCCTCAGAGACTGCCAACCAAGCTAGAGTATTTAACCATTTTCTACATTCAGTCTTCCATGAAAAAGCGATCAAAAGCTTTGTCACAGAAATGAGAAAGGCTATCACAAGAATGACGGACGTTTGGATCAAACTACCTAAAGATATTCTAGCTTATTTATTACTCTTCAAATTTCCCCCAACGCTCAAAAATCTCAAACAACAAATAATGCATGTGGAAAGGAATCTGACAATGGACGTTGTATTCAACCATCTAATTCAATACAATAACAAGAGAAAGGCCCAATGTAACATCAGCAAACCCTCCACGGATGTATCTTTGGTATTGACTAAGGCAAGAACAAACAAGGAAAAGAAAAAAAATAAGTTGAGATGCCGAGAAGGATACCACAATCCTAATGCACTGCACACCAAATCTTCCTGTTTCCTTCTACATCCCCAAATTGCTCCGGAATGGTGGATCAAACAACAAAATGAATGGAAAAACAAGACCAAAAAGAATCCAACAATAAATTACCATGCCTTGTTAACTCCATGGATCAACGCAGATAACAACCCCAATCTCCTTGTAGACTCTGGGGCAAATGTTCATATCTTCAATGATCTAAAATTTTTTTCTTCTATAAACCTACAAGATGAGTCAGAAGAAATCAAGACTCAAAAGCTAGAGGCAAATGTCAAAATATGTGGAACTGGGTTAGTCAAGCTGGAGTGGAATGATTTGGTGATCACTCTTGAAGATTGTGTATAAGTTCCGGATATAGTTGTGAATCTTATCAGCCCCGGTCTACTTGCTAAGAAAGGATGCAACCTCACTCAAGTTTGAGACATGTTCAAGGTCACTCAAGGAGATCAAACCGTATTGAAAGGACTAGTTTGAGATAATCTATTTGTCATTGAAAAAACCAAATCAGCTGGTCACGGCCATGCGGTGAATATTTGGAATCAATCCCTTAACACTTCTCTTTCTTTATTGGACTATCATAAAATGTATGGAAATGCCTCCATCTCTACTCCCAAACCTATTATCAAAGATCTTTTACCCAATGACAAACTTCAAAATTTCCAATTCAATAGTTGCATCAAGAGCAAAATAACAAAATCTCCCTTCTCCAGTGTTTCCACGCCAGCAAGTAAACCTTTAAAGCGTATTCATCCAGATCTAGTTTGTCCAATCACTCCTCAATCTAAAGTAGGACATCAATAACTGCTTACTTTGGTTGATAATTATACTGGCTACCTAGCCGCTTTTCCTTTAACTTCTAAAGATCAAACCCCCAAAAAAATCATCAGCATTCTTGAAACAGAAAATAAACAGTTGAATCATTATCCCTCTGAGATCTTTTCCAATAAAGGAACCAAATTCACCAACTCCACTCTCAAAGACTTTGCTAAGTCAAAATTCATTAAATTGCAAACCTTGGAACTCTATCATTCTCAACATAACGGATGATCTCAACAAGCTAATAAAACCATTATTGAATTGGCTTGATCTACCTTCTCCTCTTCTTGACTGGCTAAAAGTTTCTGGCACATTTTAACTCGGAGTTGCTGCTTTATGCTCAATCAAATCCCCCGTGAAGGTAACCAGTCATCTCCCTGGGAATTAATGTTTGGTAAGACCCTCCCCGCTAATTATTTGAAGCCTGTAGGTTATTCTGTTATATATCTTGCGAATTGCCTCCAGAAAGGAAGAAATTTTGAAAAAAAGGGCCTTGAAGGTGTTTTTGTTGGATTTAATCCAACTTTTCACTCCTACTTAATCCTGAATATGCTTGGAGCCATCGTAGAAACCAAACATGTGAAGTTCTTCAAGCACCAATTGGTTGATTTTCCTATTCTTGAATCAACTGGTTTTGAAGTTTTTTCTCAAACCAATCTAAATTCCTATGAGACCAACTTTTCAACCAATGACAAACAATATTCAATTAGGGAACCCAGCTCTGAAGGTCTCAATTCTGATTCTGCTCAATACAATGACCAATCAGCTGTTCCTCAACTTCCTGCTTTTTCTTCTCAACTACCCATTGCTTCTTCTCAGCCCAAATCCATTCCTCAAAGAATCAACCTCTGACCCAGGCATGAAATGCAGAAACCACAAAGATACGGGTTTCATCACTATTATGAACCTCCTTCTTGTAAGGCAGCTTGGAAATTTCCAGAATGGCCTAAATGGAAGAAAGCTTCTGAAGAAGAACTCACTTCAATTGAGAACCAGGAAGTCTGGGAGGAATATTACGACAAACCCAATAATATCTTGAACACTACGTGGGTCTTCAAGGTGAAAGAAAACTGCCACGGCGAGCCCGTTAATTACAAATCCCGTTTGTGTGTACAGGGATTTGATCAAGTTCAAGGCATGGACTTTGATGAAACCTGGGCTCCAACGGGTAAACTAGGATCCCTACAGCTTGCTCTTCTATATTTATTAAAAAACAAAATGACATTCACTCAATTTGACGTAAAGGGTGCTTTTCTTCACGCTCCTTTACACAAGACGGTAATTATCAGAACTCCCAAAGGATCAAGTCAAAAATCTCCCCATCTAAAACTAAACAAATCTTTATATGGTCTAAAACAGTCTCCAAAGAATTGGTATGAAACCCTCACCTCTTGGATAAAATTGCCAGGCTTCCATGAATCAACTAGCAATCCTTGTCTGTATCTCAACCCTAAGTCAGGTGAAGTGCTTTACTTCCATGTTGATGACCTCATCTTAGTAGGTAAATCTTATTCTTTTGTGGTCAACTTCATGGAGATATTTTTGAATTCCTCCTGTCACTCTCCAAATACCATCCTTGGGATGTTAATGGAGCTGGACGGGGACAGAATAATCCTAAGTTGGCCCAAGAATATAGATTGAGGCTTGGAAGAATTGGGACTCTTTGAATGTAAAGACACTAATTCTCCGTTAACTCAAAATTTTCATATTGAACCGGCCTCAGAAAAAGATCACACGGAACTCTGTTGCCTTAACATCAACTATTGTTCCTCAATTGGACTTCTAAACCATCTTGCTCAATACACGCGCCTGGACATATCCTTTGCAGTTTCAAGCCTGGCAATATTCAATTTCAAGCCAGGCATGTCACATTGGAGAGAAGTGCGTAAAGTTTGGAAGTTTCTCAAAGCCACCAAAATGCAAAATTAACCCTTCAATACAATCCATCCAAAGATGCGATTTCTAGCTATAGAAACGCCACATGGGGTGATGACCCCACATTTTGGAAGTCTCAAACCGGATACATAGTATTACACTATGGAAGTCCTGTCATTTGGAGTTCCTCCAGACAATGCAATATCACAAACTCCTTGACTGAATCAGAACTCAATGCACTTTTGGACTGCTATCTCAAGCTGAAATGGATTGCGCATCTTGTAGATGAAATTTTTTTCTTCTACCTTGACTAGACCAACAATTTTCATAGACAATAAGGTTTTGGACAATAAAATAAAGAATTTTGGCTCACACTCCAAATCCAGGCCCATAGACATTAAAACTAAGGGTCTATGTGAAGATTTTTCTCTATCCAAATTTGATCTTACTCTCATCACCTCCGATAAAATGATAGCGGACGCTCTTACAAAGACCACCTCCATAAGCGCCCTCAGTGTCCTTCAGCAATGTGTTTTCCCTGACTAAAACTTGAATAGAAATTCTGCTCTTACCAGTCACAAGGGGTGTTGAAGAATCCAGCACTCTACACCTCCGCGCGCGGGTCTCCATGGAGTCTATGGCGGGGACCCCGCTTCTTGTCCATTACCCGTCCGCACTCTCTCAAGCTTTTACCCTTGCTTTTATTTTATTTATTATTTTTTTTCTTTCTTCTCTGATTGTTCTTTTCTCTCTTTGTTATCTTCAACTCAAAACCTGATTCTGATATTGTCTCAACATCCTCACGCTTGAACTCAATTTTCATATATTCTTCCCCTCTCAATCGTCTCTCTTTCTTTATCTCTTATTCTCTCAATCCTCATCTCTGTCAACAAATAACTTGTCTTGACTCCACCGGTCTCTGACTGGTAAGATTTTGATCTCTTTGTTTGACTTGTCAAAAACAAATCTGAATTTCTTTCAATCAGTCTTTCTCCTTCTTGTCCGTTCAATACATGACCGCCTTGTCAGCTTGCTACTATTGCAGAGCAAGCTTTAAAAGTAACAAAAATCAACATAAAAATAATAATAATACAATTAAACTAAGAAGTGATAGAAAAACCATAAATATTATTGGAGAAAGGATTCGCCACCCAAAATTAGGTAGGGTCACTCACTGACCCCACCCTTGAAATCCAACTCCTTATATTTTTAAATAATTAAGGAAAGAAAAACCAAAACACTATGGCTCCAGTATTGAGCTTTTTGGCCAATTAAATATTTCACACACATTGTCACGTATAGGTTTCACACCTAAAATTCAGTCAGAATTGAGGTGTTGTGTATATTTTAGGAGTGACGGGCGGAAATGTGTTTTGTCACAATTCCCGCACGCAGCCGCGGCAGCCAAAGCACCCACGCGCGGCTGCGATACAGCCGTGTCAACCCGTCGAGGTCGTGTACGCAGCTCCGGGCCTCTGACAAGTACGCAGCCGCGGGACTATGGGCTGACAGAGTGACAGGCGGCTCAGGTACTGCGTAAACAGGCTACAATATACGCGGGAACTTTCTATATATTTAATGAAGGTTCCCATGGATAGTAGACTGTATAAAAATACATAATATAATATAAAAATACATAAATAATCCTTACACATATTTTTTACTTAATATAATGTAAAGTACCAAGAATGTCGAAAATAATACAATGACAACTTCTAAAAATATATTAAAATACTTCAATATACTTTTATGAGAATTGCTATACATCAATGTGTTTGTGACATATTAAGGAAGATAATGATTCAATAATATTATATGAATTCTCATGAATTACATTTTTAAGTAATTATCTTAACAAATCAACTGGAACTCGAAAATTAAGAGTAAAATCAATATTATGACTTTCACTCCAGTTATATAATACATAATGAGAACTTAACTGACATCCAAATGTCCCTAGAGATGTCTAATAATATAATTATTAAATTACTGGGAACATATACTAAGGATAATTAATTAAATAATACATAAATAGGATAGATTAGTGTTATTCACATGTCTTAATGTCCATTATAAGGTAGAATAATTCCCATACCCTAAGGAATTAGATGCTACCCGGGCTATAGCACCAACAACACATGACTGGCTACCCCGGTTACCCTGCTAGCCTTAGTGTCTGTCCCTTTGAGCACCTACAACCCTCAGAAGGACTATATTGGGACTCCAAAAGCTATAAATAAAGAGCTCTTTTGAGGATTTTGATGGGCAGAGACCCAGTAATATTCATATCCAGACGCCGTGCCAAGGTAATCAAGTAATTATAAGAGATAGGTAAGTGATTTATGGCAATTTCTTATCAGTAATAACCATCCTCAAAACTCTTTTTATCAATTAAAAACTGCTGAACAACCTTATAACCACAGTATACAGGTTTAACCCATCAGTACACGTCCCAAACAGATACCCAGAGGATCTAATAATATACCAGTGATTCTTATTATCCTTTCTCTGTCGTGGTAGCTTGGCTAAAAGGCCCTGCCACTGCACCGTATATTTTATATACATATTATCTTTGGCTATAATAATCTTTAAACTAAAGAACCCAAAGTAATCAGGACCACATGTTTTCATACTGAAATCCCTGAAGAGAGGTGTTAAAGATCCCCAATATAATTGTGGCCCCTCTATAAATATTTAATAATCAATTTTTATTCAAAAAAATAAACAATAACCAAACCATTTTGTTGAATAATCAGATCCAACTGTCTTCTTTTTACTTCTTCTGTTCCTTTCTTCCCTCTTCTTTTTCTTATTATTCCTCTCCTTCCTCCTCTTTTTCTTATCTATTCTTATGGCTATTATTGCTCTTCCCTCCTTCACATCTGAATCTCTGTCACATCTGGATTCCTCAAATCATCTCTGTCACTCCTGCGCGTCATTGAATACTGTCACAAATCCTAGTTCATTTCACACACATGTCCAACTAACTTGTCATCTTTGCCAACAAAGTCTGACAGTCAATTGGAAACAACACTCATTGACTCAACCAACAACTTCCTCTCTTCTGCAAAATCTTCAACACTTGAAACTCAACCTCAATCAATAAATGTTTTCTTCTTTCTTCTCTTCTTTCATTCTATTTTCATTCTTTCCTTTGCTCTTTTTCTTTCACCTCCCAAATCATCTACACAATGACTATCTCGAATTAACCCGCTCTTGAATACTCAAGCTCATCTTTCCAGCAAGAACTGACTAGTAAGATCAGAACTTGTTGCTATCAATCTTACAATCCCTGACCTTCATTCATTCTCTCTTCTAGCTTTTTATTGCTGCTCACCCAAGTCTCCTCTAGATCTAAAAACAGATAACTAGTGTTCTTGTTGAATGTTGTGACACATTTAGCTGCCGGATGTTTGTTCTTTTCTTTTTCCTTCTTGATTCTTTCTTTCTTCATTATATATTTTCTCAGCTGATTTCCTGCTTGTCTCAGCCCTCTTTGTTTATCATCTCTCAAGTCTTTCTCAGAAATTCAACACGGTTAAAAGCTGAAAATCCTTCCGACTAATCTAACCAACGCAATGGAGGGATTCAGCAACGACGGCTTCCAACAAATCATTCTCAAAGCAGCTCTTGAAGCGGTACCAATTCTCTCCAATGAAAATTACTCCATCTGGAAAGACAAGATGACCATGCTGCTCAAGCTCAAGGGAATCAAGGAAGCACTAGAGGACGATTCAAAAAGTCTCAGTACCGTGGACAACATGGAAACTTGAGTCATTCTCCTCTCTCAAATCAACTCTGTCACCCACAACAACGTGGTTAACGCATTTAAAATTTCCTCTGCCCGACTCCTCTGGCAGACTATCAAAGAAATATTTGCCTCTTTGCAAACCGCCAACCAAGCCCAAGTCTTCAAAAAATTCCTCTACAAGCAGTTTAAGCCCAATGCAATCAACTCTTTTATAACCAAAACCAAGATTTCTGTCAAGAAAATGGTGGATGTTGGGATCGATCTGCCTAACAACATTCTTTCTTATTTTATCCTCTTTAAATTTACTCCATCACTCCATTCTCTCCGCCAACAAATCATGCATTTGGACAAGGTTGTTACTGTGGACCTTGTTCTCAATCACCTTACTCAGTTGGACAATGAAATCAAAGTCAAATCTAAAGAATCCAAACTTGGCAACACCGCTCTTATTTCTTCCCGACCAATCAAGAGACCTGTCCCCTCTGAATTTCAATGCCGAAAAGGATTTCATAATCCTCAATCTCCGGATCACCCCGAAAGCAAGTGCTGGCATCTCCACAAGCATCTTGCTCCCAACTGGTGGAAGGAATTGCAATTCCGCTGGAGAGCGCAACTTAACTCACAAGCCAAAGCTAAAGAAGTTGCTCACTATGTGTCACTTCAAACTACGTGGATCGAAGATATTAATCCCATGAATTGAATCTTTCTCAACTTGGGTGCCTCATGTCACATGTTCAACTCCCAAATTTTCTTTACCCAACTCAACAAGCTCACGGGCAATGATTTCATAAAAACAGGGAGCAAAGAAGCTAAACTTCCCATCAAGGGCAATGGCACTGTCAATCCAACCTGGAAAGGCTTCTCTGTCTCTCTTAGCAACTGCCTTGTTGTTCCGGATCTTGTGGTTAATCTTATAAGTCCTGGTGAACTCATTTCAAACAAGAAATGCTCACTATCTTCCTCCAAAAATCAGTTCTCGCTGTTTGCCAATTCTCAACTAGCTTTTACTGGATTCGTTCACAAAAACCTGTTTGTTCTCAATCCGCCTTCTTGAATTGGTAACGGTATCAAATTCTGCCACCTGACTCTCAACAACCCAAATCACTGTTCAATCGCCTCCCTTCATCAATCTTTTGGGCATGCCAGCCCTTATTGCCTCAAAAATCTTTTTCCAACTCTCTCCACTCAAACTCTTTCCAACTTCCAATGCACAGACTGTTTCTTCACCAAAATTTCCAAATCCCCATTCAAAGTCACATCCAGTCCATCTTCCAGGCCCTTTGAGCAACTACACATTGACTTGTTTGGACCTATCAACCCTCCTTCTCAAAACAATATGAACTATATTATGACTGTCGTTGACAACTTCTCTGGTTACATCTCCGCAATACCTCTTTCACACAAGTCCAACGCTTGTCTTCAACTAAAAGTTATTCTAAATCACGAGAAGCAAAAACAAAACAGGTTTCCTGCTACTATCTGCACAGATGGTGGTGGAGAATTCTCTTCTTCCAAACTGAAAGATTTCTTCAAAATCAATTTGATACAACATCTCATCTCTGAACCGTATCACCACAAGCACAATGGAAAAGTAGAAAGGGCTAATCAAACACTTACCAAAGCCATGAGAGCCACTCTTCAAAGTTCCAAACTGCCGCTCAATCTTTGGGCAGAAGTGGCTAAAGCTACTTCCCTTTCCCTAAATCAAATCCCCAAGTCTCTGAATTCTCAATCTCCTTATCAACTTTTCACCGACAAATCCCTTCCAACCTCATATTTCCACCCCATTGGTTTCAAGGTTGCATACCTTGACAACAAGATAAACCGTGGCAAAAAATTCAAAGATCGAGGGCTCCCAGGTACCCTTGTGGTTTACAACCCTAATTTCCTTTCTTACCAAATCTTGAAACCTGACAAATCCATTATTTCCTCCAAAAATATCAAAATCCTCAAACATAACGATCCATCCCAGGCTTCTTCAACCCCTGATTCTCCTGAAATCCATCTTCAAATTGACCTTGATGAAAATCTGTTACTCTCCACCACCAATCTACCACCACCTAATCAACCATCAAACCTTGTGTCTGCTGATGCCCCTTTCAGTGAACAAGTCGCATCCTCAAACTCATCATCCGCATCCCCTAATGACTCTGAGTCTGACTCAGAGCCTGACCCGTCCAACAAACTTGCCAAACAACTCATTCCTGGATACTCACTTCACAATTGATCAAGCTTAAATCCACCTCAACAATATGGATATCATCACTATTACGTTCCCCAAACATACAAACAGGCTAAACAATGTTTTTACTGCTCAAAGTGGGAATCCTCTATGGACGTCGAACTCAACGGTATAGAAGCTCTTGAAGTATGGGAGGACTATGACAGTCCTGAACCCGTCAATCCTCTCAACACTACCTGGGTGTATCCTCTCAAGGACAACTGCCATGGCGACCCACTAATCTACAAAAGCCAATTATGTGTTCAAGGCTTTGATCAAATCTAAGGCCTAGATTATCAAGACACCTTCTCCCTAACGGGAAAGGCTGCATCTCTTTGAATAGCTCTTCTTTTCCGTCTGTTTCACTCTCTTCCCATCTTGCAATTCAATGTAAAAAGTGCCTTCCTCCATGCACCTTTGTCAGATAAGGTAATCATCATAAGACCCAAAGGTTCAAACCTAAAATCAGAATATCTCATTCTACAAAAGTCACTCTATGGCCTCAAACAAGCCCCTGCTAATTGGTTTAATACGCTTACTTCCTGGATTTGGGAACAGGGATTTCACAAATCCATTTCTGATCCCTGTCTGTACATTCAGTCAGCCTCCAATTCAGTTCTTTTTTTCACATTGATGATCTCATTCTAGTTGGAAATGGTGAAGATTTCCAAAAGGAATTTGTCAAACGTTTTCCCAACTCCAGTCACCATGAGCCCAACACAATTTTTGGTATGAAATTTGAGCATTCTGGAAACAAAATCCTTCTATCCCAACCAAAACACATCAATCATGGATTGGAAGAACTGAAAATGATGGACTGCAAACCCTCATCTATTCGTCTCACTGCAAAAGTAAACCTGTCTCCGGCCACCAATGAAGAGCACAAAGAATTCAAGTTACTAAATATAAATTATCGCTCGGCAATCTTTCTTATCAACTACATCGCCTGCCTCACTTGTCCTGATTTAAGCTTTGCTGTTTCCAGCCTTGCTAGATTTTGCAAGAAGCCAGGAATTCGTCATTGGAGAGAGGTCAAGCAATGCTGGAAATATTTGAAAGCTACGAAAGATCTCAAGCTCACCCTACAAATCAATCACACTAACACTCAAATGCAATGTTTCAGCGATGCCACTTGGAGCAAGGACTTGGACACTAGGCGCTCAAAATCTGGCCATCTTTTGCTTCTTTTTGACTCCCTCATTTCTTGGGGTATCTATTGTCAGCGTAATGTTACTCACCCAACAACCAAGGCCGAACTTAATCCTTTGTTCAACTCCTTTCTGGAAGCCATCTGGATGAGAGGCCTAGTATCCAAACTCTGGAAAATTAAAATTACTCCTAGTCGCCACTTCATTGACAATAAAGGGCTTGACAACAAACTTAAAAAGTTTGGCTGCAACTCAAAAAACTTGTCACATCAACATAAAAACTAAGGCACTTTGAGAAGAACTAAAGCTTGGTAACCTTGAGATCGAACTAATTTCAGCTAAAAACATGAAAGCAGATGATCTTACCAAGGATCTTGCCCTCTGCTCTCTTGTTACCCTCCTCTGTCTCATAAATCCTCTCTTCTCATCTCCAACTTGAGTCTTACGAGTCACGGGGGGTGTTGAATAATCAGATCCAACTGTATTCTTTTTACTTCTTCTGTTCCTTTCTTCCCTCTTCTTTTTCTTATTATTCTTCTCCTTCCTCCTCTTTTTCTTATCTGTTCTTAGGGCTATTATTTCTCTTCCCTCTGTCACATCTGAATCTCTGTCACATCTGGATTCCTCAAATAATCTCTGTCACTCCTGCGCGTCATTGAATACTGTCACAAATCCTAGTTCATTTCACACACATGTCTAACTAACTTGTAATCTTCACCAACAAAGTCTCAAAAGTCAATTGGAAACAAAACTCATTGACTCAACTGACAACTCCCTCTCTTCTGCAAAATCTTCAACACTCAAAACTCAACCTCAATCAATAAATCTTTTCTTCTTTCTTCTCTTCTTTCATTCTATTTTCATTCTTTCCTTTGCTCTTCTTCTTTCACCTCCCAAATCATCTACACAACGACTATCTCAAATTAACCCGCTCTCAAATACTCAAGCTCATCTTTTCAGCAAGAACTGACTAGTAAGATCAGAACTTGTTGCTATCTATCTTACGATCCCTGACCTTCATTCAATTCTCTCTTCTAGCTTGTTATTGCTGCTCACCCGAGTCTCCTCTAGATCTAAAACCAGATAACTAGTGTTCTTGTTGAATGTTGTGACACATTTAGCTGCCGGATGTTTGTTCTTTTCTTTTTCCTTCTTGATTCTTTCTTTCTTCATTATATATTTTCTCAGCTGATTTCCTGCTTGTCTCAGCCCTCTTTGTTTATCATCTCTCAAGTCTTTCTCAGAAATTCAAAACATTTAACGTTGCAATAAGCTTAATCCAAGTATTCTACGGATTTTTGCTGCATTTATTCAATAATATATTTATTATTTACTCTATCACCTGTGGTAGCTAAAGGATAGCAAGGTTCTTGGCATCCAGGAGGCTGACACGCCTTTTCTCTCTGTCTCTAAATTCTTCCTTCTCTAAAGCTCTCTCTATTGGGCGTTATTAACTGGTTGATGCTGTAGGATCTATCTCATTGTCTATCTCTTTAATTTTTGTTCTTTGTCTGACATGTTTTCTTTACTGTCTCTTAATCAGCGTAAGCTGGTTCTAGGTTCTAGAGAAATAAAGATTTCCAGTGAATTTTTGTCAAAATGAGAAGTAAAGATAAAGAAAGAGGGAGAGGAATAAGTCAATCAAATAACCAACATGAAGTTGTTACTTCTTTGCTTCTAGAGCTTCATAAAACAAATCACTTTTTGGGGTACAGACACCCACAGTTATCTGGTACCCTCCAAGCGCTTGATTTTAGAGATTTGGGAGGGTTCATTGAGAAACTGGAGGTTGGTTTGGATTGAGTTGATCTTTCCTAATCTTCTGCTTAGTACCAGAGTTATTAGCTTGTGGGTGTTGTTACTTAAAACTGCCTTCTTCTATTGAACTCTGGAAAAAACTTAACTTTGTTTGTTCAAATCTTTTCCCGCACCACCTTGCCTCAGATAGTGTTGTTCCATTGCTTCTTACTGTCATTATTATCCAGCTCACCTGATGGTTCCACTCTCCTCCACCGCGCGTCAACCCAAATTATCCCCAGTGTGGCTGCTCCATTTCCAAACTCTCTATCTCTTCTCCCTTCAACCTTGACCTTCTTTCCCCTTCTCTCCGGCTCATCCTTCATCTCAGTCTTCCAACCCCTTTTCTTCATCCGCATTCCTTGTCTCCTCATCCTTGCTCTTCCTCATTTGTCCTCGCCATAATTTCCTCCACTCTCTCTGAACCTTTCTCCCTAACCAACATCTCCTGTCTCCTCTCAAATCATCCTCCACTAACTCCAATCGACATCTTTCCCTTTAACAATCAACATAATCAACTTCATCACCATCCACCTCTGCTGTCCCGCTCCATTCGCTCTTCCTCAATTCAAAACCATCAATCACCACCTTGTTCATACAACACACCACCCAACTAACCCATCTCAGCTTAATCCTTGAAATCCTCAAGACTTCTGATCAAATGTGAGGCATTAATACCAACCTCTTAACTGCGCCCGCTAGAATCCCTTGTGCTCATGCTTGTTCTCTTCAGACTACTCCCTCTTCTTTCCGTCTTCTCCTTATTGTCCTTGTCCATCCTCACTGTGTCCGTCCACACTCAAATCACTCAAAGCTGGCGTGAGTAAGACATTCACCTTCATTTCATCACTCATTTGTTTCATTATTTCATGTTCATGTCAACTCTTGTTAATCATGTTGTGTGTCAGTTCCGCTGGTCCTATTTGGCAATACACTCAGATTTTTGCCTAGAACTTCTCATCAACTACTATCAAAATTCATCCTTTCCATTGATTAATTATCTAAAAGTTTCTGGATCTTGATTCTGGTTACATTTAAATACTTTTTTAATGCTCCGGAGGGCAGCCTAAACAGCACCTTTTACCCTCCACAGAACTTCCTGAAGCTCAGCACTGTTTAAACTCTTACAGCCTTGACCTTAGAATCTCCAACCTAAATTCTTTAGGTTTTTCCCTACACATGAAATTCCATTTGTTTAACATTTGAGATTCTTCATAAATCCCTGGATTGGTTACAAACTTTCAAAACAAAAATAATTTTCAATTTGTCAATCCAATAATTAATCTTTAAATCCAATAATTAATCTTTCAATCCAATAATAAATCTTTTGATCCAATAATTAATCTTTCAATGCAATAATTGATCTTTCAATCCAATAATTAATCTTCAAATCCAATAATCTATCTGTCAATCCAATAATTAATCTGTCAATTTAATAATTAATTTTTCAATCCAATAATTGGTACCCTTCAAAAAACCCCACTTCCTTCATTGGAAGGGTCATTGTCTAAATGCTGCTGAGTATGAACATCCTCAGGCACAATTGATCCTCTTAATTCTAGTATTTCACCTAAAATGTGGGAAAAAGGCAAGCCCATCACTTTTGAATATTACTTGGAGCACACCTCCCCATCATGATTTTGCTTTAACTTCTCAAATTTTTCCCCGATGAGTTTAATTGCCTCAATCAACAATTTGTAACCCAAACGTAATATTTCTGTTGGAAGACCTGTTTCTAAATTTAATCAAGAGTTTTTAAGTTCTGCATGTAATGATTGGATTTGAATTTCAATAGTTCCTTCAAGGTTTTTACACACATCCAAATTGTTCCCCCAAGTTCCAACAAGTAATTGTTTGGAAGTAGAATGGGCCCCTTCTAGCCAAGATGTTTTTTTGTTTCCAAAGTCTGGGTACACACCAGTCCAAGCTGTTTTAAAGGTCTGTTTAATAGGGAAAATATTCTTTTCCATATACTCAAGTACATCCTTGCAGTCTTTCAAGAAACACTGTATACAAGCTATAAAGTAAGCACTCCCAGTAGAGATTGATAGAAGAAGCAATGAATTGGAATACTCTGAGTTCTGCATCAGTAACTTCTGCCTCCCCCTTCGTTTTAGAGGCCCCATACTTGACCCAAACAGTCATGAAATTTTTCCATTGTTCATCTTCATTTCTGAAGTGCACTTTACAGTTTGCTTGGATTTTTTTAGACAAGTGCCAGTAGCACAACTGTCTGGATGACTCTGGGAAACTGTGTTTAATATCAAAAATAAGCAAGTTTTAACTTTCTGTCACAAATATCTTTGGAAGACTCTCCAGATCATAAGCCAACTCCTTTAATTCATTCAATTCCCTACTGTATAACTCATACATCTCTTTTGTTAAAAATAAAAAGCATTTTTAAAATTCTTTTTGTTGGAAGTCATTCCTACAACATGCTATAGAGGGATGTTGTATCTCTTTGTTTTATAGGTACAATCCAACAATGCAATATGATGGTGTTTTTTACAAATTTTTATACTCAGGATGGGCCAAGAAAAGGGTCTCTAAGTGAGCCTCTCCACCAAATTTGGAACTGGAAACCCACTCGGATTCCTGGAGCATTTCCAATAGAGCGTCCATAACATCTTGAAAATCCATTTGTGTGAGATTTACCTTTTGATTAGTGTTATAGATTTTTCTATTTTCAATGTATTCTCCACCATCAATCTTGCTCAATTTCCTTTTAATTTGCACCGTATTGAGCCCATCCTTCATTCCTTCCCTAAGTCAATCTCATGCTTGACCTGATGTTCTCCACAGTTGAGGATGCACTGAAGGAATTTCTGATGGTTAATGATTGTTTAGGCAAATTCTAATTGAGAGATGCCATGTGAGATTGGCCACTTTCCTACTTGCATGGATTGTTAATTGAAACCCAACCTTCCTAGTGTGAGTTTGCCTTTGACGTTTTGTGAGACATGGCCCTTCAGAAAAACCCAAATCTGTCACATGCTAGATCAATTTACTTTTCTCTCCTTGAATTGGAAGTTTTCAATGCGTAGCAATGCATTTCTGCCCATTTCTAACAATAAATCTCGGCTTATTGCCTAGTATCAAAGTCTCTCACAGGAGGAGGGTCAAGCTGTTCTGGAACCCCTTATTTACATTAGTATCTTTCAAGCCCAATCTTTCTCAATCCCATTCAATATGAAATTTGACCCACCACCTGGAGTCAACTCAAGTTGTGATGGAACATCTTGTTCCAGTTTTAAAGAAGTGTCTTGTTCCTCAGTTTTAACTCTAGATGGGGATGAAATTGGGGCTTCAAATTTTTTTCTTTTCCAAATTCCTACCCAAATCCCAAGATTCCACCAAAACTTTCTTCATTACACTATCAATTTAGTCCTTTCATGTAGCCTTGTTTAATCTTGGAGGTTTTGGGCCCGCCACTGTTCCCATAAACCAAAACAATTCAACAGCATTTTATTATTCCATGCAATTTTCAATCCAACAATGCCAAAAGTTTGTTCAATTTTGGTTTGATAAAAATTAATTTATGCAATGGGGATGTGTTGTGTGTGGACGTGGTGTGTGTCAACAGTTTTTCCAATAGGCAGAATTTTTGATTTCCAAGTTTCTTTGTGGTCCAATTGTCCCACATAGTATGCCAGATCCCCAAATTTTGGTTGAAAGCACTCACATGTGGTCCAAGGGTGCCTAGGTACCCCAAATCCCACCTCAAATGGCCCATTTGGGGGGGGGTGGTCCAAATGGGCCAGGAAAATACGCGCAACGCATGCTTTCCAATTGCGAATCCCCCAAAGGGTTGCAAATACTCAATAGCGACTTCCCAATTTCTACACAAATTGGGTTGCAAATGGGGTTTTCCAACCCCCTGGGGGATGCAGGAATGCGGAGCAACCTCCCTGACAACTTGCTGGGCTGTGATTGACCGTTTGCAACCAGTACAGGTTGTGAATGGCCTTTCAACCCTGTTTGCAAACCCAGGGTTGCAAATTTAACATTGGCCAAAATTAAAAAAATAAAAAATTGAAAAATTGAATTGAAAAATTGAAAAATTGAAAAATTAAAAAGTCAAAAAATCAAAAAATCAAAAAATTAAAAAATTACAAGATTACAAAATTGAAATATTGAAATATTAAAAAATTTGAAAAATGAAAGAATTAAAGAATTAAAAAATTAAAAAATTAAAAAATTAAAAAATTAAAAAATTAAAAAATTAAAAAATTAAAAAATTAAAAAATTAAAAAATTAAAAAATTAAAAAATTAAGTAATTAAAAAATTCAGAAATTCAAAAATCAAAAAATTAAAAAATTAAAAAATTAAAAAATTAAAAAATTAAAAAATTAAAAAATTAAAAAATTAAAAAATTAAAAAATTAAAAAATTAAAAAATTAAAAAATTAAAAAATTAAGTAATTAAAAAATTCAGAAATTCAAAAATCAAAAAATTAAAAAATTAAAAAATTAAAAAATTAAAAAATTAAAAAATTAAAAAATTAAAAAATTAAAAAATTAAAAAATTAAAAAATTAAAAAATTAAAAAATTAAAAAATTAAAAAATTAAAAAATTAAAAAATTAAAAAATTAAAAAATTAAAAAATTAAAAAATTAAAAAATTAAAAAATTAAAAAATTAAAAAATTAAAAAAATTAAAAAATTAAAAAATTAAAAAATTAAAAAATTAAAAAATTAAAAAATTAAAAAATTAAAAAATTAAAAAATTAAAAAATTAAAAAATTAAAAAATTAAAAAATTAAAAAATTAAAAAATTAAAAAATTAAAAAATTAAAAAATTAAAAAATTAAAAAATTAAAAAATTAAAAAATTAAAAAATCAAAAAATTAAAAAATCAAAAAATTAAAAAATTAAAAAATTGAAAAATTGAAAAATTAAAAAATCAAAAAATTAAAAAATTAAAAAATTAAAAAATTAAAAAATCAAAAAATTAAAAAATTAAAAAATTAAAAAATTAAAAAATTAAAAAATTAAAAAATTAAAAAAATTAAAAAAATTCAAAATTAAAAAATTAAAAAATTAAAAAATCAAAAAATCAAAAAATTAAAAAAATTAAAAAATTAAAAAATTAAAAAATTAAAAAATTAAAAAATTAAAAAATTAAAAAATTAAAAAATTAAAAAAATTAAAAAATTAATTAATTAAAAAATTAAAAAATTAAAAAATTAAAAAATCAAAAAATTAAAAAATTAAAAAATTAAAAAATTAAAAAATTAAAAAATTAAAAAATTAAAAAATTAAAAAATTAAAAAATTAAAAAATTAAAAAATTAAAAAATTAAAAAATTAAAGAATTAAAATATTAAAAAATTAAAAAATTAAAAAATTAAAAAATTAAAAAATTAAAAAATTAAAAAATTAAAAAATTAAAAAATTAAAAAATTAAAAAATTAAAAAATTAAAAAATTAAAAAATTAAAAAATTAAAAAATTAAAAAATTAAAAAATTAAAAAATTAAAAAATTACAAAATCAAAAAATAAAAAAATTCAAAAATTCAAAAATTCAAAAATTAAAAAATTTAAAAACTCAAAAATTCAAAAATTAAAAAATTAAAAAATTAAAAAATCAAAAAATTAAAAAATTAAAAAATTAGAAAATTAAAAAATTAAAAAATTAAAAAATTAAAAAATTAAAAAATTAAAAAATTAAAAAATTAAAAAATTAAAAAATTAAAAAATTAAAAAATTAAAAAATTAAAAAATTAAAAAATCAAAAAATTAATAAATTAAAAAATTAAAAAATTAAAAAATTAAAAAAATTAAAAAATTAAAAAATTAAAAAATTAAAAAATTAAAAAATTAAAAAATTAAAAAATTAAAAAATTAAAAAATTGAAACACCAAAAAATTTAAAAATTTAAAATTTAAAAATTTAAAAAATTCAAAAATAAAAAAATTCAAAAATTCAAAAATCAAAACTTCAAAAATCAAAAAATCAAAAAGGGTATTGTTAAATTCACGGCTCATTGAGCTGTGAAAAAGGTTTGCAATCAGTTTTGTGGCACGGCACATGGTCCATTTCAAGCTGGGTACAGTCCCACATGGCTCACAGAGTTTTCGGGCCCAACCAACTCAGTCTGCCACCGTGTGGACTTCCACACAACCAAATTTGAGCCATTTGGAGTTGTACACAGCTCAAATGTAGTGGTGTGGAATTCCACATGGCACTGGACCACGGTGAGCAAAAAAAAAAAAAGGAAAAGGAAAAGGAATGAAAGGGTACTAACACAACCCATAAACTAAATAAACCTTCCAAAAAAACAGAAATCAACCAAAAAATGAAAGAATGTTCATTTTTTGGTTAAATAAATAAATAAATCAAAATAAAAAAAACTGGTACTGTCCAATGGACTAGCCCTCTAGTGAAGAAACCCAAAAAAACACAAGTAACTGGACTAGCCCTAAAGTAAAAACACCAAAAAAATGACAAGTAACTTGACAAGCCCTAAAGGAAAAACACCAAAAAAATGCAACTAACTGGACAAGCCCTAAAGTCATTTCAACTTCATTAGCCCTAAATTAAAAGGGCAAAAAAATTGAAGAAGTTGTTTTACCAGCCCTAAAGTAAAAGTACCCAAAAAAAATACAAGTCTTTTGACAAGCCCTAAATTAAAAGCACCAAAAAAAACAAGTTCAACTTGTGTTAAGCTGATCCCATCCCAAGCTTGACATAAGTTAAGCTTGTGATGCAATCATCCCAACACAAGTTCAAATTATTCACCATTAAACTCTCATTCAAAACACTCAATAAATGATCTTACCTCAAAACACTCAACATAATGATGTTCAAAATGTGATAACCCTTTATATTAATAGAACTTGTTGGCTGCATTAGAATTATAATTTATATGAAAATCAATGGTGAAATGAAGTCAAAGTCTATTGAAATCTAGAATACATTTGCAGTTCATCTTTGAGATGATCAAACCAACCAGAGGCTTCTTTAGAAATCAAGGAATGTGGTTTTGCTACAATGGGTGGGATTGGAATCATTTCTCCCTCAAGTACAAATAGAACCCAGTTTTTATTGTTTACAAATCAAATGAACATTGGCTCTGATTAATCAGTAATACCATTTTTCATTGGAGTATAAGTATCACATGACTCTAATGAAAGGAAAAATATATGTTTGGAATATTTGTCTGCTATGCTCTGACCCATGTCCAATTTAGCCAGAAATTTTGAGGAGGGAATCTTTTCATTGATGTCTTCAACATCAAGTCTTTGTTTAATCTTGTAAAACTTCTTTGAACCACCAAGCATCTTAATGTAGCATGCTTTATGTTTCTCTAATGTTTCAATCATTTCCTTCCTAACTTTAAACCAACCATTTTCTTCATAACCAAGAGATTTAGCAATGAATCTAAATCTGCATTTCCCATCTCCAATTGGATCCCAAAACCCACCCAAGAACTTATGGAATTTCTTGGGTATTTTATTGAGGTATTTCACATTTTGTTCCTATCATTCGAAATAACTTAGTATTTGTTTCTGTAATTGGATCAATGAAATGAAAACTCACCAAAGATGAGCTTCTGGTTGAGCTTTTCTGCATGTTCTCTTCCTCTGAAGAGGATTGGGATTTCAAATTAAGTGATCCCAATTCACTTTCAGTCTCTTCCTCTGAACCATGAAATTCAGATTCAGATTCTGATAAATTTCTGAAGTTAAATTTAAGAAATGATAATCAAAAAGAGGGCTGCACAGAGCCACGTATCAGTAAAGGAGTGACAAAAAAAAGGAGAATGAGGAAAGAAGAAGGAAAAAGGCAAGCATCAAACCAACATCAAGCGGATTGACTCTAGAAATAGAGAAAAGAAATTATTGAGAGAAGAGCAGTTGATGAAGTCATTGATAAAGGTTAGTGGTCTGATTTGAAAGAAGACTGAGAGTTAGATCAAGAGACTTAGAGCGAGGACAATACCAGCCAAGCCAGACATACTTGAGATTGAAGACATCCAGGAGTGAGGTTTGAGGTGGAGGAGATTGTGAGTGAGAGTTAGGGAAGTATAAGAAAAGAAAATAGAAGAGACGAGAGAAGATAGAATGAATCAGAAGAGGCCATGAGATTGGTTGAGAGTGATAGTTGTGAATTGAGGTGTATTGAGGTTCGGAGTTGATCACGTTTCGTAGTGTTGAGTTGAGTTGGATTTTGTTTAGTATTTTGAGAGAGGTTCACCCTGCCGGGTGTAGAATTTTGGTTGGGTTAGGAAGACAAGAGCGCGCGCATGTGAGTAGGCAGTTAGGTTAAGATTTGGGAGCGTGCGCTTGATTGCAGTGACAGCTCGTGAGAGGAAAGAGAGCTCAAGAGAGCAAAAAAAATAAAGGAACAGAAACTAAGGAAAAAGGAAAGAGAAAAAGGAAAAAGAAGAGTAAATATTCAACAGATTCTGCCAAATTTGACTAACAATTCATCACTAGTTAGTAACTAAGTTCATTAAACCAAAAAAATGAACATATCTCAACAGAAAAGACTTACAATCTTTTTTCTTTTCTTGTCTGGAGCCCTTCTAGCTCTTTTTTCACTCTTGAGTTGTTTGTCAAAAAGCTCAAACCAAGATGGTTCTTGCCGCGTATCTTTCAATTTTGGCCTGCCCCTACTTGATTGTAAGACTTTAGGTTCAAGTCTTGGCTTGGATCAATATTTTGTAATCTTTTGAATGATATACTTCAATAGTCCGCTTTTCTCATGATCTGGAGATTCCAATATCATTTCATTGACTTTTTCACCTAACTGAGTAATGCTAGGAATTTCATCAACTTTGCACTGGAAAAATTTGAAAGGATAAACCATTAGTGAATTAGTTAATCAAAAAGCATTAATCACATGGTGATCTGAACAATTCAACTTAAGCAAACTTACAGAACTAGAAATGCAAGGGTCATAGTCCAACCTCCACTGAGTATGACCATCTTGAGTTATCACAAATCTTCTGAATGCTAGATGGTCATCAATTTGGTGGGAACAGGGAAAACCTATATTCTTGAAATATGACTTGATGCAGACTTTGCCATCATGATCATTTTTGAAATTCTCAAAACTGTTCCCTACTAAGATGGATTGCCTATAAAGACAATTTGTGAAACAATGGTTATAGTTCAGGGGGAAGAACTGTCCCTAAATTAATTTGAGAGTTTTAAAGTGATGCATGAACTGAATTAATTTGATTCAAAACTTTTCTGTCAAGGCATTTCCAAACATCCAACAGTATTCCCAAAAATTTCTCAAGGAATTGTTTGAGAGTTGCATGAGCCCCTTCAACCCAAGTAGTTGTTTTGTTTCCAAAATCTGGGTTTATACAAGTCCACGCTGTTACAAACGTCTCTTTGATAGGGAAAATTTTATTTTCCATATACTCGAGTATATCCTCATAGTCTTTCAAGAAACACTATACAAGTCAAAAGGTCAGAACCCAAACTAGGAAGAATAAGAAGAAGTAATTAGGACCTACTCATCAACCTCAGCCTCCTTGTTTATCTTTGAGGCCCCATACCTTTCCCACAGATTCATAAAGCTTTTTGATCCTTCAACATCATTAAAAAAGCACACTTTACATTTTGCTTGTATTTTTTTAGACAAGTGTCAAGTGCAAACTTTTCTTGATGACTCTGGGAAACTACTTTCAATTGCACAAATCAGAGCTTTTTCATGGTCTTTCACAAAGACTTTTGGAATTCTCTCAGGATCATAAGCCAACTCCTTTAATTCATTTACAGACCAACTGTAGAACTCAAACTTTCCTTTTGTTATAAAAACAAGAGCTTTCGTGAAATTTTTCCAATTGGCCATCATTCCAACAACATGCAATTGTGGGGTTTTTTAATTATTTGTTTTATAAGTACAATCCAACATAGCAATATGATGGAATTTTTTTGAAAGCTTTACTGCCTCTGGATGTGCCAAGTACAGGGCCTCCAAGTGACCCTCTCCACTGAATTTTGACCATTGAATACAACTTGTTTCTTCAAGCTGTTCATATAGTACCTCCATAACACTTTTTACCTTTAGTTCTGCAAGATTGATCTTCCGCTTAGTGTTATAGATTGTTTGGTCATCAAAATAATCCCGCCCATAATTCATGATCAATTTTCTCTTCAGTTGTAATGTATTGAGCCCATCATTCATGCCTTCTACTAGATTGTCTAAGGCCATCCCCAAGATTCTCCTCAGTTGAGGATTCACAGAGGGATGTTCAGATGGTTGATGGTTATGTTGGGTTTCTTTGTAGGAGAGGCGCCACAAGGGGTCTGCCTTTGTTTGACTTGCATGTATTAAAAAATTGCACCCAAACTTCCTTTTGTGAGTTTTTTCAGACCGTTTGGTAAGAAGACTTCCTGAATAGTAATCATGTCTATCACAGGCTAAATACACATATTGGTCACACTTTGATTTGAAAACTTTTAAACCGTAACCATGCTTCATTTCCCATGTTTGACAATAGTTTTGTGCCTCTTCCCTAGTAGGAAAAGCTCTCAAGGGAGGTGGTTCAATTGGATCCAGTAAGCATTCATTGGTTAATTCATAGTTTCATAGTTTCATGAACCCATAAGTTTCAATCAAATTAAATAGGGCAAAGACCAGTAACATAAAATGTTACTCACCACCAGCGTTCATGTCCATTTGTGAAACATTTTTTTCCTCAATTGTCACCCTTGATGAGGATGCAATTGGGGCTTCCAATGTTTCATTACCCAAATTCTTTTTTTCTTTTTCCAAAGCTTTGTTGATTGCACTATCAACGTAGACTGTCCATGCAGCCATGTCAGAAGAAGGAGGGCTTGCAACTTTTCCCATGCAAAAAAATGGAATTGTATACTTCAGTATTCAATCCAACTTTCAATTGATCAAACAAAGTTTGCTCACTTTCAAGTTGAGAAAGAATTGTTTTCAGATTTTTATATGATTTATGATTATTCACTTTAATTTCACTTGGGTTTCACTTTAATGTCTCTTTGGAATTGCTAGGTGTGCAACAACAGTCCCACAAAGTATGTGTCAATCCCAAATTTTGGTTGACTGAACCCAAGTTTGGTCCTGGGGGTTCCCAAAATTCTGGCATGGCTTCCGGGGGGTTGTGCACCCCCAAACACGATCAATTTGAGCCGTGTATGGGGGTTACATGGCTCCTAGCCAACCCCCCGTGGGTTGCGCGTGTTTTAAACGGTCCTTTTTGTCGTATTTGGGCCCCCAGGGCTCATTTGAGACATGTAGGGCCCTACACGACTACCACACAGTTGGAGCCATGAATTTAACATCACCTAATCAAAAAAATAAAAAAATTAAAAATAGGATAAAAAATCAACTCAGTTTTGTTGTGCAAGGCTTCTTAGAAGAAAAGGTAATTAATTACTTGCCAGAGAGAATGAAGGATGAGATTACAGCATTCACCATGAAAAAAAGGGTGCACCTGCCGGCAGGTGTAGCACCTGAACCTTGTTTTGACTTTTTTTTGACTCTGAGAAAACTCTCTTTTAACTTGAGTTGAAACCTGAGAAAATTTGTTTGTATCAGTTCTTGAGGATTCCAAGTAATTCTAGTGCATGCATGGAATACAGAAGATTTATAATTATTCAGAATGTCAATTCTATGTAATAAATAAATTTGAGGATATTATCAAGAAAATCATTTTTATCTCAATGATTAATTGGATTTAATCATATGTTTGGGGTTAGTGTGAAATATTAGTGATAATTACCATTTTCATTACTTAAATGGTCAAAAGGGAGAATGACTTATTTTGAAAATACCAATTTTTTTTCTGATTCTTGAAAACATGTTGATTTCAAAAATTACACCATTCATGACCAATTCACAACCCGGGGTTGTGAATTTAGCACTTCCCGTGATTTTTAATTATTTATGAATTATTGATTTATTTTTTTGATTTTTGATTTTTTTGATTTTCTTTCATTTTTGATTTTTTTTTTGATTTTTTCTGATTTCTTTATTTTTTTTATTTTTTATTTTTAATGTTTTATTTTTGATTTTTTTATTTTTTTTTATTTTTGATTTTTTTTGGCTTCCCGTCAGAATGATGGTTGACTTAGCACAAGTCAACCACCACACTGGCAGTTTCCAATTGCATGGTTGAGCCCCAAACGGTCCCTGCTGCAAAATTGAAGGAGGTGGGCAGGGATCAACTCTTAGGGAGGTGGAATACTTTTCTTGTCAGCCTCCTGGATGCCAAGAAACTTGCTATCCTTTAGCTACCAGAGGTGATAGTATAGATAATAAATATATTATTTAATAAATGCAGGAAAAATCCGTAAAATATTTGGATAAAGCTTATTGCAATGTTAATTGGTTTGGTTATGGTTTATTTTTATAAATCAATATAGATAAATTGATGATTAAATATTTTTATACAGGTGCCAAAATTATACTGGGGATCCTTAACACCTCTATTCAGGCAATTCAGTATGAAAACACATAGGCCTGGTTACTTTGGAACTTTTAGTTTAAAGGATATTTTCCCCAAAGATAATATGTATATAAAATACACGGTGGAGTGGCAGGGCTTTGTAACCAAGCTGCAAAGGCACAGAAAGGATAATAATACTCACTGGTATACTATTAAATCCTTTGGGTATCTGTTTGGGACGTGCACTGATGGGTTAAACCTGTATACTGGGGTTATAAGGTTGTTCAGCAGTTTAAATTGATAAAAGAAAGTTGAGGATGGATATTATTAATCAGACTAAAGCCATAAATCACTTACTTATCTCTTATACGTATTTGATTAACTTGGCACGGTGTCTGGATGTAAATATAACTGGGTCTCTGGGTATCAATATCCTCTAAAGAGCTCTTTGTTAATAGCTTTTGGAGTCTCAATATTGTCCTTCTGAGGGGTACAGGGGCTAAAAGGGACAGACACTGAGGCTAGCAGGGTAACCAGTGGTAGCCTTTCACGTTTTCTTGGTGCTTTAACACGGGTAGCATCTAATTCCACAGGGTATGGTAATTATTCTACTTTATAATTGATGTTTGGACGTGTGAATAACACTAATCTGTCCTTTTTATTTATTAATTAATTAATTATCATTAGAAAAGGTTCCCAGTAAGGTAAAAAATTTTTTAATAGAAATTCCTACCAATATTCTGATTTCAGGTGAGTTCACATTATGTATCAAATAATTGCAGTAAAGTCATGATATTGATTTTACTCCTTATTTTTGAAATTCAGTTGATTTAATAAAATAATTATGTCAAAATGTAAGTCATGGGTATTCATGTAATATTTTTACATCATAAGCTTTATTAGTATGTCACAAAAATTTTGATGTCTAGAAATTCTTATAATAGTATATTAAAGTATTTTAATATATTTTTATAAGTAGTCATTATCTTATTTTCGACATTTTTGGCACTTTGAATTAGATTTAATAAAAAATATGTATAAAGGTTATTTAAGTATTTTTTATATAATTTTATGTATTTTTAGACTATCTACTATCCACAGGCACATTAATTACATATTTAGAATGTTCCTGTGTAGGTTGTAGCATGTTTACGCGGTACCTAGGTTTCTCAGGCTGCCTGTCACTTTGTCAACCCGTAGTCCCGCAAATGCGTACTTTTCAGAGGCCTGGGGCTGCATACACAACTTTTACAGAGTGAAAGAGCTGTAGCTCAGCCGCGCGCGGGTGCATTGGCTGCTGCGGCTGCGTGCAGGAATTGTGACAGAACACATTTCCTTCTGTAACTCCTAAAATATACACAACACCTCAATTCTGACTGAATTTTAGGTGTGGAACCCATATGTGAAAATAAGTATGAAATATTTAATTGGCCAAAAAGTTCAATAGTGGTGCCGTGGTATTTTGGTCTTTCTTTTCCTTAATTTTTTAAAAATATAAGGAGTTGGATTTCAAGGGTGGGGTCAATGAGTGACCCTACCTAATTTTGGGTGAAACATCCATTTTTGCAGTAATATTTATGGTTATCCTTCTCCTTCTTAGGTTAGTTTTATTATTATTATTTTTGTGTTATTTCTGTTACTTTTGCAGCTTGCTCTGAAATAGTAGCAAGCTGAAATTCTCCCACTCCAAGATATGGCCATATCTGATAAAAAATCTGCAGCATTTTGGGAAAAAATTGATTCCATGTGTGTTTCAGTTCCTTTTGCCTGCTCTGTAGTTTCTAAGATGTATTGGTCCATCAGGTATTATTCTCTGGTAACCATTCATCTTTGTCTGCAGATTCTACTTTGTATCTTTGATCTGTCTAGATATGAAGAGTACTGATTTCTCCACTGGTTTTTCTTCTTCTATTCTTTCTTGATGTAGAGCAGCTCCCAACCCTTTCATACAGGCATCAATGTGCAGTTTAAAGGGCTTGGAGTAATCTGGTTGAATGAGTAAATGAGTAGAGGTCATATCCATTTTTATTTCCTCATAGTTTTTCAATCTCTCATGTGTCATTTCAAAGAGTGTTTTATTTTTGCATATTTCATACAGACTTTTAGTTAGCATAGCAAACTTTTGTATGTTTTGTCTGTAGTGACTGCAAAAAAAAATGAAAGACATTAACTCTGTTTTATTTTGAGGCATGGTTCTGTTCATGACAGCAGCTATCTTATTTTGATCAGCAGCTAGAGTTAGACCAAAGACAATATGCCCTAGGGCTTTCAATCCTCCATATCCAAATTTGCATTTCTTCATGGATACTTTTAATCCTGATTTTGAGATAGTTTGGAGTACTAATCTAATTTGGTTGGTATGAGAATCCCAATCATCAGAATATATGATAATATCATCTATATATACCATCATCCATCCTTGTCTGATGTATGCACCCAGAACTGTATCCATTGTTCTCTGGAAGTGTGACTGGGCATTCTTTATACCAAAGGGCATCCTAAGATATTCATATATTCCCAGATGACCGATTATTCTCAAAAAATTTATGCTTTCAGGGCTTATAGGTGTCTGGTGGAAACCTTTAAGCATATCCATAGTGGTGATATTCTTGGCCTTGGACAAGTTATGTAGAGCATGATCAAGCAGGGGTATAGGATAATAATCTGCCTGAGTATAATTATTGAGAATTCTGAAGTCTCCTACCATTCTCAACTTGTCATTATGCCAAGCTATGATTACAGGTGTGGTCACATCTACCTGCTCATTGTGCCCTACTTTCCTTAATAATTGTAAGTCTATCAGTTCTTGGATATGTTCCTCAAGAGCTATTCTAGACTTAGGACTAGAGGGATTAGCTGGTCTTCTTAATTTTAGATGATAAGGAGGCTTCATAGTCAACATTAATACCATTTCATGACCTTTGATATCACCAATGGGATGATCTTTAGGGCAAAAAGCATTTTGGTTCTCAAAGCAGACTGTCAATATATCTTTCTTCTGTTCCTCATAAATTTTCATATTTGCAGCTTCTTGAGAGAAGTATTCTTGATTAAAGTCTTCTAAATTCTTTTGATAAGTGGAAGAGGGGAAGTTAGATTGGATTGTGCATATCTTAAACTTCTTGTCCCAATTACCGCCCACTTTAAAGTATCTCCCTTTACTCTGGAACACATCTATACCATGTAGACATAAAGCATCATTACCCATTATCAGGCAGTCATATAATCCATTGAGCAATACCACAAATTCAACTTGTATTCTCAAATATACTTTAGTATGGGGTAATATTATAGGAGAAAACCATACTACAATAGGATTCATGGTAGAGTTTCAAAAGCTAAACATGGCTTCTGGGATCAGCAGAAGGTGTTCTTTCCAATTAAGATCCAATTTGTTTAAGAATTCAGTACAGACACATGAGCAGAAAGCTTCACTATCCAGTAATCACCTTATAGGTCTGTCTCTATACAATACTGTTGCATAGCACGTTTGACCAGTAGTATCACTCTTACCACTCATAGTTTTAACTGTTAATGGTTTAATGTCTGTGATATTTCTAGGAATTATGGTAGGATCCTATTTTTGGGGCAAACTAGAGTCCCCATGTATGTTATAGATTTCTATAGAAGTGCCTATATCTCCTTCTATAACATTAACAGGGTTGATCACAATCAATTCGAATCCAGAAAGGGATCCTTCAGTATCAGCTATATCTTCATAGTTCTGATTCCCTTCAACCTGCTTCTCTCCTTCCAAGACTGCTATCTTTCTTTTTTGTAATGGGAAGTCTTGTCTCATATTCCCTGTCTTGTTACAATTCCAAAACGTTCCAGGCATTCTCTCTTTGTCTGTGTTCTCATTAGGTTTCTAATTATCAGAGGTATTTATCAGAGGGGGTTTTTCTCTTTATGTCTAGAAGGAACCCTCTTTTCTAACCCATTCATGTCTATGACTTCTTCTAACACATTTATTAGAGTTGGTCAGTCAGCATCCATACTCATCCTGCATCTTACACTATGGTTAAGATTTCCAGGACACAAGTTGAGGAGTCTTTGATTAACTTCCTCTTTATCAGCATCTGGATAGAAGAAATCTAGTCTTCTCTTCTGTTCCAAGCACCATTTTTGAGGCTTATCCTTGGAGGGGTCAAATGAGGAATTTTCAAAATTCTTCATCATTTTTCTTTTCCACATTCTAGAACCAAATTGTTCTTTAATTAGAAGTGTCCAAGAATTCCATGGTAAGGATCCTAATTCTTCTCTTTTACTGATAAACCAGTCCAAAGCTACTCCTTCACAAAGTCTGGGCAGCCTGACTACAGCTATAGCTTCTGGTAAGTCATAAGAGTTAATAGTATAGTCAATAAATTTAATGAAATTTATATGATTGTATTCTCCTTCACTGGAGAACTTAGGCCATTCAGAAATTGAAGGTAAAAGTTTGAGGGCTGGTTCCATTTCAGGAGTAGGACTAGGCCTGAAGGTGTCACTACTATGCATTCCTAGTAAGGGTGGTGCATAAGGTGTATTTGCTTATCTGGGAGGTTTTGGTTCCTCTGTGGTACTCCCCAAGGGGTTGATCAGACGGACTTTTAAGTCTCTAAGATCATTATTGATCAGATTAAGTTGCAGGTCCTTTTTATTATTAAGCAGATATAATTTCTCACTAAGGGAAAAAATGGAGCTGTTAGTGGTAGTTACCAATTCTTCTTTTAAGGGTTGAAAAGACATAATAAAATCTTCTTGGATACCTGATAACATATTCTCAATTTTTTGAGTCTTTCTGATTTTACCTTGATTAATTGTCTCCAATAATTGTTCTGTATGTTCTTTAATATCTTCCATTCCTACAGTTTTTGTTTGGTTATTAATTAATTTGGCTACTACTGAGGTTAACTTATCCATCTGGGTATAAAAACCGTCCAAATTTCCACAAACAATCTTGAAATTATGGCGCATATCATTAGAAAAGGAATTAATTACATCAGAGGTTGGTTTAGGCAAGTTACTGGGTTCAGAATTAGAGGCTAGTTGTTGTACACATTTTTCCACTTTTGAGCTAAGGATATTATCTTATCTCAATACTTATTTCCCTTTGGCTTTGGATGGGAAGAAGATCTCTTCTTTCCTGATCCTTTGCCTTTCAGTTGGGCTAATTGATCCCAAGGATTCCATTTGTCTACCTAGGATTCTACCTCTTTCCTTGGAATCATTTTCCAAAGAGCTATCTGGGTAGCTTTTGACTGGGGGATTATCTTTTTCATAGATACCATGTCCTCTTTGGCTTGTGCTTCTTTGAACTCTTCCTAATATTTCACGTTCTCTCTGAATAAGTCTTTTATCCTGGCTTCCTTGGCCAGATTCTTCTGGGGTGGCTTCAGGTAATCTTCTTGAAACAGAGGGGGGCTTGATTCTACTACCTTCTCCGGCTCTAGGTTAAGGGAGGGCAGAAGTACTTGGGGCTGTTCCTTGTCCATTAACATTTGATTCACAGGTTCCGGTCTCCTCATGGTTGTCATTATTGGTGGTCTCACGGTTACCGGTGGCTCCTGGAAAAGATCCATAGGAGTTAATTCTCCCTGAGGCGCTTGTGTTACGTCTATTCATATTGAATAAAATGTTAATAAGTATTTTTCTACAGAAAAAAATCCTTAGAAATAAGTTTTATTTAAAACTCACTTAAGTTGATATTCAAAGGTACCAGGAATATATTAGGATTAAATTGGTCCTTAATAGGTAATCCTACGGAGTCTGGGTGTGTCCCAATGAGGTCTTCACCCGTCCAATCAATATTTTCAGGGCGTCCAGAAATATCTGGGACTTCTTGATCCAATAAATCAGTTTCAGTGGTGGTGGTTCCTGGTATAGGAGGTTTCACTGATGGTAAAAGGTTATTTTATTGGTCAAAAATATATTAATATTATTTTAATAAAAATAACATGGTAATACAAGTTTTATACTTACTTTTATATTTTAAAAAGTAATTTATACGGTATTTCTTCCAAGCTTTATATTTTCTTAATAGGGCCTGAAAGTTTATATGCCTCCCAAGATCTTCTTGTTCAAGGAGGTATCTAAGTGTTTACGTGCAGAAGAGATATTAAGTTGCTCAGCTTTAGTTAAAGCTTCCCAACCAGTAGGTTTATAATTTTTCAATATATTCTTCTTTTCTTATCTTTAAAATATTTAAATAATATATTTTTACTTCTGCATTGGTTTTTAAATCCACTGCAAAAGAATTTAATGATTAATCACTGTTAAAAAGTCAGATAAATTTATCTTTGATTTAATTTTACATGAAATGTCTGGTCCAAGGTATTAAATATAATGAAATGGATTATTTCCCAGCCAGACCCCCAATTGTCAGCCTCCTGCATGCCAAGACCCTTGCTATCCATTAGCTACCAGAGGTGAAAGTATAAATAATAAATATATTATATAATAAATGCAGAAAAAATCTGTAAAATATTTGGATAAAGCTTATTGCAAGATTAATTTGTTTGGTTATGGTTTTTTGTTATAAATCAATATAGATAAATTGATTATTAAATATTTTTATAGAGGGGCCAAAATTATATTTCGGATCTTGAACTGTTAAAATTATGGCCAGCAATTAGCTTAGGCAAATGAGCAGTATTTAAAGCAAAAGAAATTCTGGACACCTTGTGTCAATAATTGCTTGATGGACTCTCACAACGGGGCAATACGTTGGATGATTATGTTGATGAATTTGATTGGATGATGAATGGATTGATGGAAAAAAGCAGGGAGAAGATCTTGTTAAGTAGAAAAGATTGGCCTCTTGTGAGCCCATGATACAAGAAGCCAAAAGGCAAATTTTCCGCCCCAAAAGAGCTCTACAGGCCCTACAGACCTTGTTACTTGTTTTGGACTACATCAGCCGCATGGCGTCAGTCCCTGAACCCTTAAAGCCAGCCTATTCTGGTCCATTCTGGTGTTTCCACCTTTACAGGGCTGAACAAGCCCCTTTGCCGTTCAATCCCCTGGCTGTTTGTCCCTTACAACCAGCCCAGTTACTCTTATTTCCTTACGTACGGGCTGGTTGCCTCATGCAGCCAGGCCCTGGCCCCACATATGAGCCAGGTGGGACCCAGCACTCACCTGGGTCTGCGGTGGTGGTGGCCGCCGTTTTCAACCGGCCAGGCCCACGCAGCGTTGCACCGCGTGGGATCCCTCAGCCGCCGGGACAGCCGCGCGCGGGCTTTTGGGCCCTGCGTGGGCCAAACCAAGGGATACAAGCAGCCCCAAGTGGGCTGGGGCACAGGCAGCAGCCCCTAGCAGGCTGCAACACGGGCGGCGGCCACAAGCCCAAAACCTGAGACAAACACACTTTGGCGGGCCAGCCCGTCTGGTCAAGTATGTCCAAAATGAACCTTGGGCCCAATTATGCCCATAAAAGCCCATCTGGCTGTATTTTCCCATATCCCCCACAGGGCTCGTTAGGGCCCGTGTACCAATAGGCCTGTTTCACGCATTTTGAGGCCAGTTTCCCCAAATCTGTGACATGAACACGGGCCCATACGGTCCGTGTGTGTGTCCAATGTGCCAAAGAGGTCCACATGTGCATCCCATTTGTATTACACTTATACGTAGCAAACGCGTAAGTGCATAGGTATTTTAACATTAACACCTCTCTTCAGGGAATTCAGTATGAAAAAACATAGGCTTGGTTACTTTGGGCCCTTTAGTTTAAAGGATATTTTTCCCAAAGATAATATGTATATAAAATACACTGTGGAGTGGCAGGGCTTTGTAACCAAGCTTCCATGGGAGAGAAAGTATAATAAGACTCACTGGTATAATATTATATCCTTTGGGTATCTGTTTGGGACATGCACTGATGAGTTAAACCTGTATACTGGGGTTATAAGGTTGTTCAGCAGTTTAAATTGATAAAAGCCAGTTGAGGATGGATATTATTAATCAGACTAAAGCCATAAATCACTTACTTATCTCTTATAAGTATTTGATTACCTTGGCACGGTGTCTGGATGTAAATATAACTGGGTCTCTGGGTATCAATATCCTCTAAAGAGCTCTTTATTTATAGCTTTTGGAGTCCCAATATTTTCCTTCTGAGGGGTACAGGGGCTCAAAGGGAAAGACACTGAGGCTAGCAGGGTAACCAGTGGTAGCCTGTCACTTTTTCTTGCTGCTGTAACACGGGTAGCATCTAATTCCGCAGGGTATGGGAATTATTCTACTTTATCATTGATGTTTGGTCATGTGAATAACATTAATCTGTCCTTTTTATTTATTATTGAATTAATTATCCTGACTAAATGTTCCCAGTAATTTAATAATTATTTTAATAGACATTCCTATAGATATTCTGATTTCAGGTGAGTTCTCATTATATTTTAAATAATTGGATTAAATTCATGATAGTGATTTTACTCCTTATTTTAGAAATTCAGTTGGGTTACTAAAATCATTACTTCAAAATTCAACTCATGGGTATTCATGTAATATCTTGAAATCATAAGCTTTCTTAGTATGTCAAAACAAATTATGTTTAGAAATTTTCACAATAGTTCATTAAATTATTTTAATCTATTTTCAGAAGTAGTCATTATCTTATTTTCGACATTTTTGGCACTTTGAATTAGATTTAATAAAAAATAGGTATAAAGATTATTTAAGTATTTTTATATACCTTTATGTACTTTTAGACTATCTACTATCCACAGGAACATTAATTACATATGTAGAATGTTCCCGTGTAGGTTATAGAATGTTTACGCGGTACCTAGGTTTATCAGGCCGCCTGTCACTTTGTCAACCCGTAGTCCTGCAAATGCGTACTTTTCAAAGGCCTGGGGCTGTGTACAAGGCTTTGACAGAGTGACAGAGCTGTAGATCAGCCGCACGCGGGTGCATTGGCTGCCTCGGCTGCGTGCGGGAATTGTGACAGAACACATTTCTGTCTGTAACTCCTAAAATATACACAACATCTCAATTCTGACAGAATTTTAGTTTTGAAACCTATATGTGACAATAAATGTGAAATATTTAATTTGCCAAAAAGTTCAATAGTGGTGCAGTGGTATTTTGGTCTTTTTTTATTAATTATTTAAAAATATAAGGAGTTGGATTTCAAGGGTGGGGTCAGTGAGTGACCCTACCTAGTTTGGGTTGAGAATCCATTTTTGCAATAATATTCATGGTTTTCCTTCTCCTTCTTAGTTTAATTTTATTATTATTATTTTTATGTTATTTCTGTTACTTTTGAAGCTTGCTCTGCAA